>CM050203.1:23845000-23847500 GCA_027475355.1 Coilia nasus | reverse complement strand
TAAGGTTTTGTCAAACTACAGGTTTTGTCAAAGATGACTTCAGACTGTAAATTTAATCTTTTGTCTTATGACTAAATATCTTGCTTCTTCTTAAAATTCTTAAAATTCTTCTTCTACTTTGCAAAGTCCATAAAAGCATCACCACTATTACACATGCAACATGTTGGACTGGGCAGTATGACAACTGTGAAGGCATTTTTCTCAGTTTGAGTGTTTACATAGTTAGTGCACTTTGCCTTTGTAGGGCAGCATACATACATTTAGTGGGAAGGAGGTAATGTGACTGAGCTTTTAGGAAGCAAAGCAATGGAAAGTGGATGATGGCGGGGGAAAGAGGGGAAGGAATGCGGTCGAGCATGGTTTAAATTGCGGGAATAAACAGAAATAAACTAAGTTACAGAGCAGCAAATCAACAATGTTCTCATGCATTCACACCCTCCCCACATCCTGTTTCCACAGCCTGGCCTAGCTCTCCAGCGCTGTGTTTGTTTGTGTGCGTTTGTGTTAGTGTTTGTGTTTGAGTGTGTGTTTGCATCTGTTTTGTTTGTTTGAATATGTTTTGGTGCTTGTTTGTTTGTGTGTGTGTGTGTGTGTGTTCCTGCATGTATAAATATATATCTATAATATATCTGTGTGTGTGTGTGTGTGTGTGTGTGTGTGCTCGTGTGTAGGGTGGGAACCAGACGGCCACAGTGATTGCGCTGTGCTCCATGCGTGACTTCAACCTGGCCCAGGAGACGTGTCAGCTGGCCATCAGGGACGTGGGCGGACTGGAGGTCCTCATCAACCTGCTGGCCACCGAGGAGATCAAATGCAAAGTGAGACCAAGACACAAGGGCAGGAATGGATGGGAAGACGACAAAGTAGCAGTGAATCCCTGCAGTAGCTGAATAGCTCAGGGAGAGAGAGAGAGAGAGCAGTGTAACAGGGAGAGTAAAATAAAGTGAAATCCCTACTGTCCTCTCCCTAACTGTGTGTATAGACATGTCCCCTCTCTTCTTTTTGGAACGCTTCAGATTTTTTGCTTGTCTCAGTGTTACACCCACCAGCTTCTTATAGCAGGTGAACATGAAGGGGAATACCATGCGTGGATACGTTTTGAAAAATATTTATTTTATTTGGATAAGCAGAATGAATGTAATAAAAGTCAGTATAGGTGTGAACACATAAACTATGGACCGCATGTAAGAAATGAGAAGTATGGTGTAGTGCAAAAGAAAAGCAAAAAGATCTGAAGCGTTCCAAAAAGAAGAGAGGGAACGTGTCTGTAACACAGTTAGGGAGAGGACAGTAGGGATTTCACTTTATTTTTACTCTCCCTGTTACATCAGTTAGGTACAGTGTAACAAAGTGTGTAACAAATATGTAACATTATGTACTTACACTGTACCATTAGGGCTGGGCGATATATCGATATTATCGTAATATCGATATATTTTTAAAGAAGATATGTATTTGACACTATATCGCCATATCGATATATTTTCGATGATACAATACCACTTTATCAAAACCACTTATCCTAATGTGTTCACACTGTTCAGACAGCCGGAGTTTTCTCGGATCACTCAGCTGTAACCCTGTGTGTGTTACTGTTTACTTTTTCATTTGCACAGCTCTTTTAGAGCAGTCTTAACTTAACATGAAACACTTTGCTCATCCTGTTTTTGAAATATCGATATGTATCGTATATCGCCAGTCAGCCCAGAAATATCGTGATATTAGTTTAGGTCCATATCGCCCAGCCCTATGTACCATACCACTGTACCGTTGGGGTTAGGGTCAGTGTTAGGTATGCAAGGCATAAGTACATATAACATGTTGTTACATGTAGATACTCTAAAAAAGGAACCGTAAAATAACGGTGTTACCATAAGAAATAAGAAGTATCAGTTAGAAGTGGACAATAGTAAACACTAAGTGAAGGGGCTTTAGCAAAAGCTTGAGTAAGTCAGGAGGATGTTACGGGGTCTAGCTTAGGGACTTTTAATATGATATGCAGCGACCCCGGAAGTTAGGAACTTGGTACGTTGAAGCAATACACTGACTGAAATGATACTTACCTGAGTGCGCGTCTTACTTCGTAGCCTAGTTATCACCAGAACAGAGGATAGGAGAGAAGCAGACAAAGCGACATTGCAGTATGGTAGATTCCAGTGAAAGATAGAGGGAGGGGAGAGCCGCTGACAAAGTGTGGGCAAATTGGGGTTTGACACTGCAGAGAGAGAAAGAGAGGAGGGAGCTTGCAAGAGAGCCCCTCGGTAAATCAGGCACCGCAGGCACATTAACGAGTGTGTGGCTGTGGCTGTGTTTGTGTTTGTGTGCATGCATGTGTGTGTGTGTCTGTGTATGTGTGTGTGTCTGCCTGTGTCTGTGTTTGTGGGCTTATGTGTGTGTGTGTGTGTCTGCCTGTGTTTGTGTTTGTGTGTGTGTGTGTTGGCCTGTGTCTGTGTTTGTGTGTGTGGCTGTGTGTGCGTGTATGTGTGTGTGTGTGTCTGTG
>CM050203.1:23832500-23840000 GCA_027475355.1 Coilia nasus | reverse complement strand
AATATGCAAGTTTGCAGAAGCGGGTTGGTCTGATCTGTTGATAGATAGATGGATGGATGGATGGATGGATGGATGGATGGATGATATGTTTTTTAAAAAATCATCATAGAGAACTAAGATTGCTCAAAATGGTGGCAGATACTGACCGCAAGTTAAAAAGAAGCAGAACACAGGAGAACAATGCCATTGTTTGTGTCAAAAGTACATATCATCATTTGAAACAGTTGCAACTGTAAGGTCTTATTTTAACGGTGATGTGGAAAACAGTTTTGTTCCCACAAATTCTGAATAAAGGGGTGACTCACGCAGGCTTTGTTGTCTTCAGTCCAGATCACACTGCAGGCTTTTGAGTCTGATTTTTCCAGTCGCTAGCAAAATCCCTGGACTGCAGGCCAGTTGGCGTTTGATCTGCAATCAGTTTGTTTGAACACCTTACAGACACACTTTTGAAAGGCTCGCTGATGGGTCACATATGATGACTTCCATATCAAAACCGCTCATTGACTCCACATCCTTGTTGTTTGAAAATTGTTTTGAGCCAGTTGGCATTTCACATTTAGCCACAGCCAATAAGAGCACAGCTTGATGAGGAGCTGTACATTAACAAGAATGGCTACAGGAAAAGCACTGTTTTTTTTTTCCTCTGCCTTGATTTTATTTGGCACCACATTATGGCACACACGTCTTCCATTGCACATCTTCCATCTTGACATCTCTCTCAAAGAATTGTGTAACCTTAATTGGACTTCCTCATATTTTAAGCAACTATGTGAAGTTGTATAATATGCAGTAGTGTTTTTAATTAAAAAAAAAAAAAACACCATTTGTCGGCATGTATATGTAGGCTACCTTAAACTTCTCACATCCGTCACACGTCTTTTGTGACAAGATGGCAGACGACAGGCAGGCTCATCAGGAATTCCTCAGGACTGTGCAATGTTTGGCTCCTATCATTGATCAGTCACGTAGCATAGATGCACAATGACTTCAAGTCTCAAGCCTTAGTTTTGTACCCTAAAGAGGCCTGTGTTTTATTTATTTTTTAAGTAATGCATTTTACTCTTCAAATCCACAATTGCTACTGTTTTTCCTCAACAAAACAGCTGTTACCACAGTTTTTCAGCTATACCACCAGTAATATGTACTTTTAACATATGTGGGTGTAGCCAAAAACAACGATGTGTGCGTGTAGGCCTATATAATGGCTGCCGATAAAAGGAAAATAAGCTGTTGGAAGTTTTTATCATCTAGGCTACTTGTTCTACTGACTGCACAGCCAGAAAGTTAAACTTGGATTGTTGTTTGTGTGTATTTTATTAGGCTCGGTGTGGTCCATGTATATGTGTGTGTGTGAGAGAGAAAGAGAGAGAGACAGAGAGAGAGTATGAGAGTGTCTGTTGCAGTTCACGTACGAGACCCTGACTGAAACCTTGTGGTTAAAACGTTGCGCCCGATAAATGGCATACCCAGGAAACGTTGAACAGCGCGTGGCTATTTGCCACGACCAATTTCTCCTCACTCTGTCCAGCCCCCCTACACAAAGATATTTGAGATGCACTTGGGCTACTACTCTTCCAGAAGCTTCCTTGCCACGCATCACCTTCCCCACCCACACAAACAGGCCCTTTACAACTGACACGTGTGTTGGAACGGCCCCAGACGAGCTTGTTGCTAGCTGTGAATGTTATTAGCGGCGGTAAATGATAATGAAATGGTAATGGAGCCTCTCAGCAGTGCTACTGCTTCTGTTAATAACTGCGCGGGAACTTATCGCGGTGCCAGCTGTTAATGTTATTAGCTGTGAATGTTATTAGCTCCAAAGTGTGGGTGATTAGCTTGTTATACGGCTCCTTACCTGTGCTGCGCTCTGCAGTTTTGCTCAGCATTGTTGTGTGTGTGTACATGTGTGTGTATGATAACTGACTTTAAATGAGTTTTTGATGTCATTTGAAGTCATTTCTTCATGGCTGTCAAGTTTATTGTAGGTGAAAAAACAATTATGTAATTTGTTTGTGGTGGAACCTTGTTTACGACCCTTTACCATCCTGTGTCAGACAGCTCTAACAGGCGTGTGTGTGTGTGTGTGTGTGTGTGTGTGTGAGCAGAAGAGCTACAGAGTGGCCATCCAGGCGGAGGGCATGATTGAGGATCTGGTGAAGAACCTGAGCTGTGACAATCAGGAGCTGCAGATGCACTGTGCCAGCGCCATATTCAAGGTGGATCTGTGGTCCCTCCACATCCTTTCACGAGGCCCCCCTTCTTAAACATCTCTGAACCATGATGAACCATCATGTGCTAATGTCTTTGTCTGTGTGCACAACTCTTATGGTATGCCTACGTGTTTGTAGCCTGGAAATAAGCCTGCCTACGCATTTCGGCTCGATTATTTCTAGTACGAGGGGCTTGTTTACATAGCCTGGTAAACCAGCCCCTAGTGCTTCATTTGATTTTGTACAGAGGGTCTGGAGCGGAGGCTGTGAGAAACGATTTCTTCCCGGAGGTGTGGACTCTGCTGAAGTGGCTATGCCTTTATCCAAACGCTAACGCCTGGTCGTCACGTATGCGATTAGCCTACCTATGCACTACAAGTCAAATGTCAATGCCATGGCTCACGAACACACCCTCTGTTCGCTGATTGGCTAGGAGTTACTTGCTCCTCAACGGCCTCCGGTCCAGGCCCTCTGTACAAAATGAAATGAAGTACGAGGGACGGGTTTACCAGGCTATGGTCTACCACGATAAAGTGTATATATTAATGTGTTTTGGTGTGTGTTGGTGTGTCTGTGTGTGTCTGTGCGTGTTAGTGTGCGGAGGACAAGCACACGCGTGACCTAGTGCGGCGTTACGAGGGCCTGCAGCCGCTGGTGAGTCTGCTGAGCCAGGCGGAGAACAAGCAGCTTCTGGCCGCCACCACGGGAGCCATCTGGAAGTGCTCCATTAGCATAGAGAATGTGGCCATGTAAGTCCTACCGCATACATACTCACACATTCACACTAGCACTCTTGTACACTACACACTTGTAAACTACACCACTGAGAAATAGAGAACTTGGAGGGTTTCATGGAGAACTTGGCCATCTAAGCCTCACTCTCTTACCACGCACTCACATGAACACAATATAGTTATACACTACACATCTTGGGCCTATATAATGGCTGCCGATAAAAGAAAAACAAGCTGTTGGACGTTTTTATCATCTACTAGTTCTTCTGGCTGGACAATGAGAAAGTTAATCTTGGATTGCTGTTTGTGTGCATTTTATGGCCATCTAGGCCTCACTCTCCTACCACACACTTACATGTTCACACTATAGTTACATTTACATTACATTACACTTAGCTGATGCTCTTATCCAGAGCAACTTACAGATATTTACAGGGTTTCAGTTACAGTCCCTGGAGCAGTGTGGGTTTAGATGCCTTGCTCAAGGGCATCTCAACCATGGGTAGGGTGGGATTTGAACCGGCAACCTTCCGATTGCAAGACCAACTCCCTGTCCACATAGTATATAGTTTCTATAGTTATACACTACACATTTGTATGTTACAACATGGACAATAAGCATGAAGAACGTGCCCATGAAAGCTTCACTATTTTATCATACGCTCATATGTGCATACTCGTGTACTTGTACACTGCGCACTTATAAATGACACCATTGAGAAACAGCATGAAGAGGGTGTCCATCGAAGCCTCAGGATTTTATCACACAGGCATATTTGCACGACACCACACACTTGTAAATGACACCACATTTAAATGACCTCTAGCCACATCTATACAGACAGTAGTAATGCTGCTCGATTATGGAAAAAATATCGTCGTCACGATTATTGAAATCATGATTATTGAAACGATCATTTTGTTTCCCCTGCATATTCTTTTCCTTGCATATTCTTGCACTGTATATGACTGCATGAATCTGTATACATTCCCACTGAGGTGGTTGCATAAGGGCTATTAAATCTCATTCAGCCAATGGCATTAAAAAGGTTATGGCATTAAAAAGGTTATGGCAAACATAAGGCAAATTCAAAATGTCCTCACATTCGCTGTGTACTTGCTGGTTTGGTTTCTTGCTGTGTTGTTTTCTGATTTTGCGGAAAGTGGCAGCGGGAGGGTGACAGAAAGGAGCCGTCTCGGGGGGTGGGGGAAGGTCTGTCTAGTCAGGGTCAGAGGAAAGGTGCACCTCACAAATACACACACACACACACACACACACACACACACACACACACACACACACACACACACACACACACACACACAGTCCTATTGTCCCCTCATCTGTCTGGCTACGCTGATTAAACCCAAATATTCATATCCAATTGCCCGACGTCAGGCCTCCCCAGTAATGGAACCATTCAATGGAGCTGATTGCCCCTGTCATTCAATCAGGGCCGATATTTCAAGCGTACCTGCGAGATGAGCTGTCAGAGGAGGCCAGGCCTGCGTGGGTCGGACATTACTGGGAGCAGGGAGTGGTACGACTACAGACAGACACCGTATTAGTTAAGTAGGGCGGTATCGCTATCAGTGGTAAAGGTGAGGCCGAGGCCTCAGGTGATTGTAATTTATGGTGTAGGTAGATGGATCTACCATACTGTTTGTGTGTGTGTGTGTGTGTGTGTGTGTGTGTGTGTGTGTGTGTGTGCGTGTGTGTTCATATATGTGTGTTCGTGCTTGCGTGTGTTCGCTCATGGGCACGTCAGGAGAGCTGACTAGTGAGGGGGAACGGGAGAGGATGTGCAATCACATGTGCTGCTTTCTTTTCTCCCGTTTCATCCCCACCCCCTGTTTTTACGAGACGTCTCATTTGTTCACATGCGAGACTCACTTTTTCCACTCGTCTCTCCGCTGTCATCCCCATCCCCATCCCTCCATCTCTAGCTTGGCCTCAGGAAAGTGATCATTTGACTTTTGTAAAAAGTGAAAAACAGTTTCCCCCCCCCGGAACGTGCTGTCTGTGCACTCTGATCTCTTTTATTGCGGCTGTTTGCAGCCTATAGCTCTCGGCCTGGCTTTTTTGAACCCTGCGTAGTTAACAAAGGGTCTTGAGATGTGTTGATTTTATGGCCACTCCAGTTATGAGTCAGACATAGCCATTACCCCATTAGTGCTCAACATGTGTCAGATATGTGTGTGTGTGTGTGTGTATGAGTAGTGTCCATTTGTATAAGTTGTTTTAAGGATGTGTGTGTATGCATGCGTGTGTGTGAGTTTGTGTGTGTAGGTTTAAGGCGTTTGTTCTTTAATGGTCTGGAGTGTAAGCGGACAGCCTCTTAAATCGTCCCTCGTTCGTAGCATAGGAACGACGATAGTCCTGCGTCGGCCACGTTTGGCACACTGGTGACATTTAGGGACGCGTTCCTGGCTGTGCTCCCTGCGACGCCTAAAGACTTTTTTTTTTTATTGCCGGTTTGTAGTTTGGTCATTTTCCCCCCATAAATAATTACGGCGCAGGAGAACGTGACCTGGCAGCGGAGCACTGTCGCGCAGGGCTCTCCCATAACAGCGTGATTTAGGGCGTTTGACTCTCCCTACGGCACACGGCAGGGGACATACCATACAAAACACGGCTTACACATGCCTTATTTTATCCAACGGCAAACCTGCACATAAATAAACCTCGGTTGATGTTATTTATCTATATTCTGTAGTCTGTCGCACGCACGGGCCAGGAGCTTGATAAAGCTACATTCTTTACACCGAGACACCTTGTGGAGACAGCGCTGGCCTTGATCGATGGACTCACTTGGAAGCTGTGCACCATAAGCAGCTGGCCTAAAAGCCCCAGATGAATTGGTACTTAAGGGGGGATTTACAGAGGGAGAAAGGCAATCTCGCTTACACCCCTCCTTCTAAACAAAGCAAAAAAGAAAATAAAAAAGACCAGTAGCACTAAGTTTGTTCTCCGGGCACCTCGTACATCACACCTGACAGACTTTTATCCCAAATTTAGATCTATTTAAGCCTCCTCCACTGGAAGCGCACGCCTTTAAAGCTTTTTGCCATTCTTAATTCAGCAAAAGAAAAACAAAAAAGAAAAACAGGCCCATTAACCAGATATGTTAGAGCTACACCAATAAACATTATACAGCCATGTTACATTCCCATAAAAAGGTAGACTTTCTAACTGCCGAGGTGCTGGGAGGTGTCAGTGGGATCGTTTATGCACAGTAATGGCTTGTGAAGTGGTGGGTAAGCAGTTCAACACACATAAACGGCCGTGTTACACAGCGACGCACAGACCAAAACAATTGCTCTTTCTCTCGTTTTTTTTTTTCTTGTCTGACGTGAACACACATAAACACACACACACGCACACACACACACACACACACTAAGAGACAGACAAACACAAGGAAAACAAAACACCTTAGAGGTCTTTCTTGACTCTGGCTGAAGTTTTATGCAGAGTTTGCTTCTTTTTGAAGGCCTCTTAGTGCCCTAGTCTCCAAACAAAATGACACACTTGCCATAACAACACATACACACACACACACACATACACAGTGCTGCCACATTTTCACTGAAACATTAATTGCACTCAGTTCCCCTCAGTTCCAGCCACCCTCAGGTGTCCACTCGCAGGCCCCAGCCACATTTATGTGGGCAACACTCGGACAAACTCTTACACACAATTTCCCTGTCTGTCTCTCTCTCTCTCTTACTGTACACTCACACACACACTCACACACACACACACACACACACACACACACACACACACACACACACCAAACACACACACACACACACACACACACTAAACACACCAAACACACATACACACTCACACACACACACACACACACACACACACACACACCAAACACACACACACACACACTAAACACACCAAACACACATACACACTCACAGACACGTACACACACATACACACACCAAACGCAAACAAACACAAAAACACCAAATGCAAACACACACACACGCACACACACACAAACACACACACACACGCACACGCACACAAACAGTCACTCATACACACACACACACCAAACAAACACACACACACACAGTTGCATCCCTGCAGCTTTTCACTCTCCCAAAAACAACACACTTGCAGCAGGCTTTGCTGCTCCCCCCCATTACCCAGCCCCCTCTCCCACTCCCACCCCCACCACCGGCCTCCTCCTGCAGGATCAGTGCCCAGGCAAGCTGCCCTGCTCAGGAGGCCCTGCCTGGCACAGGTGCTAAAACACATTAAGCGCGCTGGCTGTGGGTACCGCCGTCCAGACCTGCACCGTTACTGCCTCCGCAAACCCGTCTAATGACTCATAACTCTGTTGCTACGCAGAGGGGCGGCAATAACAATAATCATCGTCATCATCATCATCATCATCATCATCATCGCCTGCAGAAAATAATAGCGATGATAACAATAATTTCCATAATCGCTGCGTGCAATGCACACCACGCTCAGTGACACTTCATTTGCTGACTTCTAACGCCCACGTTGGCCATCGACGGGG
>CM050203.1:23815000-23827500 GCA_027475355.1 Coilia nasus | reverse complement strand
GCGTGTGCCACCGAGCCAGAGAACATGGCGTAAGTCCGTGGCACCATCACTGGCATTCTTAGTAATTGGCATCATTATGGTCTTGTAGCACACCAACATATGGAAGAATCATACGCTGGCAGTACACACCCATCTTAAGTCACTGTTGCAACAGCATAATTATTACCTCTGCCAGCGGAGGTTATGTAATCAACACCGTTTGTTTGTTAGTTTGTTTGTTAGTTAGCAACATAACTCAAAAAGTTATGGATGGATTTTGATGAAATCAGGGTAGGTCAAAAATGGACTAACTTAAAAGTGATGAGATTTTGGTGGTGATCTGAGCTGCCCTGGTGGAGGCCTGCACTGTCTGAGTGCTTTTCTAGTAATTCTCTAAAATGAAAAAAATGTTTTAACATTCCCTGTATTAAGGCCTCACAGCAGTTCCATCAAAAAAGCTGTCTGAAAGAAGCTGAGTTGCATTCGCAACTCTTTGGCCTCGAGGACTTGCATAATAGCAGCGCATTGTCTTCAGGCCTGCAATAATGGTAACCCACCATGATACCCATGGGAACGCTGTTAATGGTCACAGGTTAGGAGCTCGGCAGCGGAACAGCAGCTATTTTAGCTGTGTGGCCCTTGTGGAATATGGCTCGTCGTCCTGTTCACAAGGCTACGCCTAATTAAGCTCCACAATGCCACACTGCTTTGGCTAGGCTGCCAAGGCCAAGCCTTAGGGCTGGAGCCTGGAGCTGCGTTCCCTAAGTGCCTTGAGGCCCGGTGCCTCCTGGGCCTCCAGTGTCAACTCTGAGCTGCTAGTCACAGTCCTGCCAGCCCTGCTGAGAGCAGGTATGGCTGCTGTGGCACGAGCAGGAACCCGTTTTTTTTTCTCCCGGCTCGCTGTGGTTGTGCCAAGTGCTAGCCTGGCTAGTGTGGCCTGGCGGCAGGCACAGGGGAACACTGGGAGCCACCGGCAGTCTCGCAGGGAGCCGCGGGGAGCCATCAGCATGTGCTGCTGCGGGTGTCCCTGTCAAGAGACCTGTGGTGAGAACACTAGGATGCTCAAACTCCCACATGCATGGCTGGCTGCTCCGGGGGAAAAAAAGTATGCCCCTGCTTAGCCATCCATCCACAGGGGGTAGTTAGCGCTTAAACGCGGCTGAAGTTCCCAACAGTGCGTGCTGTCCTCGGCATCAAGTGTGGTTAGCCAGCTGCCATTCCGAGCACCCGACGTGGCCGTGCCACAGGAGGGGGAGGCGGTGGTGGTGATGACGGTTATCACTTGGATAGGCACATGGGAGAAAAACAGCGGCTAAGCCTGCTGCGAAGCTTCCCAGGATGCAGCTAAGTCGGCTGACCAGGGTGGAAATGAGTGCCAGCAACCCTTGGGGTCAGGTTTTCCCAGGGGGAGACTTCATAATAGAAACACTGAGGGATGATAAAGCCATCAAGTGTCTCAGTCTGTGGGTTTTGGGACCTCGGGTTGCGCAGGTGGTGCTGGAGCAACAACAGCTAAGCTGTGGTGGCGTCACGGAGATCACACAGAAAAGCTGGGCTCTGCACAGGCATGCGCAGAGTTCTGCGGGACCCGAACGAACGCTGCGTTCTGCAGCTTTATCCTGTGTCTTGCTGCTGAGTTTGCGTGGCGCTCGGCGCAGCACGCCATCTGAATCTTATTGCTTTTACAAGGCAGTTATAGACTCCCAGCCCCTTCTTAATTAACACTGAGCTCAAATAAAGGGCTCCGCGTACAAAACGTGCCGAGTTAGCCAGCCGCGAATGACATTGTATGAAAGAATAATATATTTATGGATGCGCCGAACCACAGTCGTGCCATAAAAGAAGAGAAACGTCTTGTTTTGAAGTCAGATGGAAGACAAAGAAAGAGAGGGAAAAAAATAAACGGGGGAGGTTACTGTTCTGTTCCCAGTACCGGGCACAGTGCTTCTGTGGGCCCTGCTGCCTTATAACAGGCATACAGTATGCATCTCTGTCTCTCCCTCCCTCTGAACCATGTTATTCATGTTCTCTCAGGGTTTAAATTTAGAATTTGTCGTGTTGCTTTTTCTCTTTCCCCCTTCCACACGTTTGCACTTAGTTGTGGACAGAGACTCTTTATCCCCCCTCTCCCCCACCCCCCCCCCCCCCCCCCAACACCCCCCCACCCCATTGGCATTTTTCGATGTCTTGTGGCGATGGCTTATTTCGAGAGCAGCTCACAGTAGTTTGCTGAGCAATTAGCATAGCTCACATTTGATTGTTTCCTGCCCCAAACCATTCTGGCCAGGGGTTTTCCTTTTTTTTTCTTTTCATTTTTTTTTCTCTGAGATTAAGCAAGCTGGTGGAAACAGACCTAATGCAGACGCTACAGGCTGTTGCGTTTGGATCACACTGGGAGCCGACTGCTTTGGCTCCGTGTGGACTGAAGTCATTGTACATGGCAGCGGTGTCTTAAAGCTTGCGTGATGCTGAGCAGTAACACGCTCTCTTCCGGAGGCTTTTTTCCTCCCTTATCAGTGCCGTGTGCTGACATGACCTCCTTGGAGGCAGAACAAACGCGCTCTTAAATAACTTTGTCAACATCTGGAGCCGAGATACAGCTATCTGTTTACAGCGACCGACACAGCCTCAGTTGTAGACTGTCATGTTTTATTGGGAGTGCTGTCTGTGTCTTGTTAGGCCTCTAGAGGCCTGCAGAAATCCTCTGTAGCTTCCACAAAAGGATTGGCGCACAGCAGAGGCTGAGAGCAATCTCAGTGATGCACTACAACATCACTGTAATTCGACTATAGCGGCTGCTCAACCATTAAGCATTGCACGGTCACTCCAGCACAGGTGTGGTCACACCAGTGTAACGGAAGCCAGCTAGCACAGCTCGGCGTAGAACGTTGGTAAACCTCCCTCCCGGCGCCTCAAAAAGATACGCTGCTGACTGAGCTAATAGCCCGGCTTTTAGCTCACTTGGTAGCGTGTCTGTCTCCCATACCGAAGTTGCTGTGAGGTCGCGAGTTCGAGACTGGGTCTGGACTGCGCAGGAAGACCTCGGTTACACCAGCACAACAGGAACAGACAGACATTGCAAATAGACAGACAGACACTGACTGACTTACTCAATTACTTACTGACTTACTTACTTGCTGTGATCCTGGATCAAATTTAGGGTGAATGTTCCAAGGAATGTAGAATTGTACAATTGTGCATTGTTGTAGAACTTACTCTATTATAGAATATTAAAAATAACAGGTAACAGGTAACAGGGCTGTAAAAAATGCTTCATGACTTGGATCCACAATCAGTTCAGCAGTTCAACTGAAACAAATTGAATTTAATAAAAATTAAAATCTTGAGCTGTTGTCATGGCCAGTCCCTCAGAGCCAGTGATTGAGGTGCATTCTGCTTTGTGAACTGAAGAACAGCTTGAATAGCAGTTCAGGTAAGGATCAAGGAGAGGCATCTAATGTTTATAGCGCTGCTCCTAACGTCAGGAGGAAAACCAACTAGTGCCGTTTCAGCAGAGGAACACGAGTCTTGGGAAAACACTGCATTCCTCAGATCAAACCTCGCCGTCCACGTGGATCCGAAGGAACGCACTGTATGCTGCGCACACACAAGCACTGCCTACCGGTCGCTCCCCCAGGATCTGATCATCACTTTTCACTCACTTCCATCTGTGTTTCTATATCTCTCAGCCCTCTCTCTCTCTCTCTCTCTCTCTCTCTCTCTCTCTCTCTCTCTCTCTCTCTATCTCTGTCTCTGTCTCTGTCTCTCTCTCTCTCTCTCTATCTCTATCTGTCTCTGACTCTCTCTCTCTCTCTGTCTCTCTCTTTCTCCCTCTCCCTCTCTCTCTCTCTCTCTCTCTCTCTGTCTCTGTCTCTCTGTCTCTCTCTCTTTCTCTCTCTTTCTCCCTCTCCCTCTCTCTCTCTCTCTCTCTCTCTGTCTCTCTCTCTGTCTCTGTCTCTCTGTCTCTCTCTCTCTCTCTTTCTCTCTCTTTCTCCCTCTCCCACTCTCTCTCTCTCTCTGTCTCTGTCTCTCTCTCTCTCTCTCTCTTTCTCCCTCTCTCTCTCTCTCTCTCTCTCTCTCTCTGTCTCTTTCTCTCCTGCCGGGCACAGACTTGCTGTACTCCTTCGCTCCTCTTTGAGTTGTCATCTGTAAAGCATACTGTGTCTGTGAGCATGTAAATGGCTGATAATGTAGTCTAATGTCGGGTTGATCAGGATGACTTATAAGACCCTCTGGTGCTCTGCTATAAGGCAGTGTTATGACAAGGGCTCAGGCTGATTTAGCGGTGTGGGCAGGAGGAAGATGACGGAGGGCTTTGGGGTGGGGGTGGAGGGGGTTTGGGGGCGCTGGGGGAGATAGATGGAGAGGAGACGGTCCCAGAAGGCCCCGGCTGGCGGAGATACCCTGATTAGGGAGTGTTTAAGCAATTACCAGGGCGCTGAATGCGGGCCTTGTTGCTGCAGGCACACATGGGAAACATGTTACATGGCCACCGCAGTCCGTACACACACGCAGGTATGTACACACACACACACACACACAAGCGTGCGTGTGCGGAGAGAGTGTACTGTACATACACTAACACACAGACATACGTACACACACACACACACACACACACACACACACACACAAACATGCACAGTGTACATACGCTAATACACAGATGTACATACACAGACACATTGACATATGTATACATACACACACACAAGGACACAGTGTGTATACACTAACACACACACATACATACACAGACAAACACACACACACACAAGGTTATATACATACACACATAAGAGCTGCTGTATGGAGCTGCTCTCTTCCTCTCTCTCTCTCTCTCTCTCTCTCTCTCTCTCTCTCTCTCTCTCTCTCTCTGTCTTTGACTGGCTGCCAGTACAGGCATGTATAGTACTGCACACAGTGTAAAATATGACCAGTGCTTAGGCAAACTCTGCTCCAACGCTGTGAAATATAGGGCTGACCTGTCTCGCTGGCTGTTTGATTTGGAAAAGATCTCCTTTTCTGGTGTTTTTTTTTTTTTTTTACTCTTTTTCTCGCACTCTCTCCCTCTTTCTCTCTTTGCCTCTCTCCTCTCCTCCTGTTTGTATAGACAGGATGGAAGTACCACCAGTGAACAGTGTATGTTTGTCTCCACCGGCCCCGTACAGCTTTCTATAAATACTAGCAAGGCGTTTGGGAGCGCACACCAGAGTCCCCAGGGCCAGGGGTTTAGGCCCAGCAGAGCTTTTTTTTCTTTCTTTTTTTTTTTTGCCACATGGCTGTCTGCCATCTGATTGGCTGCTCGGGTGCAGACGGAGGCATGGGATTGGTCGGGCAGGCTGACGGGGAAGCCTCGCTGACAGACTGGCTCTTTCATCCCTTGCCCGAGATGCATGTGCCGCTTTCAGCGGGCACAGCAGGGTGAAGGCCGAGGAAGGAGTGAGACAGAGAGTGAGGGAGGGAGAGAGAGAGAGAGAGAGAGAGAGAGAGAGAGAGAGAGAGAGAGAGGGACGGAGGGAGAGAGAGAGAGGGAGATCAATGGAGGGAGGAAGACAGTGCTTCTGCACAGCCATGTCTTATTAACAGAGACTCTCTGTCTCTGTCTGTCTCACTCCCCCTCTCCGCCCCTCCTCACTCTCAAGTTCTAGTTCAAAGACGCTTTACTGGCCTGGCAGTCGATATGGCATGTTAGAGCACAGAGAGGGAACATAACATGAACACAGCACAAGAACAGTTTAAAAAAGGAAAGGAAAACAGACAAACATGTTTATCACAATCATTTCCACATAAAGTTAATGTAATCATTTAGATGGGCTAAATCTGGGTCTTGTGAAAAGGTGTAATGTGCTTTAATGAAACTTATTCACTGCTTGCTGAAGAAGCAACTTTTAATAGCTTGGTAGACGCTGTCTGTCTGTCTGTCTGTCTGTCTGTCTGTCTGTCTGTCTGTCTGTCTGTCTCTCTGTCTGTCTGTATGGCTTTCTCAACCATATTAGTCATACAGTGACTTCTATCCTCCCTTCATTGGCTCTCTGCTGTTCCACTTCATATTCCCTAAGCTCAGTGGGTAACAGGAATGTGAATTTAGCAGGCCATAATAACATGCATTTTGCATGCACAATAAAGATATCTTTGCTGCATGTCCTGTAATATTCTTGCCGTTGGTGTTGATGGTAATGGCCAGCTAGAAACGGGCACTGGCGTTGGCCAAGCCTCTGTGTGTGCCTGCTCTTCCACTGTGGCTGCCCATTTAGATGTGTGTGTGTGTGTGTGTGTGGCTATGTGTGCCTGCTCTTCCACTATGGCTGCCCATTTAGGTGTGTGTGTGTGTGTGTGTGTGTGTGTGTGTGTGTGTGTGTGTGTGTGTGTGTGTGTGTGTGTGTGTGTGTGTGTGTGTGGTGTGGCTATGTGTGTGGCTATGTGTGCCTACTCTTCCACTGTGGCTGCCCATTTAGGTGTGTGTGTGTATGTGTGTGTGTGTGTGTGTGTGTGTGTGCCTGTTCTTCCACTGTGGCTGCCCATTTAGATTGTGTGTGTGTGTGTGTGTGTGTGTGTGTGTGTGTGTGTGTGTGTGTGTGTGTGTGTGTGTGTGTGTGTGTGTGTGTGTGGCTATGTGTGCCTGCTCTTCCACTGTGGCTGCCAATTTAGGTGTGTGTGTGTGTGTGTTTGTGTGTGTGGCTATGTGTGCCTGCTCTTTCTCTGTGGCTGCCCTTTAGATGTACTCGTGTGTGTGTGTGTGTGTGTGTTTGTGTGTGTGTGTACCTGCTCTTCTTCTGCGGCTGCTATTTAGATATGCATGTGTGTGTGCACACGTGCTTGTGTGTGTGTGTGTGTGCGCCTGCTCTTCCTCTGTAGCTGCCCTTTACATGTGTGCCAGTCTGCTGGCATGGCATGTGACACCCCGAGCTGCCACCCCCCCCCCCCACCCATGCCTGCCACTGCTACAGCAGCTGTGGCTCCTGGGACCTGTATGTGCCCTCCTCTAGTCACTGGCATGGCCAAGCCTCAGTCCAATACACACACATGTGCTGTAAACACACACATAAAGTGAAAGTCACATTTTTCTCATTGTGATCATTACATTACATTACACTTAGCTCACGCTCTTATCCAGAGCAACTTACAGATATTTACAGGGTTTCAGTTACAGTCCCTGGAGCAGTGTGGGGTCAGATGCATTGCTCAAGGACCATAGATAGGGTGGGATTCGAACCGGCAACCTTCCTAATCACTAGGCCACAGCTGATCACACGGCACATGCCAGCACACAGTGCACAAACAAAATTCACCTCTGCATATGACCCATCACCCACACACGTGAGCAGGGGACAGCCATGACAACGGCGCCTGGGGAGCAGTGCGTGGGGACGGTACCATGCTCAGGTTACTGTACCTCAGTGGTGCTACTGGTGACAAACCTGCAATCCTGCGGTCACAGGCCCTATACCTTAACCACTAGGCCACCACTGCCCAGAACACGCACCCACGCACGCACCCCTTCTAATCTGTATGAACTGTGGAAAAAAATGTATAGGGATTATATAGTAACCAGAGACATGTTTGTCAATATGGCATGTTTATCAATATGGCAGAACCTTAGATTGTTTACTGTGTATAATGCACACGTTCCTCGTGTTTACTGCATGTCTATGTATACAGTTATGTGTGTGTGTGACTATGTTAATGCTTCCCTTTTGTTCTGTTCATGTGAAAGCTTTGGCAATGCAGCATATGTTTTGCCATGCCAATAAAGCACTATTGAATTAAATTGAATTGTTCCCTTTCTCTCTCTCTCTCTGTCTTTATCTGTCAATCTTTCTTGCTCTGTCTCTCTCTCTGCCCCCCTCTCTCTTTCTACATCTCTCTCTCTTTCTTTTTATCTCTCTCTCTCTCTCTCTCTCTCTCTCTCTCTGTCTGTCTGTCTGTCTGTCTCTCTCTCTCTGGCTTTCTCAGGATTATAGATCGTCTGGATGGAGTGCGTTTGCTTTGGTCTCTGCTGAAGAACCCCAACCCACATGTGCAGGCCAGCGCTGCGTGGGCCATCTGCCCTTGCATAGAGAATGCAAAGGTAGCCCAGAGACACCTGATAGACAGGCAGAGAGAGAGAGAGAGAGAGAGAGAGTGTGTGTGTGTGTGTGTGTGTGTGTGTGTGTGTGTGTGTGTGTGTGTGTGTGTGTGTGTGTGTGTGTGTGTGTGTGTGTGTGTGTGTGTGTGTGTGTGTGTGTGTGTGTGTGTGTGTGTGTGAGAGAGAGAGTGGAGCGCGTCTGGAGTGGAAGCAGGCTGTGTGGGACAGGGCCACTATAATGCTGTAATATCCTGTGGTCTCAACAAAGATCCTTCTCCTGACACACACACACACGCCCACACACCCGCACACAACACACACACACACACACGCACATATATACAGACACACTCACAATCACACACACTCACAATCACACACACACGCGCCCACACACCCACACACCCACACACAACACACACTCACACACATACACTCACACACATACAGACACACTCTTTCACACACACACACACACACACACACACACTCACAATCACACACACTCACAATCACACACACACACACACACACACTCACACACATAAACTAGTTCACAAAGACAGATGGACCTGAACACATCAATGAGCACAGTAGTAAACACAAGTAGTTTCACACATGCACCTAACATGCAGGGCGCATGGCTATTACACGCACAACTCCAGCAATAAGCACAGTAGTAAACACAAGTATTTTCACAAATGCACCTAACATGCAGGGCGCATGGCTATTACACGCCCAACTCCAGCCAGCACGTACAGTCAGAAGTACATGAGCAGACATTTAGTCACAGACACACAGACACGCGTGCGCACACATGCACTAACACACGCACATACACTCACACACACATACACAGACACAAACACACACATTGTGCATGTTTTGTGTATGGATTAGTGTTGCTGGTCCACAAGCAGTGGAGCTGGATTGAAAGCGGCATTCATTTTTTATGGGACATTTTCATAAACATGTCCATTTCACCAGGGCTGAATTAAACACTGAATGGTCAGATATTTAGAGGCTTACAGAGCACAATAGCCAATAGCAGCAGCTTATACAACTATAGATTTGTGTGATCCTTTCACAAGAGTATAAGCACTGTAAACAGCTTATACAGTTAATACATGCACACACACATACATACAAACACACACACACACACACACACACACACACACATACACACACACACACACACATACAAGTCCAGACAAGCTTATACAATTAATACATACACACAAACACAAACACACACACACACACGCACAGACATACATACACACACACACACACACATACACACACACACACATTCACACACACACATACAATACACACACACACACATACGAGCCCAGACAAGTAGCTGGACTGGACATTGAAAGCGCGTGCTAAAGCAAGCCGGAGCCGAAACGTAAACAGTAGCTTTCGCTTTCATATGGTGTGATGCTTTATCAAAAGCACATGCTCTGGAAGCCACCCCGCACTGCATCATGGCATGACATTATATAGTGTTATAAATACACTTACTGCCACGCTTTACTGTGTACAGCTTCACTTTTCCCTCCACTTTTTCTTCTTCTTCTTCTTCATTCTTTCTTTCTGTCTTTTCATGTGTGTGCGTGTGTGTGTGCCTGCATGAGTGTGTATGTATCTATACATGTGTGTAACAGAAATACAGTGTGTGTGTGTCTGCATGAGTGTGTATGTATACATGTGTGTGTAACAGAAATACAGTGTGTGTGTGTCTGCACGAGTGTGTATCTATACATGTGTGTGTAACAGAAATACAGTGTGTGTGTGTCTGCATGAGTGTGTATGTATACATGTGTGTGTAACAGAAATACAGTGTGTGTGTGTGTCTGCATGTGTGTATCTATACATGTGTGTGTAACAGTAAGAGAGAGAGTGTTTGTGTGTGTGTGTGTGCATGTGTGTATCTATACGTGTGTGTAACAGAAATACAGTGTCTGTGTGTCTGTGTGTGTGTATCTATACATGTGTGTGTAACAGAAATACAGTGTGTGTGTGTCTGCATATGTGTATCTATACATGTGTGTGTAACAGTAAGAGAGAGTGTGTGTGTGTGTGTGTGTGTGTGTGTCTGTGTCTGTGTGTGTGTCTGCATGTGTGTATCTATACATGTGTGTAACAGAAATACAGTGTGTGTGTGTCTGCATGTGTGTATCTATACGTGTGTGTGTGTGTAACAGAAATACAGTGTGTGTGTGTGTGTGTGTGTGTATCTATACATGTGTGTGTGTAACAGTAAGAGAGAGAGTGTCTGCATGTGTGTGTGTCTATACGTGTGTGTAACAGAAATAAAGTGTGTGTGTGTGTGTGTGTTCGTGCGTGTGTGTAGACGGATGGCGAGAATGTGATATTCTTCTTCTTCTTCTTCTTCATCTTCTTCTTCTTCTTCATCATTTTCCCTGGATCTCTGTCAAAGGAGGAGTGTTAGTCAAAGCCTCGCTCTTTCTCCGGTGCCTCTCTTTGCATTAGTAGATGTAAGCGCTATATGCTACAGCAGCGAGACTCTGCCTGCCAGCCTGCTCTGATTTGATTGGCTCGCCAGCCTTCAGCACAAAGTGCATCATTGTTCTATCAGATTATGGCCCGTGATTAACATAAACAGGTTGCCCCGCGTCTAATCTGTTTTAGGTTTGTGTAAATACACATGCCTTCAGTGCAGGCAGGTGTTTCGAGACATTTCACTACCTTTTCGTTTTTCTTTTTTTTTTTCTGTCTTTGTCTTTATGCTTTTTGGTTTGTGTGCACGCATGTGGTCTCTCTTTAGGAAGTAAGCGTGTGTGTGTGTGTGTGTGTGTGTGTGTGTGTGTGTGTTTCTGTATGTTTTTTTCTCTAGAAACCTGTGTGTATGTTCTCTAGAAACCTGTATGTGTGTTTTTCTGTTCCAGAGTCAGTCTCTCTCTCTCTCTCTCTCTCTCTCTCTCTCTCTCTCTCTCTCTCTCTCTGTCTCTCTCTCTCTCTCTCTCTGTATGTGTGTGTAGGGTTGTATGAAGAGAGGTGATGTATGCTAGCCATATGGTCCGGAGTGGGCGAGTGGGCCGTTACTGAGTGCTAACTAAGTTTGACAATGTTTGTCTGAAGTTTACAGTGCCAATTTTTTAAAGGCTACATGTCCGTGCGGCTGCTGTGATTTTCGAAGACGGGAGCAATGACAAGGGCCGTGTGTGTGAGATTGTGTATGTGTGTGTGTGTGTGCGTGCGTCTGTGTGTGTGTGTGTGTGTGTGTGTGTGTGTGTGTCTGAGTACATGTGTGTATAACAGTAAGACAGAGAGTGTTTGTTTGTGTGTGTGTGTGTGTGTGTGTGTGTGTGTGTGTGTTCGTGTATGTGTGTGTGTGTGCGTATGTGCGTGCGTCTGTGTATATGTATATGACTATGCATCTATACTGTGTGTATAACAGTAAGAGAGAGAGAGTATTTGTGTGTGTATGTGTATGTCTGTGTAACTGTGTGTGTGTGTGTGCATGTGTTTATCTATAAATGTGTGTGTAACAGTGAAAGAGAGGGTGTTTGTGTGTGTGTGTCTGCATATGTGTATCTATATATGCATGTGTGTGTAACAATACGACAGAGAGAGTGTTTGTGTGTGTGTGTGTGTGTGTGTGTGTGTGTGTGTGTGTGTTCGTGCATGTGTGTGTGTAGAGGGATGTCGGGAATGTGATACTCCATGCTGCTGTAGTTATTTAGATAAAAGCCCATGTGGCTTCAGTTAGCAGCTCCAGGGCTGGATTTATGAGAGAATCAGCCTGAGAGAGGGGCATCTGGACACTCCATACCATACCTTGTGTACACACACAGACACACACACTCACACACACGTGAGGGTACAGATGCATGATAACACACACAACAGTCCAGTAGTTCTCAAACGCAACACCCTAAAAGAGATCCAATCAGAACACCACAACCATCCTCCCCACTCACCTGCACCTCAGTTGACATTTAGTCTCTCTCTCACATATGCACACGCACACACACGCACACACACACACACACACACACACACACACACGTTTATTTTTTTCACACCCCATGACTTATCCCTTATCCCTTGCTCTCTCGCCACCCTCTTAGGCCAACTTCTACTGGATCTACCGGCGTTAAACCTGCACAGATGGGAAAAGTACATATACACATCTATGCCTTTTACACACACACACACACACACTCACAGTCTCACGCACGCACGCACTCACATACACGCACATACACACACACACACACACACACACACTCACATACACACACATACACACACACACACTTACACGCACACTCTCACACTCTCACACGCACTCACTTACACACATACACTCACACTCACACATACACACTCAAATACACACACACTCACACACACTTACACCCATACACTCACACACTCACATACACTCACACAGATACACTCACACTCACACACG
>CM050203.1:23807500-23810000 GCA_027475355.1 Coilia nasus | reverse complement strand
CCAACTACTCCTCCAACTACTCCTGTGTGGGCAGCTGTGGCCTAAGGTTTAAGGAGTTGGTCTTGGGATCGGAGGGTTGCAGGTTTGGTTACCGCACACGTAGGAAAACAAAATGTTGCTGGGGGAGAGAATAACTACAGGTAGCTCTCTCCTAGCCTGGTAAACCCACCCCTCGTTCTTCATTTCATTTTGTACAGAGGGTCTGGACTGGAATCTCTTGAGGGTCATGTGGTCGGCCCCAGCATGACCGATCCAGTCAGCGAACAGAGGATGTGTTCGTTAGCCATGACGTTGACCTTGTGTGCTACATTTGAATTGTAGTGCGTAGGTAGGCTAATTGCATACGTAACGACCAGGCCGTAACGATTGGGTAAAGGCAGAGGCACTTGTTTTATACCTCAGAAGAGTACACACCTCCACAGGAAGAAATCGTTTCTCACGACCTCCGCTCCAGACCCTCTGTACAAAATTAAATGAAGTACGAGGGCCTGGTTTACCAGGCTAGCTCTCGCACACTCGTCTGTGGCTGAGATGCCCTTGAACAATGCATCTTCTAACCATGCGTTGCTCCAGGCAGACTGTCCCTGTACCTAATTCACTGTAGGTCACTCTGAATAAGAGCATGAGCTAAATGCAGTGTAATGTTATGCAGTTACATGTAGCCATCTTTTCGTGCATGACCTGTAATATTGCAGTATAATGGTAAGAACTAGATGAGTTATGGTCACAGACAGTGACGTGTTCAGATATCTGTTTTATTGCCCCCCTTTGGAAAATTGATATATAGGGTGTGGCATATCATTTGAAGAAGTTTACATGTGGAGTGTAGATGTAGGTTAAGTTTATGTTTCAATATCATACTTCTAGTCATATTTGCAAGAATACACACAATGATCTCCCAATCTGTGCGGACACAGAGCTTAATTAACTAAATAGTGAAAGACTGTGATTGTGGTCCTACTGAAAATTAGCTTCTATACCTCTGTAATTTAAGTTATTCTGGACACAGAATCTTTGAAGACATAATAGGGACAACTTCTGTCCCTCATAGAGATAACATGTGGTGGTCATCACAGAGTTGGTCCAAGAGGAAATCAAGAAAATATTTATACACCCTTTGTGACCGTCTGTAAAGTGTATTCCACACAACTGTGGAATTTTAAAAGATCAGCATTCAATGCATTCAGCACTCAAGCAGCGCTCAGTGAAGACGTCATTAACCCATTTGTGCTTGTGGCTTTCTGTTCTGGTAATCAGCACATTGGCATGTGTAAGTCGAATAACACAAATATTAACAGAAATACTGTGTTGCTCAGACCTGACGTACTAGGCAGGGCACCCCCATCCCCCACTACTTCTTCCATCTCATCGATAGCCACCCTGGCCATTCCTAGATAGCGAAGTAACCCTAGATGGCAGGTATGCACAAGCAGTGTTTTACCCAGAAAATACACATGCACACACACACATACACACACACACACACACTCACACACTCACATGTAGACATACAGTTTAGCATGGTCATGCCATACAGTATGTGCAGCACATGTTTGCTTTTTAAAAAAGTCTCACCTCAATCAGTCATGCAAGGCAAACACACACGCTCGGCAGCCATTTCTCCAGCTACTCCTCCAAACCTCAGCCATAGATCTGACATCTGCTCAAGGCCTGGATAGGGAGCACGTTTGCAGTACATGAAAAATTAGTTCAAAAGATTTGCAGAAGGCACATGGAAAGACAATATCATGGATATATTTACAGACTGAATCAGAGCAATAATAAGGAAGTGGTAAATCAGTGTCACCAAAGGATGAAAAATGACAGAAAACTAAAGCCTGCTTGCCTAGTTCTCAGTTTCCACGTTCCTCCTACACACATGATGATTTGTTGTGGCGCAGCACTGCAAAACAGGTCTGGGGATGTGGCACCAGGTGAAGTGTTCTTGTGTGTCCCACGTACGTAGAACAATGCGGTTTTCCAGGGAATTTGTGCTCGTAGCGCTCTCCTGACAGAGACACACAGGGGCCACTGTTCTCCCAGGTGGTGGTGGAAGGATCCAGAACTCTTCGTACAAAAACTGATGGCTTTATCACCTGTGATTGGAGCGGGACGGATCATTCTGTAGCCTCATAACAGTAAACACTTCTTCACCGTCTGGACCTCGGCCCTTGTAGGCAGTAACCCCTGGTAACCCCAAATTTCACTCACATCCCTCTTTTGCTCTCTCTCCCTCTCTCTCTCTCACAAACACACATACACATACACGTACATGCACACACACACACACTGACACACAAACATATGTCCTGGATATGTCCTGGACATGTTTGTGTGTTGTCATTCACCTGTGTCTCTAGGCATTTCACAAACAACTCTGAAGGATCAAGCCCATCAGAGGAGGAGACTGAGGCCTTGTTCAGACTGCCAACACATGTCCATTTTTTTTTCCGGCATTTCCAGACGCTGTCCAGATTGATTTTTTAAATGTCTGGACAGA
>CM050203.1:23797500-23800000 GCA_027475355.1 Coilia nasus | reverse complement strand
GTTGTTCTGTTTAGTTTCTGCTCGGCATTGAAAAAAAAGCTGTTTTATAACGGCGCCTTTCGGAGGGAGCCAGCGCATTAGAGTAATCCTCACACACCCACAAGCCCACACCTCCAGCTGCCCTTGGCACTTTCAGCGGGTCATTCACACACACATGCACCTGTGTGTGTGTGTGTGTGTGTGTGTGTGTGTGTGTGTGTGTGTGTGTGTGTGTGTGTGTGTGTCTGTTAGTGTGTGTGTGTGTGTGTGTGTGTGTGTGTGTGTGTGTGTGTGTGTGTGTGTGTGTGTGTGTGTGTGTGTGTGTCTGTGTGTCTGTTAGTGTGTGTATGTGCAGAAGTCAGCAGTAGCCTTGTCTGTGTTGTCTGGGTCTGTGTTGTACATTTCAGAGGTTCTCAGAGCATGACCCCGCATAGGGTCTTTGCAACTAGCTGTGGGGCCAAGGGCCAAGGTGTGTGTGTGTGTGTATGTGTGTGTGTGTGTGTTTGTGTGTGCTCTTACTGTACCTCTGTGAGCATGTACACACAAACTTAACCTCGACATGTGTGTACATTCTGTTCATGAGAATCTGTGCGTGTTTGCATAACTCCTCATGTGTGCATTTGTGTGTGTGTGACAGTGTGCCCACATACCCATACCATAACTAAAGCAGCCCATCTTTAAAGTACACCACACCACAGATGCACAGACCAGTCATTTGGTTTGACGTGTACCCTTGATATCTCACAGCTTCAGGAAGATGTGCTGTCTGATGCTCCGCCTCTCTCTCCCAAAGCCCACCTCACCTTAACCCACCCCCCCACCCCACCCCTACTCTCCCAACTCTGGGGGCCCCTCCCTCCGTTTCTTTTGGGCCCTTTACAAGGCTTCCAGAGTGCTGGGGATTGTTTGTCTAAACCATAAATCCTCACGGACAGCTTTGGCCAGCTTTTTACATTAAGGCCCAACATACACACACACACCCACATACACACGCACACATACACCAGACACGCACACACACTCACGCGCACACACACACACACACACACACACACACACACACACACACACACACACACACACACACACACACACACACACACATACATACACAGACATGCACACATCAGATACAAACACACATACACACACCAGACACACATGCACCACGAACACACACACACACTCTTACACTCACACACAAACACATACCGTACACCGCACACACACTCACATGTGCGCACACACACGCCACAAGCTAAAGAAAAGGCCTTGTAAGGGAAATGGAAGTAAATAGCCCAAACGCCGGTGACTAGTAATTATTGGTAATTTTCATGTGAATGGCGCTCCAGCAGTGATGAGGCATCCAGGCCCCTTCGCCTCCTGCCGCCACCGCCACTGACGCTCCTACTCTGCCCTGTGTGTTCTCAACGAGGACGGGGAAAAACACACACACACACACTCACACACACACACATAGACACACACACCACACACACACACACACACACTCACACATACACCACACACACTAACACACACATACACCACACACACTGACACAACCATACACACACACACACACACACACACACACACAGTCACAGTCACACACACACCACACACACTAACACACACACTAACACACACACACTGACACATACACCACACACTCACACACACACACACACACCACACACTCACACACACAATCCAAATGAGAAAAACGTTCGGGTCCTCTTTGCCACGTCTGGTGCTGCTTTCATGGCTGCCGCCACTGCCGGCGGTAAACATCTTCGGGCGGACTACAAGCAGGGGACCACTGCATCTGTGTTTGTGTTGGATGTGCATGTGTTTGAGCAGGCACATAAACAATGGATGTATATACTTCCCTACAAAGTGCAGAAATGACTGTACGTGAACATAGAAACTGAGGAAAAAATGCCTTTAAAGTTGTCATTCTGCCCAGTCAAGCATATATAATTTAATAGTGGTGATGCTTTTATGGAATAGGAAAAAGCAAGAGATTTAGTCACAAGACAAGTGAGTTGCTATTAGGTCAATCTCCAGTCTAAACTTAGTCTTGACAAAATATGTAGTTGCTGGCTTTTGGCTCTGTAGGCCAGTATAATGGTGTAAGTGAGTGAGCGCAAAGTGAGTATGCGCCCCTATGTTTCTGTCTGACTTTAGGTCAGTGCAAGTAACAGCCGGACAGGTGAAGAGGTGATGGGGTGTAAGGCATAGGCATAGCCATGGGTGGGCTGGGTTGGGCCTAGAGCTGAAGATCTTTGCCCGAGCCCGACAGGACCAGACGGGTCAGACGGGTTTGGTCGGCTTTGGGCTTAGTTTCTATCATTTCACATGGGCTGCGTTCGGGCCGGGTTCAGGCATGAGGACCAAGTGCGCGGTAACTGAAAGGTCAGGTGATTAGTTTCGATGAGCTCGAGACACATGCGAAAATGGATGCTGCGGAGGTGAAAAGGAGTCTAGCCTCTGGCAATTACGTTATTTATTTGTTCCA
>CM050203.1:23780000-23787500 GCA_027475355.1 Coilia nasus | reverse complement strand
ATTGGCCATGACCAGCGACTGGCTTGTTAAAAATTAAAGTATGGCAAAACTTGTGTACTACATGATAAACACCACTTGTAGCACCAGCAGCACACACACACATGTTGCCTAGAACTCACACAACAGTGTTTCCCCTGCATTGCCCCGCCACAGTCTAAATAGGGAATTTAAAAAACATATTTCCACCATACCAACGAATTACTTTTAATTACTTAATTACACATAGACACACATGCACGCATAGACATACACATGCACACATCGACATGCATGCATACATATACACACACACAGATACATGGACAGACAGACATACACACATACATGGATAGACACACTTGCACACATATACACACACACACACACACACACACACACACGCACACGTGCACATAGACACACATGCACACATGCACACATACACACGCATGCATACGCATGCACACACATGCACACATACACACACAGTTGCCCTTTCTTGTCTAACACTATGCATTCATCAGGAGATGAATAGGGCTACTTGATTAATACGAAGTCACTAATTGCAAATTGTTGTTTTCAAGATGTTTGTCATGCTGTTTTCTCTCCCCCCCCCCCCTCGCTCTCTCTCTCTCGCTCTCTTTCTCTCTCTCTCTCTCTCTCGCTCTCTCTTTATTTTCTCTTTGTGTCTCAGTTGTTGATTGAGATGATGGGCTCCACGGATGAGCTCCTGCAGGAGGCATCGGCAGGCTGCGTGGCCAACATCCGGCGGCTGGCCCTGGCTAATGAGAAGGCGCGCTACGGCTAATGCAGAGCCACAACAAAGGAGCAGAAACAACAACAAGAGAAGAGATTCCCCCCTTTGTTTGTTTGTGTGTGTGCGTGTGTGGATCTGTGTGTGCGTGTTGGTATGACATAATGGTAGGGAGTATTTGCTCCCACCCCCAAAAAGCTTTTAGTAATTATTTAATTTGGAATTCTTTCAGTGCTCTGTCTCCCTCTTGTCCCTGCTCCGGGTTTTGGCTTGGCCTTATCTCGTCACAGTGTCTAATTTAATCACAACAATAAAGCCTTTCTTCTCCTGTTTGTGTTCATGCCAAGCACAGCTTTGTGTGTGTGTGTGTGTGTGTGTGTGTGTGTGTGTGTGTGTGTGTGTGTGTGTGTGTGTGTGTGTGTGTGTGTGTGTGTTTGTCTTTGTCTGTGTGTGTGTGTGTGTTTTTCTGTTTCTGTTTGTGTACGGTAAGTGTTTGGTGTGTGTGTGCATATGTATTTCTGTTTGTGCACATTAAGTGTTTTTGTGCGTGTGCGTGTGTGTGTGTGTGTTTTCATAGTGTGTAAATGCTGCATATTTCATGGACTGACATCTAAACAACAGCCACATCTGGCTGTCTTGTTTTGTATAAAACACACACTCTTTAGACAAGCGCACACACACACACACACACATTGAAAGCAAACACAAAACTGACACAGACTCACGCTCAACCGCAGAGACAAACACAGCGATGGAGATCTATGCATTATATATATTTGTATAACAGTCTGCACGCCGGCGCACCAACAGAAGAAAGCATTTGTACACAGGCCCGCCACACTGTGCAGACTCAAACTACACAGATCTGCTTAATGTGTGTGTGTGAGTGTGTTTGTGTGTGTGTGTGTTTGTGTGTGTGTGGTGCAGCTTGATCTCACCCTTTGTGCTGAACAGTGGATCCACACAAACCAGAGACATTCTTGTAAAATATGAAATGACTCTCGTAAACTCAATCAGCGATGACGCACACTCACCAGACAGGCGAATAACAAAACACAGCATTAGAGATCACCGTTTGCGCAACCAGTCTGACTAAATATGAATTTACACAAATAATTGATGCGTGCAGTCCCTCCACCTACAGTAGACACACACGCAGATATGCCACCCCCCTTGTCCCAGTTATTCCAAAATATGCTGTGTTATTAGTTGTAATTGCAGTAAATAAAATACTACTCGTCTGCGGACGTCCTCGTTAAGGTGGCTTGTAAAGCGGGCAGAAGTGAGGTGGGGGGCAGAAGACCACCTCGGCCTCGGCCTCAGCGCAGAGCCCATTAAAAGAGAGAAAGGCATCCAGCTCCAGCTTCCCCCTGGCAGGGTGCGCTGTTGCGGGAGACAAGACCACCACGTCCACCACCAGACCAAGACCTCACCATTGGCATTACACAAACAAATAAAGCAGCCCTCTGAAACAGCTCCAGAGAGCATGGAAACAAACACCCAGAGCAGACTGCCAACGCCTCCAACTCTTAGGTCACTTTGCCTTGCTCTCTTTTCTTTCTGATGATCAGTCCTCCCTTTATTCACCTCCAGTTTTGTTTTTTTCAGTGTGTTTTATTTTTCTTCTTAGTCCCACTGCCTTTTCCTATATGAGGAGTCCATAGGAAATTAGTCACAAAATCACATTTTTTAAAGTTACTCCCCCTGGGGTAGCTGCATTGAAACCCCAGCTTTTTTTTTTAATTAATTCTGTGCATAAACAAGCATAATCTCGAGCACATTACAAAACACACATGACACATTAAAAAAAAGAATTCAAATAAAAAATCTAACTTATAAATTCCACTGTCTCTGTTTTTACATTTTGTGACAATGCCCTTTTGTCCCATGGACACCTCATATCTTAACCTGTTTTTAACATTTTAATTATTTTCTAGCTATTTTAGCTCTTGAAAACTACTTTAGATTCTTGTATAAGTCTAAAAGCCATGTATCGAAACCATTGTTGAGGGAAAGCACAGTTGTGTGCAGATCTGGGTACATTATTACTATGTGTTGTACAGTACACGTACAACTGCACCAGGGATGGAAAGAAATGCTGGTAAAATATACAGTAAGTGGCCGGTAGATCTCGAACACAAAATAACGATTTACTGCTGAGTGGCTGGTGAATTTTTACATTTAGCAAAGTTAATTTCCATCCCTGGACTACATGTGTACAAATAAAGTATCGTACATCTTTTTCTGTTCTTTCTCCTTTCCCCTCTCAATGTCCTCTCTGTTTCACCATTTCCTACTGGCCCCCCTTTATCGCCACTCATCTCTCTCTTCTTCCTGTCTCCTCTCTTGTTCTGTTTCTTTTCCTGTCATAGCCCCTTTGCCCATCTCCCTTCACCCCTCTCTCTCCCACCCCCCTTTCTCTCTGTCCATTCCCTTTGTTTGCCTTTCTCATTTCATCTATCCTGTCCATCTATCATCACATTTCTCTCCTCTCTTCCCTCTTCTTCTCTGCATACAGTAACCTTTCGCCCCTCTCTCTTTTCTCCTCCCCTTCTCTCCTCTCTTCCCTCGTCTCTCCATTCTATTTGCTTCCCTCTCATCTCTCCTTTCCATCTCTCTCTCCTCTCCTTTCTCCCCTCTCTTCCCCCTTGGGTCCATTTCCCCTTTACCCGTTCTCATCTCATCTGTCTGTCCGTCCTCTCCATCTCTGCTCTTCTTTCTCTTCTGGCTTCCTTTTTCTGTCCATTCCATTTCTTTTTGCCCCACTCATTTCATCACTCCTCTCTTCTTTCTTTCTTTCTTTCTTTCTTTCTTTCTTTCTTTCTTTCTTTCCTCTCTTCCCTCTACTTCTGCTACCCCACTCCCCCTCTCCCCCTCTCATCTCTCCTCTCCCCATCTTTTTCTCCTCTCATTTTTTTCCCTCTCTCCTCTCTCTTCTGTCCATTTCCCCTTTCTCTCCTCTCTCATCTCTCCCTCTTTCTCCTCTCCTTTTTTCCTCTCTCCTCCTTCTTCTGTCCATCCCCCCTTTGTCCCTCTCTCATCTCTCCTCTCCATCTCTCTCCTTTTCCCTCTCTCCTCTTTCTTCTGTCCATTCCCCCTTTTCTCCCCTCATCTATCCTCTCCATCGCTCTCTCCTCTCCTTTTTCCCCCTCTCCTCCTTCTTCTGTCCATCCCCCCTTTTCTCCCCTCATCTCTCCTCTCCATCTCTCTCTTCTCCTTTTTTCCCCCTCTCCTCCTTCTTCTGTCCATTTCCCCTCTCTCACCTCTTCTCTGCATCCCTCTCCTGTCCTGTGGCGGTGTCGAGCTGCTGTTGATTAGGCTGTGGGCTGAGCACCCTGCTCCGGAGGCCCGTGTCACACCCCCGGGAGCCTTCGCCGTTAATATCGCGCCGCGTTCGCACGGCGAGCCCATGTAACATCAGACGCTCGTGGTTGGGAACCTTTGCACTCCTCAAACACACTCTAACCAGCACCAGCTGAGGAGAGAGAAAGAAAGAGGGAGAATGAGGGAGGGAGAGAGCCAGATCAAAAGTCAGAAAGAGAGGAGAAAAGTTTTTCAGATTTGCTCCGTGGAAAGAGGCACTCGGCCCAGTCGACAAAAAAAATCCACTTGGCCCCGGCTCTCTGTTGTCTCCATTCAACCCCAAATTAATGCTATTATATAATGATCAGCCTTCGCAGCCCTCCAAGAACAAACTGTTTGTCACTCTTTATCTTCCAGTCAGGATGTATCAGCTTGACAGAGAGCAGTAAACAGACTGGTTGGCAGAGTGTGTAAGACATGCTTTCCGTAGAGATGATGCATCCATCCAGAGAACAGGAGCCTGTGTGCAACAGATTTTGGCCCTGGACCTGACAGGACCCAGTCGAGACTCGGATGGCCTCAGGCTCAACTGGCAAGATTGCGTGGCATTGTTCAGAACCGCTAAACACGAACAACCCCAAATTATTCACTATACAGTTTTTACTCTCTCCATCTCTTTCTCTCTCTCTCTCTCTTTCACATGTTCTTCTGCTCTCCCATCTTCCATCAGTGTGTGCCCCTGGGCCTTGGCTCTCTCTGCTGGGACTCCCGAACACGGAGGTCTACTGTGCCGTGCCGTGCTGTGCTGCAGCATGGGGTTTATGCACAGCTGAGCTCATTAAACAAATGGAGCATGTTCCAGTGGAGGACAGGAATTTATGGGGTGCATCTGCTCTGCTGGCCCTGGCCGTGTCGGCCATCTGCCCTATCCGTGATCTCCCTCTCCCTCTCTGACTGACCTCTCTCTGTCCTTCTCACCTCTGCCTTACCTTCTTACTATGATATGTTTCCATGACACTATTGGTGTCAAATCTTCTGAATAATAATGACAGGTCTACCTACCTGAATGTATATCAGTCTAAAAAATAAAAACAAAGATTACATAAATAGATAGACAGACAGACTGATTGATTGATTGATTGATTTAAAAGGATATGTTTTCATGACACCATTGATGTCAGATGTTCTGATACATAAATACTGGTCTACCTACCTGAATGTTAATTGTTATATATATGTTTTGATATCATGAATCTAAAAAATAAAAACAATGATTGACTGATTTAATTGATTGATAGATTTAAAAGGTAACGTAGAGCAGAACTTAGAGTCCACTTAAGGTAGGCTTCTCACAGGTCGACTCTACATGCAGCGTTCCTAGCCAGCCAGCACCCACCCCCCTCTCTCCCCTCTATCCCCACCGGCCCGGCACTCACCCCCCTCCATCCCCACCGGCCCGGCACTCACCCCACTCTCTCCCCTCCATCCCCACCGTCCTGGCACTCACCCCCCTCTCTCCCCTCCATCCCCACCGGCCCGGCACTCACCCCCCTCTCTCCCCTCTATCTCCACCGGCCCGGCACTCACCCCCCTCTCTCCCCTCTATCCCCACCGGCCCGGCACTCACCCCCCTCCATCCCCACCGGCCCGGCACTCACCTCCCTCTCTCCCCTCCATCCCCACCGGCTTGGCACTCACCCCCCTCTCTCCCCTCAATCCCCACCGGCCTGGCACTCACCCCCCTCTCTCCCCTCTATCCCCACCGGCCCGGCACTCACCCCCCTCCATCCCCACCGGCCCGGCACTCACCTCCCTCTCTCCCCTCCATCCCCACCGGCTTGGCACTCACCCCCCTCTCTCCCCTCTATCTCCACCGGCCCGGCACTCACCCCCCTCTCTCCCCTCTATCCTCACCGGCCTGACACCCCCCTCTGTCCCTTTTATCCCCACCAGCCCGGGACTCACCCCCCTCTATTCCCACTGGCACTCACCCCCCTCTATCCCCACCCGCCAGCACTCACCTCCCTCTCTCCCCTCTATCCCCACCGGCCGAATGGGGCCAGCTCTTACAGGTCAAAGACCCTCCGCAACCACACAGATATACTGCTGCTCTGCTCTGATGCTGAATGGCTTGTTAGTGGTTTCAGTTAAAAAACCCATAAAGCGAGTTAGAGTGTGTGTGCGTGTGTGTGTGTGTGTGTGTGTGTGTGTGTGTGTGTGTGTGAAGGGGAAGAGGAAAAGGGAGGGAGAAAAAGAGAAAAGAAGATGGAAAGCACAATTTTGCAAAAGAAAAAAAAAACTACTGTGTATAAACACAGCGTTTTGTGTTTTCCTAATGCCTGCTCCGTCTGCACACGAATGCCATGTTCCATTCATCAGCGCCATGTCTAACACACATGCCCTTCCCCTTCTCCTGGGTCCCCGTCTGCAGCCCCGCGTTATTCTGAGAAAATTAGAGGCCCGTTCTCCACAAATCAGCCGAGGTAGCCATTACATTAAATCATTAAACAGGCAAGTACGCACACACACACACACACACTCACACACACATAAAATGAGGCATGCACATACGCTATACATTTTTTCCACTCCACAAGCTTTGCAGTAGACTACTTTAAGCATTTCTAAGGTCAGTGTCGCATTGGGCATTCACTTGTAGGCAGTGCCAGCAAGATCTGAAGTGCTACTAATGGTCTGTGAAGTATGGGAGCATGCTGGATTACATATACACACATGTATACACACATTACACACATGTAAAAATGTGTGTGTGCACATGTGTTGGTTCTGGTAGTATGAGAGTGTGCATGTGTTTTAAGGTGTATGCCCACTGTGAAAATGTGTGTGTGAGGTGTGTATGTTCTGGTAGTATCAGAGTGAATATGTGTTGTAAGGAGTATGCTCACTGTAAAAATGTGTGTGTGTGTGTGTGTGTGAAGATGATAAATGTGTGTGTCTGTTGTATGTAGGTTCTGGTAGTATGAGAGTGAGTGAGACACTGTAAAAATGTGTATGTGTGTGTGTGTGTGTGTGTGTGTGTGTGTGTGTGTGTGTGTGAAGATGATAAATGTGCGTGTGGGTGTCTGTCGTATGTAGGTTCTGGTAGTATGAGAGTGTGCATGTTTTTTAAGGTGTATGCTCACTGTGAAAATGTGTGTGTGAGGTGTGTATGTTCTGGTAGTATGAGACTGAATATGTGTTTTAAGGTATATGCTCACTGTAAAAATGTGTGTGTGTAGGCTCTGGTAGTATGACAATGAATAAGAGTTCTAAGGAGTATGCTCACTGTAAAAAAAAAAAAAAGTGTGTGTGTGTGTATGAAGATGATGAGTGTGCACGGGGACGAGTGTGACAGTGTGTGCCTGCAGCAGTGTGTGACAGGCGTGTGTGTGACAGGCGTGTGTGTGCCGAGCACTTCATGTGGTGAGGGATGAGTGTGTGTTTCTCAGCAGAAGAGCCACAGC
>CM050203.1:23770000-23772500 GCA_027475355.1 Coilia nasus | reverse complement strand
AAATCAAAATAGCATAGAAACCTATTCCTCAGCTCAGCGCAATAAAGCGAAACACCAGAACTATTGAGCTATCAATATGCTAAAATAGTACATATATATAGGCTATCTATTGAGCCTGATTCTAATTTATTTACGTAGGCTATAGCTGTTCAGGATTGCAAAGACAGTTTTGAGCCGGGTAGAATTCTGGACCTCCTGAAAGCAGATATGAACAGAAACTAGCGAACTTCACTTTAGTGTAAACCTATCAACTCATCAACACGCTGCCTTGGACACATGGGAACGTTCCAAACAGAAGGCTGTGCGCGCGCCGTCTACCGGTAGCCTCCCCCGGGCACGCCGCGGAACAGGCATACTGCATTCAGCCTATGTTCGCAAACTGAGCCACTGTGCTAGGAAACATGAGAAGGGTGCTGTATTCACGTTCCGGGGCCCTGCTCGTCTGGGCCGCTGAATAAAGCTGAGAGGCGAGCGTGATGCGTGCGGTTTGCGCTCTGGAGTTGAGGACGGGAATATGTAAACGGGGAATGGGCCATTGGCAACGGGACTGCTCACTACAGTCACGCAGGACAGGCGCTTGACAGGTAGCACTGAGACATTTAGAACAAGCGCTGTGTGTTAGTTTTGTTAATTTTCCTGTTTAAGATGAAGCGATAGCCTTCACTTTCATTTTTGTGAAAGTGTCGAAAAGGCGCAGAATTTGGTACCACGTTTTGGTGGCTGCTCAGTTTTAAACCCTAACTGGAATTACGCCTGCAGTGAACGATAGCCTACCGTTAGAATAGCCCACTTGACGAGTCGCTGATCTACAGGTGTCTATGCCGTTGTACTTCTGGTAAGTTTGTCGAAGATATCGCTTTTGATCGTCATGGTAATAATCGTATCCAAATATTTATTCAATTAAACAGGAAGCTTTCTGAAGACGCATTCTTGTTCAATATGTTGGATACAGCTGTGTCGGTCATTTCAACAGTTTCGGTAGAACTTAAGTGCGAGTCATTTTCATCTGGCATGTCCAAATTAGAGAATCAGTCATAATTAAAGTGGTAAAATAGCAAATCGTTAACTTTTTCTCTTTTCATGTTGTTTTCCTTTTTAAGATTCGAGTTTATTTCTTTGCTACGGAGAATGGGTTGGGTTTTAATCTCACTACCTTATGGTACTACTGTAGTTATTCAGGAGGATTCGGTATTGATTTAATGAGCCCTGGCCCGTGAATAACCTATAACACATGTGTCTGAAAGCCGTCCCACTGGACGGTCGCTGTGTCGGTATGTTGTTTTGGTACAAGACTCGCTGTTTATTTTATGAATCTGTCATCCCAATGATAATAAACTCTCCTCGTCCCGCTCCACCGAGTGATGAGCTCACGGCTGTCTATCAGTGGCCCCTCTGTACACTCTTGATTAAAGGGCACGTCTACGTGATTATTTTAAAAAACATAAACAAGCATTTGTCCTCTGTTCGCCTTTACAGAGAGCGAGACAGGGGAGCCGGACGGTCTGCATCGGCTTCGGAGAGCGGAGTGGCCACGCGCCCTACAGCCTTTTCCCCCCACCCGCAAAACAGAAATCGTGAGGAATACAGCACCAAAGATGAACACGATTGTGTTCAATAAACTTAGCAATCAGGTTCTGTTTGAGGAGAAAGCCAAGGAGGTGGAGAGGAGCAGCAGGAATTATTTGGAAGTGATCGATGGGCAGCATGCGGACCTTCTCTCCGGCAACCCTGCAATCAAAGACAGCTCAGCCATCCGCCACCGACGCGCAGGGTATGTTTTAATGAAGTCTTTACTGAATTCAGCAGTCCCACTGTCACTCTTAGGATGGCAAGTTTAAAAGGGTGAAATACGGCTGTACTGAAAATGGCTCAAAGAACCGTTACTCTTGTAGAAAGCGAATGCTTGTTTTGGACACTTTCATTAGGAGTTTAACTTGCAATAATCTTGAAACAACTGTAAATCCTAAAACATTTGGAGTAGCACTTAAAAAAACCTTAGTTCTCGCATAAAGTGTGACCTGACCTAAACTCCAACGAAAAAGAAACTTATATTTTCCACAAGGCTCATTTTGGATAATCTAGTGCGACACATATGTCGGAATTAATTATTTATACATCATTTTCATTTTGACAGTAGTCTGAATAACGTAATGTTTTTCAGCGAAAATGTCGGTCTGATTTTGCCCTGTGTTCTCAATAAATATCGTATGTTCCTCGACATTTATGTTCATGAACTGAGGTTTGGACATATGGTTTGAGTTTAACTGCAAGTAGTTTTTTTCAGCCTATAGTCGTAATATGACCTTATTTTTTAAAAAACGGAGAATCACAGGAAATTAATATTTACTACTCAATTTGGACAATTCAGTGTTGATGCTTTTAGATAGACTAATCTTCAGATTATAATCTAGGTCCTGCGTGTTCAGTAGCGTGTTTCAAACTGCTCCCAGTCTGTTTCCAATAAATAAGCATGTCCTTTAACTTGATGTGTGGTCCAGTC
>CM050203.1:23747500-23757500 GCA_027475355.1 Coilia nasus | reverse complement strand
TGTGTGTGTGTGTGTGTGTGTGTGTGTGTGTGTGTGTGTGTCGATCTGGTATGGATGAACAGCAGCTCATGAGTTAGTGGCTGCTCTGCGGTCATAGTGTGAAACACACACACACACACACACACATACACAGACACACACACACACAATAACAAGAAACATATGATTTTAATATTTCCTGAAAAGTTTTTTTTTTCATTATTTTTCCCTTCTCTGCTGTTGATTTGTGCATATGTGTGCTTGTCTGTCTGTCTCTCCCTCTCTCTCTCTCTCTGTCTCTATCTCTCTCTCCCTCTCTCTCTCTCTCTGTCTCTGTCTCTGTCTCTTCCTCCCTCTGTCTCTCTTTCCTCTCTCTTTCATTCTTTCATTTTGTCCCTCTTGTTTTGACTCTGTCTTTCTGTGTCTTTCTCAGATGTTGACAACCCCGCACACACGCAATCAGGGCCTGCCGACCACGCCAAGCCCATGTACCAGAGTGTCATCAAGAAAGAAGGCGGGGCCTCCAGCATGTCGCTCCACCACCCCTCCGCAGCCGACAGCTCATTGGCCGAGGACTACGTGTCTCCGCCCAAGTACAAGAGCAGCCTGCTGCACCGCTACCTGAACGACTCCCTGCGGCACGTGATGGCGGGGGGCGTGATGGGCGCGGCGCGCAAGCGCCACCACTCCGGCTCCTACAGCTCCAACGAGTACGAGGACGAGCTGCTGTCGCCGTCCTGCTCGGAGCCCGAGGCCAGCTTCATCTACCGCACAGGTCAGATCATCACCCCAACCCCCTCCCCCTTCTCTCTCTCTGTCTCTCTCTCTCTCTCTTTCTCTCTCTCTTTCTCTCTCTCTCGTTCCCTTGTAGGGGCCAGCTTCATCTACCGCACAGGTCAGATCATCACCCCAACCCCCTCCCCCTTCTCTCTCTCTCTCTCTCTCTCTCTCTCTCTCTTTCTCTCGTTCCCTTGTAGGGGCCAGCTTCATCCATCACACAGGTCAAAAAGCTGTTTCTTCCCATTCCTTTCTTGTCCCTATCTCTTTCTCTTTCTCTTTCTCTATCTCTCTTTCTCTCTCTCTCTCTTTCTCTGTCTGTCTATCTTCCTCTCTTTCTTCCTCTATCTATCTATCTATCTATCTCTTTTTTGCTCTCACTCTCCCCCTCACTCTTTCCCCCTGGCTCTTTCTAGAACATTCCTTACTGATTTTGGTCCAAGTGTCAAAACACCATCTCTTCAAGTGAAGAACCTTTTTTTAAGTGGCTATTGCTCAAGAATGGATTAACCAATGGGCCTCCAACATTTGTCCTCCTGTGTCTCTCTCTGTCTCTCTCGCTCTCTCTCTAACCTTTCTAGAAAGTTCCTTACTGCTCTCAGCCTCAGAACAAAGTCTTTCCTCTATTTCCACCATCTCCTCTGCTGAAGAACCATAAAAAGTGCCTAATTCCTCAAGGATGGATTATCCAATGAGCTTCCAATATTAGTTTCCTAATGATTGGGCCTGTGACACTTTTAATCTGACCCTGATATTGCTGAAGAAGCCACAACACTGGCTGTTTGGGTTAGGGCAAGACCATCATCAGGCCACTAGAAATGTCTAGGTCTGTACTGAAATGTACTGGTCGATACTCGTCATTTATGTTCTTTTATAAAATATGCTTTCTTCTGTGAGTGGGGTGTCAGACTCGACATACTGGAGGCGTAGTGACGTAAAAAGTTGGACTGTTTTAAGACATGGAATAAACTCACTACTAGATGGTAGTAATGGAAGTATGTCTACCACCTCAGTTATGCCCTACAAAGCCAAAAGGCAGTAACTACATATTTTGACAAAACTGAGTTTAGACTGGACATCGACTTTATAACACCTTTGTCTTGTAACTAAATCTCTTGCTTCTTGCTGTTAAGAAAGTAGACAAAAGCATCACCACTATTATGCGGACAGCATGTTTAACTGGGCAGTGCGACTTTAAAGGCATTTTTTGCAGTTTCTATTTTCACATAGTTCCGGCACTTTGCTTTTGTAGGGCAGAGCAGGTCTGCCTATCTGTTTGTCTGTCTGTGTGTGTTCTTTCTGGAGATGTGTATTGAGTTGTGTGGTATGACAGAATCATTCTGTCTGTGTCTCCATCAATTCTTCTCGCTCGTTTCTCACAGTACTTTCCAGAATGTTCTTTTTTCTCTATCAATCTGTCTCTATCAATTCTTCTCTCTCTCGTTTCTCACAGTACTTTCCAGAATGTTCTTTTTTTTTTAAAGCCAAAACCTTTTCCTCTTGTCTACCACACGGATGGCAGAAATCATCCTCCCTTCCACTCGTTTGCCTCCAGGCTGCCTCTCTCTCTGCCACGGAGAGAGCTGTCACTCCCACTGGGCCTCTGTGTTTGTCACACGTGTGGTCACTAAGGGCCGTTTCAGACACACTTAACTCGGTGGTTCCCCACTGCCCTTTGTGGATACAGTTTGTGTGTGTGTGTGTGTGTGTGTGTGTGTGTGTTGATGTGTGTGTGTGTGTGTGTGTCTGTGTCTGTGTCTGTGTGTGTGTGTGTGTTTATGTGTGTATGTGTGTGTGTGTGTGTGTGTGTGTGTCTGTGTCTGTGTGTGTGTGTTTATGTGTGTGTGTGTTTGGGGGAGCTCAGCTGTGCCTGTGTGGGTGTAGCTGTATGTGTGTTTGGTGTGTGTGTGCGTATGCATGCATACGTGTGTGTGTGTGTGTGTGTGTGTGTGTGGGTAGGTTGCCATCTCCGTAAAGCTGCCTCATATATCACCGTCTCTATTTGCGTTTCCCTCAGCCGCCGTGGCTTAGGCTCAAGTGCTCAGACCACTGCAGCTGAGAGCCCTCTCTATCTCTCTCTCTTTATTTCTCTCACTCTCTCTTTCTTCCCACCCCCTCTCTCTCTCCCTCCACCACCCCTTGTCTTTCTCTCTCTTTCCATTCCCGTCTCTCTGATGTCTCTCTCTCTCTTTCGCTCTCTCTCTCCATTCCTCTCTCTCTGTCTCTCCATTCCACTCTCTCTCTCTCTCTCTCTCTATCCAGTCCTTTCTCTCTCTCCATTCCTCTCTTAGTGTCTCACCATTCCACTCTGTCTCTATCTCTCTCTCTATCCAGACCTTTCTCTCTCTCTCTCTCTCTCCATCGCTCCTCTCTCCATTCCTCTCTCTCTGTCTCTCCATTCCACTCTCTCTCTATCTCTCTCTCTCTCTCTCTCTATCCAGTCCTTTCTCTCTCTCCATTCCTCTCTTAGTGTCTCACCATTCCACTCTGTCTCTATCTCTCTCTCTATCCAGTCCTTTTTCTCTCTCTCTCTCTCTCTCTCTCTCCATCGCTCCTCTCTCCATCGCTCCTCTCTCCATCCATGCCCTTCTCTTCTTCCCTTTGTGCACACTTCTTCCCCTTTGCAGAGGACAGACTGAAACACAGAACAGAACAGCTCTGCCTATTAGCTGACACAGTGCGCTCTGGAAGAGTATGAGTATGATGCCTCGGCATTTGGTTAAAAACAAAATAAAAAAAAAAAAAAAAACGGCTGTAGACATGTCACCCTGAGTGTGTGATCATCAGAACACCAAAGCAGGCCCATTTATATTTTCCATCGTGCTCCCCAGGCGTCGAGTTGTGTGTGTGTGTGTGTGTGTGTGTGTGTGTGTGTGCAGGCCGGGTGGCTGTGAGTGAGTTGTGAGTGTGCGGCCTGCTTTGTGTTTTCCAGAGGACCATCCAGACCAGACCAGACCATCCCCAGAGCTCAGTGCAGGCCCAACACGCAGTGGAGAGCCTGGGCTCAAAGACACAACACGCCTGTGTGTGCCTCACAGGCCTTTGATCTGGACACAACATCTGTGTGTGTGTGTGTGTGTGTGTGTGTGTGTGTCTGTGTGTGTGTGTGTGTATTTATATCTACAAGATGTGTGTTGGGGGCTTGTTACTCTACTTTGCTTCAATTTGTGTGTTTATCCCACAGTGTAAATCAACAGCAGTAGCTTAGCAGAACAGGTTTAGAGAGAGAGGGAATGTGTGTGTGTGAGTGTGTGTGTGTGTGTGTCTTTGTGTATTTTTGTCTCAGCAAAGGGACCATAACTCAGCTTGTGTCTGTGGTGTATAAATGAGGCTTATTTGGTTTGAGGAATTTCCCAGGAGACACTCCTTTGGGTTGCTCTAACAGTGCTCTCCCAAGCTGTAGGGCTAGTAATACCATCGCTAGTTGCCATTCACACAGCTAATAAACTTTGTCGGAAGACAGCTGGAATAATTTTGTCCTTGTTAGGAAAAATGATATATGGCATGGCTGCCACTGTTACTTCAGCGAATCTGCTTAGAAACCTCTAAATGTTTTCTGATGGTTCTCCTGCCCTTCGTCTCTCACCTTCACCATTCTACACTTCCGTATTTAAAGGGACCTGATCCCAGATCAGGTACCTGAAATGTGTTATGCTGGTTCTGTTGGCTTGTCGATGAACTAAACAGTGAGTGAATTCGTCTCACAAGCACATGTCTTCTTTGCGAATGTTATTTACGATGGTGTTGGAGCTACAGTATACCTGGTCTGTGCGAAAGGTTTCTCGTAGGTATCGAAGATGTCTTTTGCAAATGTACCGATTTTCTTCACGTGGATCACTTGCGCTTGCTCTTGTGTAGCGAGGCACTTAAGTTCCGACCTCTCTCCTCCTCTACTGCTCCTCTTTGGCATATCTCGGCCTCTGACAGTGGCAGTAACACGGAGAAAGACAGAAAGAAAGAGAGAGAAAGAGAGAGAAAGAGAGAGTCGGCCTTCGCTGGCCCACACCAGTGGGAGTCCCTCTCTCTCTCTCTCTCGCTCTCCCTCCGTTTTTTGTTTGCCACTTTATTTTGATTCCGTCTGTTTCCCGAGATAAATGTGTTTTACATTAAGGCAGCTCCGAAGGCCGAGAGGAATGCGGGCCCTGGAGAAAGCAAAGAAAGAGAGATAGAGAGAGAGAGAGAGAGAGAAAGTTTAGAGGAGAGGAGAGCGGGTGATGGGCTTCGACGCTGCTTCGGCCTTTAAAAGTCCTTGACCGGAACGTGAACGCCAGAGCGCACGCAGAGACACCTGCTGGGAGAGAGACAGACCCGGAGTGAGAGAGCACTTGTGAAGGAGAAAAAAAAACGTATATATACAGGTCTCTATAAATATACACACTGAGAGAGACTGAACAGACACAAAAGAGGGGAAAAGAGAGAAAAACACGGAGAGAGGAAAAGAGAGAGAGAGAGAGAGAGAGAGGAAGAGAGCGAGAGTCTCGGCTTTGCCGCCTGCCCGTAAATTGTCTGAGAAAGTATTTACCTGAATCTCTTTTATCTTTATTATTTTTACATCAACTCTTTCCCGATCTTCTCTCTCTCTCACTCTCTCTCTCTCTCTCTCTCTCTCTCTCTCTGTCTCTCTGTCTCTCTCTCTCTCTCTCTCTCTCTCTCTCTCATGCCCTCTGATTTTAAATCAGTGCTTCTCAATTATTTTCTGTTGCGCCCCCCTAGGAAGAAGAAAACATTTCGCGCCCCCCCCCTACACACACACTTTCTGCCGCGACTATAATAGTATCATTTGTCTATTAAATTGTTATAAGTACACCCCTGCATTACATTGTATCCTTATTAACATTCAAGAAAACAAAAAAATTATAAAATATAGATAAACTTAGAACAAAGAATAACTTTATTAACATGTTTATCAACATTGTTTTTAGTCTGTGCTGTGGTTGATGAACAATTGCACTTTATTCAAGTACGGCAAAAAAAACAAAACATGTTCCCTGGGGTCACACGCGACCCCCCCCCGGCATGACCCCGCCCCCCCCTTCCAGGGAGGCCTGTCCCACTATTTGAGAAGCACTGCTTTAAATAGAGGATAACAGTTTTATCTCCACGTGATACTGTAACGCTAACTGTCTCTCTTTCTCGTGCGAGTGGACGACGGTTTCATCATAGTTCCATATTCTCGTCACGGAACTCTCCTCCAGAAGTGCTCTGATTGGCTGGCATACGTCAGCAGACACCTGTCCAGTGGACGCTGTGCCACACGAGCTTTACGGAGGAGAAATGCAATAATAATAAAGAGATTAAATCCAGCGTTCAAGGCTTCATCTGATCGTGTTGCAGTGCAGGGCTAAAACAGGTTTAGGCTTTGAGTGGTTTGCATCATTTCCTTCATAGCTTTCCTCTCTCTCTCTCTCTCTCTTTCACTCTCTCTGTCCGTCTGTCTCTCTCCTTTTCTCCACCACTTTCAACCATTTTCTGTCCTGCCTGCTTGGGCTCTCCAAGATATTTTTTTTTCTGTGAAAGAATTCCTGAGCTTGTGGACTATTACTGCAGGTCTGAAATTTCAGACCTGAGATTTGTGGTTTTGCAGTGAGTTCTCCAAGTTCCTGGCAGTGGAGGTCTGTCCTGGATCACCGTCACACACACACACACACACACACACACACACACACACACACACACACACACACACACACACACGCATACACAAAGACACATACAGGTGTGCATACACACATATGATACACAAACACACACTGACACAGACAAATATGTACACATGTTCACTCACACATCCATTAACACACACACATTACACACTGTCACAGACAAACATGTGTGCACACACACACACACACATATGATGACACACAGACACACATTGAGACAGACCCTTATATATGTACACACACACACACACACACCACACACACACACCACACACATACACACACACACACACACACACACACACACACACACACACACACACACACACACACATTCCCACACACACAGTGGTCCTTTCAGACTCCTGTCCAAACTGACTTGAGCTGAAGTGGCATGGTGAAGCACAAGGGGCCTGTTAACTCCCAGTTCGCCTACTCGGGCAATTAGCAACGGGCCAGAGGGTCCTGTGTGCCATACCCCAGGGCTGATGGAGGGGAGGGGACCAGGCAGCCGGACACACACACACACACACACACACAGCCACACACACACACACACATGCATGCGCACACACACTCACACATACCCACACACACATACACACACACACAAACGCACACAGACACACACATACACACAAATGCACACAGACACACACATACACATACTGGACACACACACAAAAACGCACACAGCCACACACACACACACACATGCGTGCACATACACTCACACATACCCACACACACACATACACATACAGTACGCACTAACACCCACACACACACACACACACACACACACAGTACACACTCATACGGATAGAGTAGGAGGTCTAAGAGTGTGTCTGTGTCTGTAGCCTATGTGTGTGTTTGAAGGGGGTGGGGGTGGGGGGGCCAGTCCAGCTAGACTTCCCTAGTGGAAAAAGTCCGCTCTTGGAAGTAGCGAATAAAATTAAAAATGAAACACCCCTGACAGGACCCCTCATCGTCGAAAAAACACGGAACGACAGAATTCCGAGTGGTGGGCCAAAGCCCCTGCTGCCAAACGAGTCTTTTAATGGGAAATTAAACGGCTGGAATCTTCATCCCTGCTCTTTTCTTTTTCATGTGCCACTGGACTCCAGGCCATTGAAGAGAATATACGTAGATCCACACAGCCGGAACCTTACACACACACACACACACACGCACACACACACTTGCACACTCTTTCTCTCTGAAAATATGTGTGTGTGTATACTCTTTCACACACACTTGCACACTCTCTGTCGCACGCTGTCGCTGTCACACCCACACATACACATACACACACACACACACACACAAACACTTGCACACTCTTTCTCTCTGAAAGTGTGTGTGTGTGTACCTTTTTCACACACACACACACACACAGACTTACACACTCTTGCACACTCTCTCTCTTTCTCTTGCTCTCTCTCTTTTACACACACAGACACACACACACACTCTGTTGCTGTCTTACACACACACACAAACACACACTTGCGCACTCTTGCACACACTCTCTCTCTCGCTCCCTCTCTCTTAGATACACACGCACACACACACACACACACACTTGCACACTCACACTTGCGCACTCTTGCACACACTCTCTCTCTCGCTCCCTCTCTCTTACACACACACACACACACACACACACACACACACACACACACACACACACACACACACACAGAAAGGAGAGAGAGAGGGTACAGAGCTGGGCTGTCACAAGTGTGTGAGAGAAGTGCGGCGTGTTTGCACAGATCATAGCGCAGTGCCCTAGCTGTGCACACAGCAGTAAAAAAACAGATCCCAGCTAGGCGGCCAATTACTGTAGCTGTGCATTTCCAATGGTCTATCACCAAACTGCCCAACAGTGTAAAATCTGTCAGTCAGAGCACTCACTCATGCAGAAGGCATGGTGCGAAATAAAAAATCTATTTTCAAAGTTGAGCAAGTTAAGCAGCTCGCACATTAAATCTCCTTCTGCTTCTGCTGTGTTCTGATTCACATCCAAAGTCAAAGTGCATGAAGGAATTGAATAGATCCTAATAATGTGATGAGTAATGAGTAAAGTCCCGACACTAGATTGTGATGTAATAACTCATTCCTTCGCGTGCGTTTATTTTTTTTTAATTGTTCATCAATTATCTGTAATCAACTGTGCAACATTTTGAATCATTTTGCAACTGGAAACTTCATCGTCTGTTAACTTCAAATTTACCGTCAACAAGTACTGCATCACCAAATGATGACAGTTTAACTTGCGGCACCGTGTCAAGATCCCTCGCTATTGCCTGTGCTGGTTCCCGGTAAACACTAGTCATTTGTGACAGTTGAGTAATGTGAAACTAATATGTACTTGCTTTCAGTGAAACTGCCTGCGGCGGTTGTTTGTTTGACTGCACATCGGTGAACGTTTAAGGCGGATAAAAGCGAGCTATGTTTAACTTATTGTCGATCTGTAATGAGGGAATCCACTCAGTGCTCCAAATTGGAGGAAATGCCTTTGTCATTTGCATGTAATCACTGCCATTGTCTTCTCGCAGACTTTGTTTCATTCCACTTTTGCCCCGTTTTTTTTTTTTTTTTTTCCATAATGTGTGATACAGCTCAGCCAACAGAGCCTTGAGCATTGCTCGGAGAGAGAGAGAGACAGAGAGTGAGAGAAATATACAGAGAGAGAGAAAGTGTGAGAGAGAAAGCGGGACAGTGAAAGTGAGATTAACTTTAATAGGTTAATGATGATGGTAATTGTAAAGAGTTCATGCAGGAGTTCCATTTATTGGTTGAAATTGTACCTCTTTTACTGTTTAGACTGTTTCAAACAGCCTGTGGACACACACGGAGAAGGAGAGAAAGTTATAGAGATAGAAAGAAAGAGAAAGAGAAAGAGAGAGAAAGAAAGAGAATGAGAAAAAGAGAGAGAGAATTTATTTCAATGCATTTTCCCCTTTCTTCAGAGTCAGGACTCATCAAGTGGGGAGGCGAGCTCCAGATGTGGAGTGGGTGTCGTAGTTGTTGGACTGGGGCTCGGAGCCTCGTAAGGCCTCTTTGACACGAGGCGGCGGGCGGCTTCCAGGCATTTACGGACTTCAAGGGAGCGCCGCCGGAGCTGGCCAGGGGAGATTGATCTGCTGTGGGGGCGGGAGGTGAGCCCCTGGCTGGGCCTGGTTCAGGCTTCAGGCTTCAGGCAGGTTGACGTTCGTCATAGTCCCACTTGACCAGGTTTATGACTGGGAGAGAGCCAGGAGTACTGTGCCTGTGTGTGTGTGTGTGTGTGTGTCTGTATGTGTGTGTGCGTGTGTGTGTGTGTGTGTGCTAGAGCACATATGTGTGTGTACACATGCACGCGTGTCTCTATGTGTGTCTGCGACTGTGTGTGTGTGTCTGTGTGTGTGTGTGTTGGGGGCTGCATACTGGGAGTGTGATTCATTAGTAAGAAGCCCATTCTTAACTAAACTTCCCGTGAGTGATCTCTGGTGTCCAGCTGCTGTCACTCACACACTGACATTCTCACACACCCACAATGGCAGTCATGTCAGAAAGTCCAGCTTCGGGCTGGGCGC
>CM050203.1:23730000-23732500 GCA_027475355.1 Coilia nasus | reverse complement strand
GCAAGCGAGCGAGCAGCACTGGACACAGAGGAGCCGGTTTTCCATTCCTGTACTAGAGGTCGGAATAAGAGGGAGAGGTGCGAGAGAAGGAGTGAAAGAGAGAGAGAGGGAGTGAAAGAAAGAGAGAACGAGAGAGCGATAGAGAGAGAGAGAGTGTGTGTGTGTGTGTGTTTGTGTGTCTAAAAGAGACAGAGAAACTGGAATAAAAGAGGGAGGTGCGAGGTAGCTGTGGGAGACAAAGTGAGATAGAGAAGGAGGAAAAAAGGGAGAGAGTGAAAAAAACAGGGAAAGTGTGTGTGTGCGTGTGTGTGTATGTGTGTGTGTGCGTGTGTGTGTGTGTGTGTAAAAAAGAGAGAAATTGGGCTGGTTGTGTCTTTTTATTGTCTGAACGTGGTGAACATACACAGACCTAGGGATGTGTTTGTGTGCACATGTAGTCGGTGGGGGCAAACAGTCATAAATAGAAGCAGATGATGAAAACCTGTGTGTGTGTGTGAGAGAGAGAGAGAGACAGTGTGTGTGTGTGTGTGTGTAAGAGAGAGCAACAGAGACAGTGTGTGTGTGTGTTTGTAAAAGAGAGAGAGAGAAAGTGTGTGTGTGTAAGAGAGGGAGAGAGAGAGAGAGAGAGTGTGTGTGTGTGTGTGTGTGCGTGTGTGTGTGTGTGCGTGTTTGTGTGTGTGTGTGAGAGAGCGACAGAGACAGTGTGTGTGTGTGTGTGTGTGTAAGAGAGAGGGAGAGAGAGAGAAAGAAAGTGTGTGTGTATGTAAGAGAGAGAGAGAGAGAAAGTGTGTGTGTGTAACAGAGAGAGAGAGAGAGAGAAAGACAGTGTGTGTGTGTGTGTAAGAGAGGGAGAGAGAGAGAAAGAAAGTGTGTGTGTGTGTAAGAGAGAGAGAGAGAAAGTGTGTGTGTGTAAGAGAGAGAGAGAGAGAGAAAGACAGTGTGTGTGTGTGTGTAAGAGAGGGAGAGAGAGAGAGAGAGAGAAAGAGAGGGAGAGAGAGTGTGTGTGTCTGTAAGTGTGTGTGTGAGTCAGAGTGAAGGAGATAAAAAAAAGTGGAGAGCGAAAGCTCACCTTAATCAGGCCTGCAAGGTCACAGCTCACTACACAATCAGCCCAGCTGGCGGAAGCCAAGCTGATTACAGTGTTTAATGTTAACAGGATATGTGCATCTCATGGTGTGTGTGTGTGTGTTGTTCTCAGTTTCCGGAACTTTCCTTCTCATCTTTCTTAAAAATCCTTGTCTCGTCTTCCTTTATCTCTGTACAATTCATGTTCTATTTTTGGGTTATGGTTATGGGTTATGATTTTGTGTGTGTGTGTGTGTGTGTGTGTGTGTGCCTGTATGGTGTAGGGTTGCAAGAACGTAGCTGTTGTGTGTAGTGGGTTTGGGTTGCCAGGTGATTGTCATCCTTATCATGGATAGTTAAACCCCCCCCCTCTAAATCCAACAAACTATTCACGTAGTCCTCTCCTCCCTTTCCTCTCCCTCCTGTCTTCTCCTTTCCTCTCCTGTCCTCTGCTTCTCCTCTCCTCTTCCTCTCTTTCTCTGTTAAGCTTTTATTCCACCTCTCTTCCTTCCTTTCTTTCCTCTCCTTTCCTCTCCTCTCCCTTTTCCCCTCTCCTTCTCTCCTCTCCTCTCCTTTCCTCTCCTCTCCTCCCCTTTTCATCTCTTCTCCTCTCATCTTCCTCTCTTTCTCTGTTAAGCTTTGATTCCACCTCTCTCCCTTCCCTCCTTTCCTCTCCTCTCCTTCTATCCTTATCTCTCCTTTCCTCTCCTCCTCTCCTCCTCTCTTTTCCTCTCCTCTTCTTTCCTCTTCTCCTCTCCTCCTCTCTCCTTTCCTCTCCTCTCCTCCTCTTTCCTTTCCTCTCCTCTCCTCTCCTCTCCTCTCTTCTCCTCTTCTCTCCTCTTCTCTCTTTTCCTCTCCTCACCGCTCCTTTCCTCTCCTTTCCTCTCCTCTCTTTCTCTGTTCAGCCTTTCACCTGTCTCCCTTGCCTTCCCTCACACTCTTCCAAGTCATGTCCTCTCTCCCTGTCTCCTCCATAGCCGCTGCCTGGTGCTGCTGCTGCTGCTGCTGCTGCTGCGTCTGTTGTAAATGTTTGTGTCTGTGCAGAGTGACTCACACAGCCAGACGAGCAGACCAGCCCTGCTGTGTCCAGTCCAGTGTCCAGTCCAGTGTCCAGTCCTCCATCCATCCATCCAGCGAAGCTTGCTATTTTCCCTCTAGACGCACTGTTTCCCATTTCACCTCTCCTTCCCCCCTTCACCTGGTTCTGGTCCTGGTACTGGGCCTGGTCCTGGTCCTGAGCCTGGGTCTGGGCCGGTGCCGGTGCTGATGTGCCCCTGAGTCACGCACGCTATGCCACGCCACGGCACGCTGATGAGCCAATCGCCGGTGCCGAGTTTCTCCGCGCTCGGTCGGGTTTTGCCTTACACAACGGAGAAAATTTGCGGAATCAAAGCTGAAGTACGCACTGGCTCGAGTCGATAAGCACCACACATCA
>CM050203.1:23532500-23725000 GCA_027475355.1 Coilia nasus | reverse complement strand
CACACACATTGTGTTCCTAAACCACACTCACACAAACAAATCTCTTCCCAGTCCAAATGGTAATAGATTTCAAGGTTTGGTGCCGTATCTGTTTCCTGCTAACAGGGCCATGACCTGAAGGGATGTTTGTGTTTCTCTTATCAGTGTTGGATGCTGTTAACAGTGTAGCCCTCTCACATGTTTTTACTCTAAGGGCCACAAAAGAGAGATAATGAGAGAGAGAGAGAGAGAGAGAGAAAGGGAGTGAGAGAGCCTTGCTGTGTGACGTCCATTCCACCTTCAGCTGTTCAAAATTACCGTCAGATTGTTGTTTACAAGAAGCAAGAGAAAGATTTCCACATTTGACTCGCTTCTCCTCTTCTCCTGCTCGCCTAGCACCAGTATTGCTTTACTCTATCCCTCTGTCAGGGAGTGCTTATTTTATTGTATTTTTTTATTTTTTTGTTGTTATTGTTGTTGCCTTTGTTTGTTTACAATGGGTAAGACTGTTTATGTCTCTTTTTTTTTTTTTTGTAATGTACTTGTCCCAAATCGTACTGTCTGATAAGTCCTTCGGGTTTGGCGGCGAGTGGAAGGAATCTTTCTGCGCCGTTCGACAGCGCGCTCGGTACTTAAGGGTTATTTACATTGTCACGACGACTCCAAGTACACAATCGACAGAAAATCAACTGCGTGTGTGCCGAGCGCTGGCGGCGCTGCCAGATCTGTCCAACTCAGTGTTGCCGTTGTGTATTTCAAAAGGTACTGCTTTGTCAGAGCGCGTGCACGTGTGTGTGTGTATGTGTGTGTGTGTAAAAGAGTGTGTGTGTGCATTTGCATTTACGTCTTTGCTGTGTCTGGTTCTTGGTTCAGAGGGATTGAGAGACAGAGAGGAAAAGAGAGAAAGAGAGAGAGAGAGAGAAAGAGAGAGAGAGAAAAGCAAAGGGACTGAGAGTGTGGCTCTATGCAAAGTGTGGCCTAACAGCCTGATGGGGAAAAGCTGTATATGGCTCGCAACCTCTTTGACAAACTCCTAATAGTAAAATCACACTTGGAAACAGCATTTAAACATTATTAAGACAGGGAGAGAGAGCCAGAGCAAAAGGGAGTGATAGAGACCAAAAAAGAGAGAGAGAAAGAGAGAAGAGAGAGACACTGCTTCCATTTATAGAGGGAGGACTGGAGAGATGGAGAAGGAGAGGAGCAGAGCTGAAATGCACACACATAGCCTGCTTTCCCTAAGCTCCCCTGATACTCATGTGGAAAGGTGAGATTAGGCCTGCTGCCTAGAGGTATCCCTGAGCTTTGGTCTGTAAGCTGCGCACACACACACACACACACACACACACACACGTTCTCTCTCTCTTACACACAAAGACACACAAGTATGCTGTACCATGCCGTGGGGCAGTACCTTGCTCTCAGTATTCCACACATGGGAATGCTGAAGTTCGCACCTTACAGATGGAACATTTTTCACCACTGAGGATCCTTTGTCACCTGTGCGCACACACACACACACATACTCACACACACACACACACACACACACACACACACACACAGACTTTCTCACACTTTTGCTCTCTCCACCGTCTCAGTCATTGTAACATGCACTCGCACAGCAACTCCACACATAACCATGTCAAAACTTTTACTCTAGGTCCTTTCTTGGTACTGTAAATTTATGAGTGATATGCACAAACCTTGTTGACAAAACAGAAAGCAATTACTATGTTCGTACTTCTAGAAAATCTTTAAATTATTAAGGATTGTAAAAAAAAAAAAAAGACAATAAAAAAGTGGGATGAACAGCCTGATTTTTATTGTTGTTTTTAAGTTATATGAACATGTTTTCTGTTAGAGACTGGATGCTTATCCAATGACCAAATGCATAATATCTCATTATATTGTCTCAATTTTCTTTTGACGTTACATTTTTTTCCAAGAACTATGGTTACTTCTACAAAACATTGAATAAACATTTGGGAAAATGGTCCTTGCCTCCAGCCTATTTCCTTCAAATAAGAAATTACTGATATTCACTGTTTTTACTAATATTCAGTGTTTATAAATTCTGAAATTTGTTTTGTCTTTACCACTGACACAGATGTAATACATTGATATGCTTGCATTCATTTTAGTAATTATTTCATTTTAAATAATAGATTTGGGTACGGTCCCAAAATAATCCAGGAACTATACAGATGTCATTTGCAGAACAGAATACTTCTTAAGGAATTCAAATTAAATATGATGTCCAAACCATTGGCTTTCATGTGTAACCACACATCTAGTTGTGTGCGTAATAGAAGAGAGGGAAATGCAATTTATGATGGATAATTTTTGCCGCTACATGTATTATGGAACAATTCATCTGCATGGTTCGTGCCGAGGTCAAACGATACACTCTGTTCCCCCCTCTCTCTCTCCTTGCCTTCGAGGCCTTTATTTCAGCACTTGTCCATTAATTAAAGTAGGGAAACTCTATTTTGTGGATTTCTCCTGAGATACTTGGAAACGCACAAGCGAAGCATGGGTCAGAAGTAAGGGATGGGAGAGGAAAAGAACGAACGCCAGAGCAGCGGTGTCCGTTTGATCAGCGAGAACGACAGGCTTCTTAATTTTGGATAGGGTGGCGACTGGGTTGATGTTGAAGCGATATTTACCAACGATGTTTACAGTGCAAGGAGGCACAGCCACCCATAGCCTTGGGCTGGCTAAATAAACTAATCAGGCAAACCTCGTTTGCCTTTTTTTTCAGCTATCGTGTGTATGTCCCCCACCCTGTCCGACTCCACTGCTCTTTTGGGCCCAGGACAAGAGAACATTTGTACCCACAAACGGAAGGACCCTATACCACACCCAAAACCAACCCACCTCTACACACACACACACACACACACACACCCTTAAAGTCCTTAATGCCTCCTCTCATCTGGTTTTTGGTGGGGGGTAAAGTCTTTTGGACGAAGCAGCATGTAACAAGTGCAATCGTGCATTTTTTGGGGGGGGGTTGTAATACACTCCGGACTTCAGGAGCTGTTAGAAATAAAGGGTTTGAAATATGAACATTATTTTTGGACTTGACTATGTGTGTTGAAGTTTGTTTCAATTTACAGCTTAGCCGCCGCGCCAAAACGTTCTGTGATGGTGTGTTGTGGAGATGCGTCGGTTTTTGAAAACCACAGAATCTTCATGTGGCGCTGCTGAATACACACACACACACGCACACACACACACACACGTACACACATCTCTAAGATGATAGGTGTGTCCTCATCCTTCTGTGCTTTGGGGCTTGGTCACAACACCCGCCCTTCTCATTCCCTCCATCTTACTCTCTCTCTCCCTCTCTCTCTCTCCATCTTTTCTCTCCCCTTCGCCTCTCCAGTAATGGGTCTACCATGCCACCTCTCCCGCTCCGCTCCACACAGTCTAAACTGAGCCATAGAGCCAAGGGCCCCAAGTACAGTATGCCAACTCCTGGAGAGAGACAGACAGACAAAGAGAGAGAGAGGGATGGAGGGATGAAGGGAGGGAGAGGATGAGGGCATAAAGCAACACGCAGTCAGGTTACAGGACAAAAAAAGGAAACCTGGGAAATAGAGTGGGGTGGAGTTACTGGCAAAGGGCGATGCCAAAATGAAACGAACCTGGGATGAAGACCATCAAAAAACAGCCAGAGATAACAGAGAGAAATAGAGAGGAGAATAGACAGAAAGAAGGAAAATAGAGTGACATAGATGGAATTAAAAAAAAAAAGACAGCACACAGATCAGGTATGGATGAAGTGTTGAAAGGTGAGGGAGGAATAAATATTTCCGATTTCGCCATACTGACCAACTGTTTCCATTCTCTTCCGTGCTCATGGTGAACCTATACAACAGACAGCCATGTCTTTTCTCAGACACAGAAAACATAAACACAACCAGACATGCACATGTACACACACAGACACACACACACACACACACACACACACAGACACATACACACACACACCTACACTGGTGTTTGACATCCACATATCACAGCTAAATTTCTTTGACCCCTCTCTTTTGCTACCTCCACCCCACCCCCACCCCACCCTCTCTCACCCCCCTCTCTATGTGTACTACCTGGCAGAGTCTCACACATTGAGCAAGATTTTCCATCAAGAACTAAGCAATGTTCCATCATGATGTTTTCTTTTTTTGGGGGGTGGGGGTTGGGGGTTGGGGTTGGGGTCGGGGGTTGATCATGCATTTGCTAGAAGTTGTGCGATGTGCTTGTGGATCTGGGACGTGATCTTCGTGACGGAGACGGCTGCTTGGATACGGCTGCTTAGAGATGGATGCATGGAAACCCTCTCTTGGCCAATCAGCTACCAAACAGCAGAACACCCTTACCGCCGTGCACACACACACACACACACACACACACACACACACACACACAGACCAGGGATGGAAATTTGCACCAGCCACCAGCCAAATGCTGGTAAAATATGAAAGTGGCTGGTCAATTTTGGACACAAAATTTACTATTGAGTGACTGGTGAATTGTATCATTTGTTTGTCAGTGGCTGGTAAAAGTTTATATTTTGCAAAGTTAATTTCCACCCCTGACAGACACACACACACACACACACACACACACACACACTGTCCCTGTGCCCCATAACTCAACCCAATGCAGCAAATGAAACTTAAGTCAACCCCTAAAAGTGTCTTAATTACAGATGTAAATAAGTAAATACAAGAAAACACAAGTGTTTCCTCACTGAGGAGGAAATCTGAACCACTCTCCATACTGAAGTAATTAGTTATCTTGCACAGAGGGGCCAACTGTAGTTTAATTAGGGTGGCCTGAAATTTGTGCATGGTCAGATACACTTATTTTTGTTTCTCTCCCCATGTTCGTACGCACTGACATTTTTCCTAGAAATTATGAAAACACTGAAAAGTCAGCTCTAATATAATCTGTAATAAGCGCCCCTGACATGTTTGTTAATATGTAATAACACATGAACAGATGGAGGAAATTGGAGGAATATACTCCATATATACACACACCGGTGGAGTTGTTAGTGCATGTCCCAGGGTATTGTATTTATCCCCGATATAGGCCAAAGGCTCATTTAAATGTTGGATTATGTCGGACAAATACGCCCAGCAGGTGTTTGTTATGTCTCGGTCTAACTGGAACAAGGGGGAAAAAAACACTCTCTCCTGACAAGGACAGGCCCTTGCTCCTCGCCTGAGATAAATCAGATGGTTTTTGTCTCGTTCTTCGGCAGCGCAGGGTAGGCCCCGAGCGGTGATGTTTTTGCACAGACAGCGCTGGACCTCTAGTCATACGCCGTGTTTCCAAAACATTTGGAGAGACATTCCACTTCGGAGCTCCATGTGTGATTTCCTTAGGGGGGGGCAGTTAGGTTAAAATAAATAAATAAATAAAAGAAACCTAGACAGATTTCAGAGATATTTTTTCACCCACTGATGGGAAATTAGCAACATTGTTTTGGTCAAGGCGAAACAGTTTTAATGGATTACATTAACTGGCTAAATGGTTTATTTCCCCTGGATCCTCTGTGTCAGGGTTCAGCGGGGGACAGACAGACCAAATACCACACTTATTTTCCCACTACTTTCATTATTTCTCTGAGAGCCACAGATGTTTGACTGTTTGCCTCTCTTTCTTTTTCACTCCCTCACTCTGCTGCTTCTTTTTATTCTCTCTCTGTCTCTCTTTCTGTTTTTTTTTTTTTCTTCTTTTTCTTTGGCTGGGGCGACGCTCTTTGCGTCAATGGTCTTTGTAAGCTAACCTGAGGCGCTGAAAAATGTTTCCTGCCCTTTAGTCCTCACGACACACCTCAAAAGACATCGTCATAATGAGTTTGGTTTTGTCAATGATATCTAGGGGAAGGGTGGTGTGTGTGTGTGTGTGTGTGTGTGTGTGTGTATGTGTGTGTGTGTGGGTGTGTTGAGGGTGAGGGGGACTACGTGAAAAGAGGACTTCTGAACATGCAAGGCTTTTATTGAAAAATGTAGCCTTAATATCGTCCGGCCACGCCAAATGATAGCATAACAAATGGAGTATTTAGTCAGGTGGGCACGCTCTCATTTTGGGTTTGAAATTTCGACGTCTTGTTCGAAGGAAAAACAGAAAGACAGAGAGATACGTGTCCAGACCGACGTGAAACCAGAGTCCGGTTGTTGCCAAAGCAGGGTGGTGGCAGGAGCATGTGGTCGACTCTGGCACGGTGTGCTGAGTAGGGGGAAGAGGAGAGTAAAATCGCTCTCCACCACCAAAACCCCACACCCACCCCTCCACACACACACACACACACACACACACAAGATCAAGGCAGAGCAACGCACCACAAGATACGGCAATTATACGAAAGAGAGAGAACACCCAGCCAAGCTGAGTCTGTTCTATTTTCTTTCAGCAGCCGAGATGAGGAGTGAACTTCAGTCTGCACGTAAAGGGAAGCAGACTGAGGTGAAAGGTTGATGTTAGTGAAGAGGAGGGTGGACGTGTATGTGGGCACTTGTCCACATGTCCGATAAACCCACAAAAATCCCGTCCTTTTACAATGCCATGAGGAGGCCGGTTAGAGGACAGGCATCAAGCATACCGGCCTATTAGTGACCACTGTGAGACTGTCTCATTATATTTTAAACAGCCAGTTCAACCTCACCACAATCGCCACAGTGCTCTCTGCTTCATTTTAGTTCATCTTCTTCTCGGTTAGCATGTGACATCAACAATGGTCTAGTGGTAAAAAAACAGAAGATGGGGAAACTACAAGTGGATAGGAGTAGAAAATGCTTATCCTGAACATTTGAATTCATAAAAAGGCAATTAAATGCTATATTGTAATATGAAAAGGTGTATCTATGTCATTTTGACCTCAACAATGTGACCTCAACAATGGTTTAGTGGTAAAAGGAAAGATGGGGAATTGACATGTAGCTATTGATCTGCAAAAGTATGCATATCCTGAATATTTGCAATCATAAAAGAGCAGCTAAATGCTAATGTTTTGTAATCGAACACACTGAGGCAGGCAGAACACCGAAACATGTCTGTGTGAATAAATGTTGTTTATGCATAGTGCGGCCTTCTTTTCCAGCCTTTCAATTGTGTTACCGTTTGGCCAGCACTCTAAAAGGAAGTACAACTGTCTGAGTGAAACCTGCTGCTACCCCTTATGAATGCATTGTAAATGTGCATTCATTTATTGTATCATTTATGTGCATTAAGCATTAATTGCATGACTGGACATCAAGTTGATCAGTTCAACTCCAGTGCACTATGCTTTTGTTTCGTACTGTTCGTACATGAACCCCCTCCCATCTTTCCATCTTTTCTAAAATTATCTCGCTCTCTCCCTTTCCAGCTCACTCACCCACCCACCCCTTCCCTATTTCTGAGAGGAAGTATTTTCACAGTAATATGTCACAGCTCCAGCTTTCCCTTTTTCTTCCTTTTTTTCCCTCTCTATTCCAGAAATATTTGGTTTTGGCTTTCATGTCTTCGGCGAGACTTGCGCTGGTGAGGAATGTCATTCCGCAACAGCAAGTAGCGCACAAGACGACCCCGAAACCACTCGAGATCCCCTAATGACAGCTAAGGGGGTCGCAAATATGAGCAAGGCAGCGAACGAAAGAGAGAAAACACCAAGTCCATGTTCCCCCGTCTAAGATTTCAGAGGAGACAGTTAAATAAATTCCCTACTACAGTCAAGTGAAACCACGTCAAGGCAACAGATGGAGAAAATGGCAGCCGCTGCAGGAATGTGGTTTGGCTTGGCGAAGTGAGAGAGAGAGAGAAAGAAAGAGAGAGAAAGAGAGAGGGATGGAGTGTGTGCACCCCTCTCATGTTAACACTTTGTGTTTTGAGGCTCACAGATTCTCGGGTGGGGTTGCGATTTCCGTATGCTGTACATAGAGTATAGCTGTACATTTTCTCTCGCTCTCCAATTCTCTCTCTTCATGTCTTGTTTTTCTTCCTCTGCTTTTCCCTTTTATTATTGTCTGCTATGTATTCTACCGTGTGTCCTGCTCATTTTGGGTCATATCAGTCTTTCCGTCTGAGACACATGAACTTCTAAGCTGCTATTTTAGTACACAAATGACTTATGAAGTCTTTGCCTCATTAGTACACATTTACTGTCTCTTCATCACTGTGGTATCACCCCTCCCTCATCTCTCTCCCTCTCTCTCTCGCACACACACAAGCAGTTAAGTATTGAGGGAGGTGTTTTCTGTAGGGAAGCCTTGAGCACTCATTCACCTTGGCTAGCCTGGTGGCATTGCGATGGACGCCAACAGGTGACGCCAGCAAGTAAACACAAGCAGCTAGCTGGTGCACACCGCAGGCTTCCAATGGCTGCTGTAAATCTGGACACCAACAAATTGACAGATTGGCCTCGTCACCCCACTCCCACCCAAGACACACACACACACTCAACCCTCGCTACCAACCCAACTCAAGCCTCAACCTTCTGATTTACTCTGGCCTAATGTGCTTTTATGTGTTTATATTTTGATAAAGCAGCCACATCTGAATTTATGTCTCGAGTGTAACCAGTTAAATGAGCCTGCTTTACAGTTCTCTGGGCTCCCGCTGCTACCGCTCTGTCGAGCTGGAAATTTACGACAGGACTGCACGTTAAATATCGTTAAGCATCAAACTGATCCAAAGTAAAGCAACTGGGGTGGTTCTGGACCCTAAAAAGTCCCTTATCACTCTCATCACTCTTTTTAAAACACCTTTTAATGCATTTAGAAATTTCAAGAAGTTGGAGGTCACACTTATAGAAAGTTACTGTGTAAAAGTATATCATCTGTATATATTTTTTAAACATGCAAATATGTATATTCCATATTGTGTTGTGACTGGCCAACAAGGATAACAGTGTGCTATTCAGCATCACTGTGTTTGTTATTATTTCCCATCAGTTACTGTTTAAAGATGATATAGAGTGCACACTGCTCAGACGTTCCACGTATCTTTCCAGGGAATGATTGATTGGCTTGCTTAATTGAGTTAACTTTGAATTTATCTTGATACACATGCTTATCACATCACACATACTGCTCAGACTCTTTCTCCACTCTAGCTTTATGTCACAGTGCCAAAGCAGTAAAAAGACAATAAAAACTCGGAGATTTGCCTGGGAATCATACACGGACAGTAATATATGTCTCTCCAGATTGTCTGGCACCATACAAGCAGCTTCTTTCCATTCAAACAAACGAACCTCTAAAAGGAGACATCAGGTCCAAAATGTTATTCCTGACCTGACCCAGAATCAAAGATTACTTACCCAAACCCAAGGGTCCCGTAGGAGAGGTGGGCTACACCTGCCAAGTCCCGTTTGGATTTTAAGTGTGGACTCTCAGGGGCCAACATTGAAGTCATAAGGGAGTTCAAGACGGTGTTTTTGTAATAGCACCTGGTTTAACCCTTTACATCCCTACATTGTCAGTGTAGACATAAAATAAGACAAATGGCTTAGTCTACGTTCGGGGTGACTGGAGATGTCTCCCATAAATTTTCTGAATCTGGCATGATTCATTTTCCAGTCCCTAAAAAAAGAGACTGGCCCTAATTGTGCAAATGTACAGAAGCTACACATGCAAAAAAAAATGCATGATCTATGACAGCACTGAGTCTGCATTGCTCTGATGGGTCTTTTTATACTACTCCACCATTAGCAACAGTCAGATCAGTCAGACATGTGCAAGCAATGTCAGTCAGACTCACATAGCAGTTCTGAGCAAAAAAGACAAAAACAAACAGCGGATAGGCAAGCTATTACCCACCATAGCTCATCACAGTCTCTGACTATGCTAAGGATATTGCAATTTAATGTCAGAGCGCTGTCAGGTTATGATGCAGAGAAGGTGGATGGTGTGAGAGGAACATTACAAGCAAAGCAGAAGACAACTCCACATGGAAGTAGTAATTGACCTTACAACAAACTTTTCCACTTTTAGGCAATTATACACACACACACACACACACACACACACACACACACACACACACACACACACACACACACACACATATATATATATATATATATATATATATATATATATATATATACACACATATATACACATATATATATAAACAAATTTGCACATATTCTAAAATTTTCATATATATGTGAATGATTATTCTTTACGCGTATTTAAATAGATATCTGCAAGTATAGGGTTTCAGTCGACTTTATCTTAATCAGCTTACCTTCTTTTAGGATAAAAAAGACCAGTAAAATGGGGAAGATGGGGTCTAAGTGAAATAGGGAAAGTGAGAGGCAGGAGGGACCACTAATGTCTGGCTTGATCAGACCCAGATATCAATCTACATAAAGATAAGTCTCAACAACAGCAAGTTTGGAGCCAAAGAGTTTGGGGCTGAAGAGTGTGTGTGTATGTGTGTGTGTGTGTGTGTGTGTGTGTGTGTGTGTGTGTGTGTGTGTGTGTGTGTGTGTGTAGGGGGGCACTGCTGGGATTTGTATGCTCAGTCACTCACGTATCATATCGCTGTGGTGAGGAGGGCGACTCCTGTCTGGCGGCTGCCCCCATGACCTTACCTGAAACTAAGCCGCTACCGTCTACTGCCTGCTTTTTTGCTGGATGTAAAGATTGAAATGCTGGCATGAGCCCAGTGGGGGACGAGAAAGAGGCCTGTGGAAAAAAAAAGTGGGAATTGGGAGAAGAATGGGTCCGATGTTTGAAAAACTAGTTTAGGGATGGGCTGGGTCATTGTGTGCAGATCAGCAACACACAGTCTGGAGAAGAGCTTCATGTTGGTTTGATCATGGCTCATTATAACTTCCTCGCCACTGGCTAGCTCGGAATCCAGACCAGTTTAGGAGTGGCTGCTTTTCAGGGGCAGCCCAAAATATCAAGACAATTCTCCATTCTCCAAGCACACTCCTCAGTGACAATGTGACACAACATTGTCCCATAACAACTTGCACACGGCGCACATGATGCTGATCCTAGATCAGATTTTGGTGCGTCACTGTGGCGTCTGTTCGGTGAGGCCTGGAAAGCCTTGTAACCACCAGCCTCCCAATCATGAGTGTGCTCCCTGCAGAGGCTAACACTTATGGGCAGACCAGAGAGCGTCCACAGTGCGTTTCACCTATAAAAGCCTCTTCTTGGGTGAGGGCCTGGCCAAACTGCTTACGGGAAGCAGAGGGGAGGTTTGAACTAAACAGCATGTCGACACATAGAGGTAGGACAATTACAGTGGGCAGGCCTTCAGACTCATACTAACAAACAAGTCAACATTTGGCCTAAAACGACTATGAACAGTACACCCCCCTGAGTAATGATGCTCATTTGAGAGGCTTTAGTTAATCTATAACTGGCTGTAATACGGGTAATTGAGAAACAGTGGCTGGCAAGGGTACTCGGCTGAATGGACAAGCTCGTTAGCATTTCGACACATACTATGACACATTACCATTTACTTATCATCAAGCTGTGCCATTAATGAATTCCAGATGTGACCACAGCCTTTTTAAAAAGGTTTGTGGTGCACTGTTATGAGGTGACTATCTCAACAAATTAATTTGAAATCTCAATAATCCAACTTGCATTATTATTTTCAAGTGGTGCTACTGGCTTATGCTAACAGTTGCTCTTTCAGCACTCTACTAATGAATACATAACTCTTTAGAATTATTTTAGAGCTGTAGGTTTTTTTGTTGTTTTTAAACAATTACCCATTAGCTGATGTAGACTTTCGCAGTGCTGATTTCTGTCTGAATCCTATGCTTCCGTCGTCGGGTAGATTTATTAGCTGATCCTATCTCAGAGACATAACATACACTCCAAATTAGAAAATCTAACAATCGTGGAGGGGCGCGCATGCTATGAATTAAACAGAATAATATTTAGGAAAGAAATTTGGACTATGCCCTGCACACTGCGAACAACTACACACACACACACACACACACACACACACACACACACACACACACACACACACACACACCAACACAGGCCTAAACACACATTAGAATGATACATTACACAGGAAAAAAGGAAAGAGCCCACCTAGTGTAACTGCAGGAACAGCATTTTGTCAGACAGACTGACAGACACAAGTGTCTGTGCTAACTCTTGAGGGTGCAGCTGTGTTATAACTGGACTCAATACTGTTGAAAGCACAATGACTGACATGAGAAGACCAGCTCAGCTCACCCCTCCCAGTCACACACACACACACACACACACACACACGCTAGGCCTAAATGGCCATCACTACAAAGTCTTATCTTGGGCTGGGCCAGTAGCTCTCGTGTGGCTATGGCTGAATTCTCTGGCACGGGCGAAGGTGATGGATTGGCGTGGCGAGGCAAAATAAACGCTGCAATTAAAACACAGGGTGCCATTGTTTAAGCAAAAATAATGAATCTGTCTATCCATGTGCCAATCACCAGACCATGAATAAGGCACAATGCCTTAGCCCCCCTTCTAAGTTCGATGGCCGGCACCGCTGGAACGGAACCACCACGGTGAAACATGCGGTTTTTCCATGGAAACGGGTCTTTGACCGTGCGGTAAGCTTACGCTCTCTGGGTGTTGATACAATGTGATTAGTTTATTATGGGAGCTCACAGCTAAGGTTCATGGGTTTGCCCCTGCAATACTGTAGTAGCCGCTTTGGGTAACTAGAACTAGACTCGTTTAATTTCCCTCTATCTCTTAAAAAAGAGAGAGAGAGAAAATGTGTTGTGAATGACAGTACGGCGGAGGAATTCGAGTGCACGGCGCCCAGCTAGAGACACACCGCACAGGAAGCGTGGGAGGCCGACAGCATCACAGGGGGGCCCCAGGCCTAATGAATGGAGCTACTTTTCCTGACATTTGACTTCCCACTGAAGAGGCCCCTGCAACGCTCGCCCTCCCCCCTCTGTCCATCATCTCGTCGCCAAGGCAACTCAAGTGAAGGCCAGTGAAGGAGATGCCATAGGAGATGTTATCTATTAAGGTGTTGGTGGTTTGCCATGTGTATGTTTATCTTTGAACTGGCACTCTAAAAGCACTTCAATAGTGAGGAAAGCATAGCTAGACATGCGGAAAGAATGAGAGAAAATTAAATACCGAACAGCAAGGCTAAATGAACGAATGACCGAAAGAAAGTAAATCATGGGCTGTGGACGAACAGAGGGAAAAGAAAGAGACAGAAAAAGAGAAAAAACTCACAAAGAAGTGAAATGTTAAAAAGGAGACACATCCATCAGTGGATTGTCAAACACAGAAATCGGAAGCTCATGACGCAACATCTGGGAACAAATGCGGCGGACCCTGACTAAGTCCAAACAAGCGATTCAGCGTAATTAAAGTATTTCCACTCGCACTGACACACTCATCTGTTCTGCGGGTCTCTTGCATGTGACCTCATAGGCCTCTGCTCCTGCAGAGAAAAAGACAGACAGAGAGAGAGAGAGAGAGAGGGAGAGAAACAGAGAGCCGACGAGGGAGTGAGAGGCTTAAAGCAGAAGAGACATTCTCAGTGCTCAGCTCCACTATTTGGTGGTGAGTGGAGTTTGGAGACTTCTTTAGGCCTAAGAGACATGCTGTTGATCCACGGACACTTGATCTGGATCACCTGTAGGATCTCCAAAGGGAAAACATGCAGAACTACATAAATGGCCCATTCACTCAATAACAATCCAGAATTCATAAGGTTCCTCGAGAATTAAAGGATTTACCTACTTTAAGAAAAATATGCTGGAAAATCCAACATTACCACCATTCTACAAAATGTATACGTTGAATATTATTTAATTACACATTCTTTTAAAGTAAATACTATTTTGTGCTATATTTTTTTCTATTTCTTGGTACAAAAACTATATTTAAATATTTAAAACACATCAGAAAGCCTGTGTTAATTGTAAGGGGAGGAAACAGCAGAACATGTAGCTATTGCTTGGCAACCTACTTCTGACCTTTGTCGATGAGCTCTTTAAAGTACTGATGCTGTAGCAAACGCCAAAGACCTGTGACGGCCCTAGTATTACACTTGGTTTCATCAGATCAGTTGACACCGCAGCCAGCTGGACTACTCACAAGTACCTCTTTTGCTGTAGTTGGATGGCTACACAGAGGGGAAAGCTCAGGTTGCTGGAAGTCTGTGGAGATTGTGTTTCCCTGTGGATGCTTTAATAGGATTTTTCTGCTTGCTCTCTGTGTAGCTTGTTTTTAGTTGTCTACAATTCTCAGTATGAATTTAACAGACATCAAAAGGAGAAACGAAAGTTGGCAGTGCTATACCTTCAGGGCATTTAGTGAATCTACAGTGGCACAGTAAAAGCACATCACCAACAATGTTTCTAAATGGTACAGAACCGTTGAAATGACACTTTTATACATTAGGGTAATTGATTCCAGTCTGCTTTGACCCATGGGGGTATGAGAATATCTAAAAAACAGGGTTTAAGAGTTTAAGAAGGAACTGCTGAGTTAGAGAGAGAGAGAGAGATAAAAAAAAAAGAGAGAGAGAGAGGTCCAAAGGAACCCAACACCTCATGAAGCTGAGCTTGAAGTCCTGTAACGCTTTTACACATGACAGTGTGATGGTTCCTCAGGGAGCAGCGTCTGAACACATCATCCTGCACCTGAGCAGAAGACTCAAAAAGAGTCGGATAAACACAGAGAGAGAGAAAAAAGGACAGACATACAGACAGAAAAAGAAAGAGAGAAGGAGAGAGAGTGAGTGAGAGAGGGAAAAAAAGAGCGCAACACAGACGTTTATTCATTTGAGGGGCACTTTGATGTAAAATAAAGTATGCTTCAAGATGGCTTTACATATCATCAGTAGCCTCAATGCACTCCCTTGGGCTGGAACCTAAGGCCTTGGTTCTTGAAGGTTCTTGTTTTACCAGTTGGGGTACTGAATGAGAGCATGAGCACGAACATGTAGAATGTAGGGTCGTGCTAATGGCCCAAAAAAATCTGACTCGGAGGCATACATACAGGCTTTGGATTTAGGGGCCTGTGAACCAAAAAACGTTATGCACCTCTTAGAGGCCCTCTATGCCTGCAGTGTTTGGACAGTGAAATGTAGCCAACAGTTCAAACATAGCATACATACAGTACCAGCCCATGTTAAGTGTGTTAGAGTTTTGCCCTGTTTGATCCAGGCGAAAATGATTGATTTCTCTGCGAATCCCGAAACATGTCACACAGACCTGACAGCAAAGGGCCTGTTTTCCTGGAGCTCGCCTTGGGATCGGAAAAGCGGAGAAGATGCTGAAATGGAAATTACAACACACAAAAAAAATAAAAATAAAAAGAAAGACGGTGAAAAAAACGCTGAGGCTTGTGAGGTGTGCGCGCTCGGATTCTTCAGAGGCCTGAGAACCCCGGCTTCCTCGGCCCGCGGCGCTGTGGTCTCTTTCCAGGCGTCCATCAGCGGTGGCAGGCGGCCCAGTGCACACCGCCGAGCGCTTGCCGCGTCCGACGCACTTGGTGTTTGACCGAGACATATTTTCATCCAAGCTGCGACGTCTCCCTCCGGGCAGCGTCCATGGCAACACCGTGTCACGAGTCGTCTTTCATGCGCGCACAGGAATTACACATCTACCAGTCAAACCCAATTATCGCCATGGAAACGGCCTTGGACTGTCAGAGCGCTGGATGATTTAGGTCCATGTGAGGACGCCGCCTGAACAAGTGGAGATTCCCCAGAATTCCCACAGCAATGCTAGTGCTCATCACCAAAGCCTGTGGAGGGTCGATGAGGATACTTTGAAGAAGCAATCTGAAAAACACAAATGTCTTTTGTTTTTTTATTTATTTATTGTAAATAGTTATTTAAGGTTTTGGAAGATACAAACAAGGAGGGAACTGGTCAGAATATACAATAATTTCAATTTGTTACAAATAAAAAAAAAAGCATGCAATAAGCTTAGCCAATGCTAACGTTATATAAGATTAACATTATTTGCCATTCCTGGAGGGATACATTTTTTAACAGCATTGAAATCCATGGCTGATATTACTGTGTCTTTTCTGTAAGTTCCATCATCTAGTGATTTCCATCTCTAGTGTTCAGTTTAAAACGGTCCATCTTTTGGAGAGCCTTCATTGACAACTAATAAATAGAAATGGTGTACATGTTAGTGGAACAAAAAAAAAAGTTACACACAAACAGCCAGTCCCACTGCCCAGCAGAAAACACATTTCAGCTCAATTGACACACAAATAAACCAAAATTAACTAACCAAATATGACAGAAGATACAGAAAAGCAAAATGAACTTGCATACCTACGCACATCTGCAAACTGGTATGCCAAAAGGAAAAGGTAGGCCCAACTGTTAGACAGCTTAGGGTCAAATGTCAGTTGTAATTTTAACAGCACTGACATCCAGTCAGGATATAAAAAGCTCAAAAGTAATGAAATGTGACAAACTGTATAGGAAAAAATGCCAAACAAGAGAAAAGGGCATCACACGGTTTCTTCTCTGCCAGTAAGGTCTGTCTGTCTGTCTGTCTGTCTGTCTGTCTCTGTTCGTCTTTCTGTTCGACGGCTTGTGCACACACCCTTATGACTCACACTCCACTGTCCTAAACAGGCGATGCTCTTCCAGAATTTTCCACCCCACGCCAGCCGGCTAGCTGAGACACAGGATTTGCGCCATTTAGCCAAACACAGACTACTGCGGCGCTTTTATCACTTGGGCTCCTCTCATCTGCTCTGACGCGACGAGGGTGTCCGCCATTATACGGTGCACCAGAAATGCTGAGACACTTCAGCCTTCAGGATTAGACATCCCAGGCAATATCCGCACACTACCTGACAGTTGGTGACTTTTTTTCCCCAACACATTCGGCTCGTTGTGGCAGACCGTGTGTGTGTGTGTATTTGTACTGAACACATCAGAGATGTCGCAGCCACAACAAATTAAAAAAAAAAAAAATCCTCTGCACGTTAGGCAGAAAGTGCAGGCCAGACCAGGCCATGCCAAGCACAAAAATGTGTCTGGTTTTCTGGACTATTACCATACTTGTGCAACCCACAGCCCATCCAAAAAAGGCATTTACAAGGACAGACTGGAAATTAATCAAATCCTGTAAAGTAGAACATTCAAACATTCAGTTTGTTATGTTTTTTTTTGTAGATTTTTGGTAGAATATGTGGGTGCTTTTACTTTTTTATGGTGTAAATGTCCCCTTTTCATAGCAATAGTAACCAATTTAACCTGTTATCTCCTCCCTGAAAGATTCAATTAGGTATTTAACAGAAATGTTGGGACCTTTGCTAGCATAAGGGAAGCATGCTAAATGTTTTACGGGACTCTTTGGAGTCATCAGAACTCCCAACGGACGGTTAATGCATAATTTGGTCTTGACAAGATGATTCAGTCTCTGGGTTTTGCCCTAGCATCTGTTGTGAGGTTATGTCTATCTTCTCCACTTATAGCATTAATATGTGTGTGGCTTTGCAGTAAACAGTAATGTGAACTTGGGACATTTTTTTTCTGACATGGGAAGAAACATCTATGTAACATACTGTAGGTAAGCGTGTGAGTGTGCACGGAGTGTGCATATGAGTGTGTTAGTGTGCACGGAGTGTAGGTGTGTGTGTTTTCCGGCGTGCGCATTTGTGTGCGTGTGTGTGCACATGTACATGTGTGTGTGTGTATATGTGTGCGTGTGTGTGTGTACTTAAGTGTCTGTAATAAACAGAGGACAGGGCACTGGCCTGACAGAGGCTGTGCACAGTGTGATGAGTCTTTCCCTTTCGCGGGTCCTGTTGTGTTCCAGCGTTGTGTGTGTGAAAGGTGGCGTGGACGGATCAGATGAGGGAGCAGTAGCCTCCGCAGCCCCCTCCCCCCTGGGCCTCCTCCAGGTCGGCCAGACTCATCCCTCCTTTCCTGTCGCTCTCCCACAGCCCGGGGGTCTGCAGGATCTTCTCCACCAGCTCCTCGAACGCACACTGAACCCCGTCCCGTGTCTTAGCGCTCGCCTCTGAGAGGGGGAGAGAGGGAGAAGAGAGACACACAGAGACAGAGAGAGAGAGAGAGAGAGAGAATGACAGAACAAGTAAAGGAAAGAATCAGAGGAGAGCTCAAATGTAGAAGGGAAAGTCAAGAAAAAGACAGCAGAAAAAGAAGACAAGAGAGGTAGAATTGTAATATCTATTTGTAAAGACTATAAAATGCACAAGTCACAGCATCATGAACATTCACCCCTAAATGTTGCACTTCTCAGTGCTTCGCTACAGTAGTACAGTACAGTACAGCAAAGGGCAAACGCCTCAACCCAACTTCCTTATACCTCAGCATAACTAATAGCTAATGCCATCAAAGGAGTGAGCAGGGCGTGGGTGGCGGGGGAGCGTGGTGGAGGGAGCGCGTGGGTGTGGGTACCGGCGGAGGGTGCTGGGTAGGGGGAGAGCGGAGCCCCAGAAGACCCAGCAGGGGCTGAGTGTTGGGGGAGGCGATGGGATGAGACATGGGGGGGGGGGGCAGAGGCATGGGGAAAAACGCTCAGAGCCCCTGCGACTGGGTTGGCCACCACCACAGGCAGGAGGGGTGGGGATCTTGGTGCCCCTAGTCCCATCTGCTTATGTCTTCAACGAGCTGCCCTCATCGATAGCCTCTTTAAAAGGCAGCTAATTTGGACAGATATGTGCTTACACAACTATGGTCATGCACACACACACACACACATACACACACTGTCTCACTCATGCACATACAGTACACACACTCATTCACACACACTCTCTTTTACGCAAGCACACACAAATGCGCACCAAACATGTGGCTCCACACTTCCATCTTGGTCGAAAAGACGTCAGCTTAAGATATACACACAGGGCAGCGTGTGGCATTGGTTGGCCCAGACGAGACTGCCAAAGCGGCGAACGTCTGAGGTCGGCTGAGCTCGCCGGAGCGAGTCGGGTCTAAAAATGGAGCTGAAACGTGAGACGGAAGCGCTCTAATTTCAGTGTCACACTGGATTTTTGACTTAATACCCAATTCCTGTTTGACGCTTTCAAAAAAAAAAAAAAAAAAAAAAAAAGAGAGATGACCTCATCTATAATGCAGCTCAGCTCATAATGCAAAGTGCAGGCGACTGTCAGAGGGCCAAGCCAACATGGCTGCCTGAAGCAAACCATGAGCTGGAGCAAAAGGAAGCGGCCTGCCAGGGAGGAAACCGAACGCTTATTGACTCCTCCGGGTGAGCGGCTCTTGATATTAGCAGCCTTCGCTAGCTGCCCCGCTACTCTGGTCGGCTGGCTGCTGGACGAGTGCCACAGTTTCCCTTCTTTAAGATCGCTAAGGGAAAAGGCGCAGACTCATTGGCCAGTGGGCGTGTCTGCCTTCTTATTTTTGGTCTGTTTGGAAGTGGCCCTGATTAATGATTTGTTTCACATGCAGCTGAAAGCTTTGGTTGACAATTACAGTGCCAGTGACAATCCTTGATCCATTTTGAAAGATTCCAGCTGCCATCTACTTGGGTTATTCTATTTGAGCTTGAGCACAAGCCTTTGATCCCACTCTAAGGAAGGGTTGGGGGGCAGAGTAAGTGTACATCTGCATTTCTCCTGAGTGTGTGTGTGTGTGTGTGTGTGTGTGTATGTGTGTGTGTGTGTGTGTGTGTGTGTGTGTGTGTGTGTGTGTGTGTGTGTGTGTGTGCTCATTACACTCTCTACTGTGTGATTCACATTATAACGACACAGAGACAAACATCTACGGTGCTGGTGTGTATCCTGCGCTTTGTATCTTTTGGTCTTACCGATGAATAGCATGGAATGTTTGCGTGCAAATTTGAGTCCTTCACTTCTTTCCACCTCGTGGCCATCCTAAAAAATAAAAAACAGAGAGAAAGACCTCTGATGAATTTCTTCTTGAAAAGGGAAACGCGTTCAAATGAGACATCTTGCATCTACATGATATTAAGCGTGGCAGTGTACTTACTTTGTCGATTTTGTTTCCTACCAGCATCTTCACCAGGTCGTTTCTTGTGCAGTACGTCTCCAACTCGTTCAGCCAGTTGTCCAGCTTAGCAAACGTGTCTCTTCTTGAGACATCGTAGACTGTGCAGACACACGAGGCAAACGCAATGCTTATGAACACGAAGGATACACAGACAGAAAAATCAGACAGACAATCCATCTCCATAACACTACTTTTCAAGTCTGAGGTGTGCTTTAGTCTTGTAAGAGCATCTCCTCTGGAACCGCCGGTATGGTGTACCATGGCACCGGTGGTCTGGTGGTTCAGATTCCTCGCTCTCACTGCCGGGCTCAGGGTTTACTGCCCAGGCAGGGAAGATGATTTACAGGGCAGAGTGGAGCAACAGGAGCCTGCTGGGTCCATATTCCATAACCATTGCAACCATCCTCTTCTGAGGCAGCCCGCTGCATTTCAACGTCTAAGTGTCGCTACTATGTGCACTGACGATAAAGTTAAATTTAATCTATCTACCATGCAGTCCCTCGGCGTCAGTATGTGTGTGTGAGTGCTAATGAACTTGTGGAAGGATACTCCTGCTAGTATGGTATTCACTGTGTGTCTGTGTCGCGACTGCTCACTCACCCAGAATAACTCCCTGAGCTCCTCGGTAGTAGCTCGGCGTAAGTGTGCGGAAACGCTCCTGACCAGCCGTGTCCTGTGGAACAACACAACACAGACTACTAAGTTCAACTATAGCAACATCTCTTCGTCTGTCTGTCTGTCTGTCTGTCTGTCTGTCTGTCTGTCTGTCTGTCTGTCTGTCTGTCTGTCTGTCTGTCTGTCTGTCTGTCTGTCTCTCTCTCTCTCACACGCACGCAAGCACGCACGCACGCACGCACGCACGCACGCACACACGCACGCGCACACACGCGCACACGCACACACACACAATCTACTTGAAAGAGACAATTTGAAAATATGCATGATGCAGTGCGGCAAAACATTACTTTAAACACATGAACACTGAATGTCAGTTTGTTGCAGAACACATACTCAGGACATTCATACCACATAGGCTTTAGTAAATGCTACAGTAAATACCATTACACAATCATCAACCTTCTGTCAAAAAATGGGCTGCACATATCAGGTAAATACTACACCTGTGCGCGCACACACACACACACACACACACACACACACACACACACACACACACGTGCGTGTGTATGTATGCATAACTAAGTCAATAAAAAGACTTTGGCCTCAATGGTATCTAGAACTACGGCATTCCACACAGGACTAAAATATTTCCAGTTGCTGCACAGTGGAGTCTAAGTGTGGGCCTACATCGCCCTCTGCTGGTGCTTGGACAAACTGTTTCTAGGACCACTGACTAAAAGGATGGCAGGGTGAGACTAACAGTAGGGTGTGACATTGCAGTGTTTTTTCTCTTTCTCTTTGTCTCTCTCTCACTCTCTCAGTATCTCTATCTCTATCTATCTCTCATACATACACACACACACCTGAAAAAGCCAAAATTCACACTCACCCAGATTGCAAGCTTGGCCTTGTTACCGTCCACTGTGAGGGTCTTCACCTTAAAATCCACACCTGTGACACACACACACACACACACACACACACACACACACACACACACACACACACACACACACACACACACACACACACACACACACACACACACACACACACACACACACACACACACACACAACCACACGTAGATGTAATGTACATATGCAGTGGACACCTACCACAACATTACTCAAGTAATAAAACAGGGAAAGCAAAGCAAAGCCAAACAAGGGCGCAATGAGACACGGCCAGACAGACAGTTAGCCAGACTCTCCGTCTCTGGAGAATCCAATCCCTGACCCCAAACCCCGTCCAAAATATTGGCCTGCAGAGTTATTCAGCCCTGCTGCTGATATACCAAGTTCTGCTTTTAAGTTAAGCTGAAACCCTGCTCTACACACTGTAGTGACCCCAATATCTGCACTCCAGGGACCCTGGTCGTGTGTGTGTGTGTGTGTGTGTGTGTGTGTGTGTGTGTGTGTGTGTGTGTGTGTGTGTGTGTGTGTGTGTGTGTGTGTGTGTGTGTGTGTGTGTGTGTAAAGAGCAGGCCGAAGCAACCTTAGGGTGAGACGGTATGGACATGCATCACAGCTAAATGACAGCCAGCACCGAGCCCTGGTGGCTGGGCCAATACAAGCATGGCTGTTCTGATGATGATCACACAGACTCGCTCTCATTCACATACACATACACACATACACACACACACACACACACACACCACACTAAGTCACATCCAACACACGCAGGATCTATTCTCAAAGTTAGCACAAGGAGATGGTGCGTGCGCTTGGTGAGTGATTTTACAGACGTCTCTCTCGACGGTATATCCATGAGACAGGCCATTCAACACTCACTCAGGAGCGCAGAGAAGAGAGATTTAATAATGGATCAGGTGATAGCGTTTGTGTGCGTGTGTGTGTGTGTGTGTATGTGTGTGTGTGTGAGAGAGAGAGAGAGAGAGAGAAAGTGCAGGAGAGAGAGAGAGACAGTATATATGTGTGTGTGTGTGTGAGAGAGAGAGTGTATGTGTGTATGTGTGTGTGTGTGTGTGTGTGTGTGTGTAGAGGATGGAGAGAGACCAACCGTGCGTGCATAATAAATAAAAGGAGGCGTCCTGTTACCACAATATCTGGGAGACATGTTTTAGCCATCCATATAAGTATGACGGATTACCAGACGAGACACCCACAAAGGCTTCCAGGTAAGAACTCTTCTGGAGGAAGGAGCTTCATCTGTTCGCCGAAAGGCTGTAAGCGCCGTCACGGGCCGCTGGCACACGAGCTCGGACCTCGGACCTCAGGTCTCCTCCACTGGAGAAACGCTTCCTACCGCCGTCGCCGCCAGCACAGAACCCAACCCTCAACGACTCACAGCAAGACCCTCGAGGGCTTCCCTCCCTTCCCCTCTCCAGTGGCAGGGGCTGTCTGGCTATTCGTATGTCTCAGACAATTGGCAAGGCTGATGAATCATTATATATTATGTGCAGCCTTTTTTTTAGCTCCTTCCTTCTTCTCCCGGTTGAGTTATTAAATGTTTTCAGGGTCGCCTGGGAGAGGAACGCCAGGGCCTTGAGACGGGAGACGGGCTCGTGTTTTAAAAGGAGAGAGGCACCCGCACTCGACAAGTGCTCTTTACTGGGCCTGGACAGGAAGGGCTCGCTCTCGGCGAAGCCCTCAAGGGCCGTCGTCTCTACCGCAGGACCCCTGATTTATAGCGCCCCTGCTCTCACTACGCACTGGCTCTGTGTGTGTGTGTGTGTGTGTGTGTGTGTGTGTGTGTAAAAGTGTGTGTATGTGTGTGTGTGTGTGTGTGTGTGTGTGTGTGTGTGTGTGTGTGTGTGTGTGTGTGTGTGTGTGTGTGTGTGTGAGTGTGTGAGTGTGTGAGAGAGAGAGAGAGAGAGAGAGAGAGAGAGAGAGAGAGAGAGAGAGAGAGAGAGAGAGAGAGAGAGAGAGAGAGAGAGAGAGAGAGAGAGAGAGAGAGAGAGAGAGTGTGTTTGTGTGTACTTATTGCCTGGCACAGCACAGTGGTGTCTGCACTGGGCTATTTTTAAGAAATATTGTTTAATGATTTTACCGGCAGCGTTCGATCACAGACAGCGAAACAGTTTATGTGTGTAAGAGAAAGAGAACAAGATGAAAGGGTAAAAAGGAAGAAAGAGTGAGGCAAGGAATGAAAGAGCGAGAGAGGGTCAGACAGAAGGAATGTGTGTTGACGCAATTTATGTGATGAACACTCACCAATTGTAGCCCCAAGCTCCGGATCAAACATGTCATCTGTGAATCGCAGCAAAAGACTGCGGAAAAGAAAGAACAACAACAACAAGAACAGAATGATCAGACGAAAAAAGATTTCATCATTTCTCACAACGAATGTGACCTCATCACAATAATGCACAGTGCTTCATTCTACAGGGCATAAAGTTCAGCCCTGCTTTGTCTAGTAAGTAATCATGCTCTCCATGAGGATGATAGCTTTAGGGCCTCCCAAAGGCCAGTGCTGGGCTGAGGGCCTATTCGGAGGCATGCGTGTCTTCAGCAAGAACACCACACCTCCGTCTCCAGTGACTCTGGCCCTGCACGGCTTCTTTTTCAGCACCACCACCATGACCTGTAATATTAATGAGTGCTACCTCGCAGCTACCTCCCCAGTTCCCCCTCCTCAACCCTCAACCCTCAACCCTCAAGCCTCACCCCTCTCTTTCTGTCCTCTTCTGGTTTCATCTCTCAACTTGACAAATTCTTGCATTTCCGTGAGCGCACACATGAGACCATGCATTTGATTAGATGATCCCAGCCATTTCCTCTCCAGCTGCGCACCAATTACTCACTCGCCATGCAGGAGGAGAGAGAGAGGTCGAACTGCCGACTTCGAACTGCCAGCGATGCTCCTCGTATTTACTGGAAACACGATAGCCTACAATAAGGGCCAGTTTACGCTAGGTGTGCCAATACCACAGACGGGATGATTAAGAAAAGGCTGCTGGATGGCGGACAGTTAGGCACTGGCTGGAGGTTTTCCAGATATGCAACACAGCCTAATATGCCAATGAGCTACCTTAATTCCCAAAGTCCAGGTCACTAGGGAGACTTTTAGTGAGGATTTAGCACTCTCTTTTTTTTAATAGATGGATGTGAAGCACACCCACTTTTTCCAGCAGAGGATATTGGAAAATTCAGGAGTGAGATCATTTAGTAAGGTAATAAAGTGTGGTGAATAAAATGTAAAGACTCCAGGGAAAGGCGGGATAAAATGAGAAGGACGGAGAGAGGGAAGGTGAGAATGGTCTGATTCAACCCCTGCTTACCACAAAAAAAAAATAGCTTTTCTTTTTTCAATAACATAATGTAAATACATACACAGAAAGGGAGAAGAAGATAGGATTGTTTTTGTTGCTAATGTGATGCCTTGAATGCTTACATTTAATTTTCCTGTGTTCAGAAATTTTCACTGGAAAACGAAAAACATAACTGAAATCTACAATAATTGCAATATTTCCACACGGAGAGCAATACCTAATGTTACTGAAGGTGGTAAAATATCACTAATGCAATACAGATACAGTATTGCCTTGATCTGCTTGGGGAAAGATGTAGTGTGGAAATGTAGTTCTAGTAATATTTTGCCATTTGTAAATTCATCTTTACATATTTGACATGATAAAAAAGCCTATTGTTCTTAAAATCTCATCTCATATGAAATTATTACAGATGGACCTATTCGGGATATTTAAACTTAGTGCAAATTGTGCTGGTTAAGCCTGTTGTAAGACTCACTCACAAAATGGTTACTAAAAAAATACCTAAACTAAGCATCGATGAATGACAGCAGCGTTAAATGCTCATCTGTGTCCTGCAGGGGCAGAACATACATATGGGAACCTGTTGATATTATAAAGTTGTGTCATGATGAGGTTTTCTTTCAAGGTTGTAGCCTACTCCCTTATTTAGTCACGGTCGCCATGAACGTGCGCGACCTAGCCCGGTTGAAGTATGTTAAATAGCCTGCTGCTTACGGCCATCCATCACCGCATAGGCATTTTACAGGATAGCGCGTTTCCTTTGCAATCTCGCGTTGGATTAAAGACACTACTGATGTTGGCGATGGGGTAAGTGCATGATACACCTTCACCGTCTTTCAAATGTAGCTAGCTTTGTAGCTGAGCTTTCTTGGGTTAGCTGTGTTTGATGACTTCTAAACTTACCAATATTACTGTCCACAGCAGGCAGTATTCGGACGGCAGCATTTTAAGAGGCATACTACCACGCCACACTGGCTGCTGTCACGTTAATAGATCTAACCAATGCAACTGTAGGTTTGTTTGAGTAAATATAGTTAAGAGTAAGTTAGCCATGATCATTCTTCGCACCATCATCCTAGCTGTTCGACAGTGCTATTTGCCCCGGTCTGTAAACGCCGTGTTTCCAGTCAAGTGCTAGCAACAATAGCGAGATGTTAACAAGCAATGAGTTATCTTGGGTAAACAAAACTTCACAGTGGTGGCTCCTTCAACAAAGTCCATCGGCTGTCATTAGCCACCGGAAGCTAACGCTGTTCCTAAAACTATACAGTTAAATAATAATAACAAATGTAAATCACCTTGATTTTCCAACACCACTTTCTCCAATTATTAATATTTTCAGTGTTGTGAGGACGTCGTCTTCCATGTCTGATTTTCGGAGTTACGAGAAAAACGCCACAAAAACACAGCACAACAAGTAGCCTAGATAACAACAACAGTCGACGATTCTGTTTTTTTTTTCTTTTTCGTGTGACTAGGTTCAAGTGGTGGGCCAAAGAAAGGGGCTCATCACTGCCATCTACAGAGCTGGAAGACGTCCTCACGCCTGTTTATTTATTTTTTTCACTGGGAACATTGTTTTCAGGCTTGCTTTGCAAGAATTTTGCTTCCTTTGTTCTTGATTATAAGGAAAACGACTAGTCCAAGCTACAGTCATTTGTTCTAGTTTAGCTTATTAGTTTACTCATGGACTAAAGTTTCATGACAAAAACACTTGACAAAGCAGTTGTTTATTGGACCCATTTCCACTGCTTTACAGGTTTTTGTTTTGTTTGTTTTCTTTCTTTCTTTCTTTCTTTCTTTCTTTCTTTCTTTCTTTCTTTCTTTCTTTCTTTCTTTCTTTCTTTCTTTCTTTCCCCTTAAGCACCCTGTCTGCTTAACACTAAGTTAGAAATTCTAAAGCCCACTTTTTGTAAAACACTTAACACAGCTCTGGATAGACTTAAAGCGTCTGCAGAAGTTTTGATTCTGAGCATATCTGGGTTTCATGTTGAGTACTGAGTGCTGATGGTACTGCTTTCAGCAACTGCAAAAAAGCTGTAATAGAATGTGTCATGTTTAATCAGCCTAGCAGCTAAACAATGTCAACCAACTTCTGTGTTTTTAAAGAAAGAGATAGCTAGGCAGATGGCAAATGTTACCAAAGTGTTAGGTCCCCACTGTAGCATGCTGTGTAAGCATGTCGTTTTTTATTGCAATATTGAAAAACCTTCAGTAAAACTGTAAGAGATCTTTCCTTTTATTGCACATTATATTAAAGGTATCACAGATCAATGAGTTCCCCTGCTACCTTAACATTATTTTTGAATGAGTATTAAGCCAAAACCCAGGATAAAGGGGCGGGGTGAAAGTGGTCTGAATTGTGTTCAGCAAGGTCAAGTCATTGTTGGAGACACTGAAGAGGGACAGAATTCCCGCTTTGTGATTCACATACACTCCTACTCTGGAGGTGTTTGGTTTAAGCGTGATTTCAATCTCTTCATTCCTGTGCATGAAAGTGTACTTTGTGGAGGAACATCTCAAACTCCAAGACTGCTCATTGTGTCCAAGCCAGGCATCCATTCCCCATCCTTTCCTGCAAATGTCTTTGTAGGCCACTGCTACGTATACAAATGATGTCCACTTAACTTCCCAGTAGCAGACTCCAGATGTACCTTCTTTGCAGAGCACTTGGCGGTGTCTTTGGAATCTCTCAGGGTGATCAGGACATGGTTGGGCCACATCATGGTTTGCCACCTCCCTGTTACCCTCTGACAGGCATAGCCATTGGTTTGCTGTGTTGGGGTCCAGGGTAAACTGACAAGAATCTCATGGAGATAAAGATTTTTCACAAATAATTTATAGAATATTTACATCAACCATTTTGTATGCCTCACCAATTGTGAATTAAGGTGCATAACTAACTGAGGCATCCTTTTTTTTTTTACCTTTTTGTAGTGGTGGCGTTGAGAAAGATTTTAATTTTTAAAACATTATTTCTCTCTCTCTCTCTCTCTTTCTCTCTCTCTCTTTCTTTCTCTCATGTGTGTGTGTGTGTGTGTGCGTGTGTGCGCGTGCATGCATGTGTGTGTGTGCACTATGTTTAAGTACTTATAACTTACAGTTTAGGAAATCTTCCTTTGACATTCTTTCCCCAGTCACCTGAAACACTGCAGTCAAATTAGTGTCATGGCATGGTGGCGCCATACAGAGTCTGGTGATTTTGTCACAAATATTGCTTGTCTTTCCGCTCAGACATGCTTTTCCACTTTCTGGTGAAGAGAGGTCGTCTGCAGGTACAGATGACTTGAATCCTGCCATCTCCGGCTTCACCTTGTCTTTGTTCATTATTTTAGAGGAAGTAGCCTATGTTTGCACTGTGGGCAGTCAAAGGCTTCATTCTGTTTCTCTACACCGCCAGCTTCCATGCAATCCAATCCTGTTTCCCAATCATCAGACAGTGAGACAGTGGCTCTTGCCTTTATGCTGAGACGCACAGTCTATCTAAAAGACAAACATGACAGGAACTGGTTTTCTTTTTCAGGTGACAATGTTTAAGGAAGTTACCCTTTTTGTCTTGTGTGGACTATGGGCGAGTAATGAGGGGTGTGGCTTACCAGAAAAAAGTGAACAAACCTGTTGGTTGTAGAACACAGACATCCCAACTCATGCATTTCCTCATGCATTTCCTACTCATATGTTGTCTTTAATTCTTTGTTTCTAACCCTACGTAAGTCTCTGGTTTTAAAGTTGTGTGATGCTGACTTGTGTACTGTCTTTTGTGCTGTCTGTGTTGTCTTGGTCTGCAAAAGTATTTGCCCTCTGGGGTTACAATAAACGCACTTGACTTCACTTGACTCACCCCGCCTGTCCCCCTGTCACTTGCTGCATGTGTCTCTTGTCCTAATTACCTAAAGAATTTTGCGCGAGTTGCTTGAGATTTTGTATTACTTGTGGGAGTCGCTTTTGAAATGCGGGAAACTCCCAGAGGTCATTGGAGACATGGGATGTCTGACAACATGAGTACATGTCTGGGTATAATCTAGTGTAGTGGAGGTGGAGCTTCCATCTAACTGCAATAAAAAGGCGCCTTCGCTGGTTGGTTGAGAGAAGTAGTTTTCGTTTTATGAATTTACATAGGAATAAATAGTAAACAGTTTGTTTAACAAGTTTGTCTTTAATGCATAAACCATGTCATCACTGAACAACTGTGGTAAATTCCACCTTATTTTCTTCCAATCTTAATTATCCCTTCAGAATGAAAATAAAAAATATATTATTAGCATTAACATAGCTACAATAATCTACATTGTAAAATGCGGACTTTGCCTTCTTGTCTAATGAAAAGTATACAGCCATTACATTGTATAACTGCTGAAGAGTCCCCTTACCATATAAACTATATGACCAATTTCCCTATGGAAGAACAGATGTTTACCCCTGACTGACTGTTTTAGTTGCATAGTTTTACTTTTGATCCACTGTTAAGCCAAAACCCTGGATAGAGGGGCTGAGTGAACTTTGTATCGACTTTGTGCAGGAGGGTCAATGTGTTTCTGTGCACTTTGTAAAAAGACAGGATACCTGCTTGGTGATCTACATAGACTCCTACTTTGGATGAACCTGGTCCAGTGTTGATTATAGTTTTATAACCATTGTGTTTGTAACAGTACTCTGTTGAAGAGCACTGCATACTCCAGGATTGGTCATTACACCCCAACCAGCAGTGTATGCTATTGCCTTTCCTGCTGACTCCTTTGTAGGACACGGCTATGGAAACTCCACTTGGCTCTCCCCCACTCCATTCTACCTCCCAGTAGCAGCGTTCAGACACTCCCTCCTTACAAAGCACCTGCTGCCAGTAATCAAACCTCTCTGGGTGGTCTTGGTAAGAGCAGATGCTATCTGCACAAACCACCTCTCTATTTCCTTTGAACAGGTGAAGCTGTGAGTGTGCTGTGTTCGGGTCCAGAGTAAGCTGACAAGAGTCTGAAAGAAAGAAGCAAACCAGTGAGTCTGATGGCCATTGATAGCCAAGCTTTGTATCTGTGCAGAAAGGGCATTGCTTGATGGGCTTCCTTTTCTTTGTTGTACTTTCAGATTGTTTTTTGCTTTTTTGGTGTGTGTTTGTGTGCATTTCTTACATGCCAAGAAATCCTCTCTGGTGTTAGGCTCAGGCGTAGGTATTTCTTTCACAACACCTGTTGCAAACATGAAAGACAAACCAAAAGCATAGCATGACATGAGTACTTAAATCAATATTTTTGTTTTCTTAACATGTTTCAGTATTATTAGGATAGTTAATGATGGATAAGTTCATACCACTTTCAGATCCACAGTATAGTTGGTGCTGCAGTTCATAATCCAGACACTCTTTTAACTGAAATATACTTTTCTTTAGTTGCTCAAAAGATGTCTGTACATGGAAAGTGGCCATTGGGGAGTCGTAAATTCCGGTAAAAGAATGCAAAGATTTAAAGCGCTGTGGATTAAAAAATAAAAGCTATTATCAGTCTTTTGGGTGCTTTAATAAAGTAAATCTATTCGGAATCATATTTTACTATTAAGACTACCTGTAGAAATTGTGTGTGATCCTCTGTTTGTGAAAGCCTCTGTTGTTCTGCAGCTTTCCTCTCCAGCTGAATAATCTCCTGCTCCACTTTCTCCACGAGACCTTCCACTTGACTCACCTCAGCCTTCTCCTGGGCCTTTATCAGCTCTACTACAAGAGAGCATCTTTTCCCAATGTTGAGGATCATTTCATCAAAGACCCTTTCACTCTCTTGAATAGCAATCTGTGCTGAATGCTGGAAATACAACCACACTTGGTTTAGTGATGTTTTTTATTGGTAGAAATTAGCCCTCATAGTCTAAAATTCATGAAGGACAAATAAGCACACCTAATGTCTGCTAGCCTTGGCTTATATACTGTGCTGTTTGGTGGTAGGCCTATTAAACCACCTTTAAAAAATGTAGAAACACACTTTCATAGCACAGTTTTACTAATTACACCTAACATGAGTTAGTATGATAATTGGCATTTTGTCAGTTTATGTTCTTGTTCTCGTCATAATGCGTTCAGAAAACTTTATAATGATTGACACAAGTATTTACAATTATTTATACATACTCATAACTGCACTTATAAGGCATTATAATGCTATGTTATAAGCATTTACAACTTTAAGTGACACAGTGCATTATAAACCTTCTTTGACCTTTTTCACCTTACAATGCATTGTGTTACGTAAAGTTGTAAAGACTTGTAATGTAGCATTATAATGCTTTACAAGTACAGTTATCAGTATGAGTAAATAGTTGTGAGTACTTATGTCAATCATTATAAAATTTTATGAATGTGTTTATAGGGTCTTGTGAATACTGGGTTCATAGAAAGTGTTACCAAATTTAATTTACAGAGAATAAACTAAGATATTATCTAAGCTATCTTAGATTTCATCTAAGATATTTTATTGTACATGAGAATAAACTTGAAACATGAACATAAAAAGTCTTTATGTAGCTAATTCAGAAACGTTGCTAATACTCACCTTTAAAGATGCAATAGTCTCCTTCAGCATCTTCAAGTCATTCTCTTTCTCCTGAATTCTTCTCTGGCTGTCCACTTGTGTTTCTTCCAGCTGTTTCTGTAAAGAGTTTCATCCACTTATTATGAACACTGGTAGATCAGAAACAGAGAAGAGAAGGCATATTGCCAAGCCTGAGCAATACCAATGAGTTTGTTGAAATTCAGGAAACTGCATAGGGGAATTCAAACCAGGAAACAAATGAGACATACTGTACCTGCTTTTCATTCCTCTCTGCTGCGACAGAGACTGTTTCATGGCCTTTATGTTCATCCACCGCACAGCGCAGACATATGCATTCCTGATGGGCTTGGCAAAACATGTCAAGTAACATATCATGCTGAGAGCAAATCATGTCCTGTAGTTTTCCTGTGGCAGCAACCACTTTGTGTTTTTTCTCTGGGTCAAGTTTGTTGTGCAGTTTGAGGTGAGATTCGCAGTAAGACCTCAGGCAAACCAGACAGGACTTGACAGCCTTCCGCTTTCTCCCAGAGCACACGTCACACTCCACATCTCCAGGTCCAGCATAGCAGTGGGCAGCAGGAGCAGACTGGAGTCCCTCAAGCTTCAGCTTCTCCACCACTTCAGCCAGCATTGTGTTTCTGCCCAGAGCTGGCCTTGGAGTGAAGCTCTGTCTGCACTGTGGGCATCTGTAGGTAACTGCTGTAGACGTCTTATCTTCAGGACTCCAGTAGCGTGTGATGCAATTCATACAGAAATTGTGACCACAGGGAATAGTTACAGGATTCTCCAGCACATCCAGACAAATTGGGCAGCCTAAGTCCTCTTGAGTCCATGAAACACATGCCTCTGCCATTTCACTCTTTACTAGTGACACAACAGACTCTGAACAAGAATGAAAATGAAATTTCTTTCATTCCCAGTATATATGCTCCGAAGAAAAGGAGGAGCATGAATGAAACAGAAACAGAAATTTAGATGACAAAAGACTGCTTCAACCTGTTGGTCTGGATGGCAAGACAACAAGATCAACATGATCATATTACTGTATGTATGTGTGTATGTATGTATGTATGTGTGTGTGTATGTATGTATGTATGTATGTATGTATGTATGTATGTGTATGTGTATGTGTATGTGTATGTGTATGTGTGTGTGTGTGTGTGTGTGTGTGTGTGTGTGTGTGTGTGTGTGTGTGTGTGTGTGTTTTTGTTTGTTTGTTTGTTTGTTTGTTTGTTTGTTTGTTTGTTTGTTTGTAAATTTGCACAGACAGCAAGACTAAAAGCGCTTACTCAATCAGCAGTTAGACTGGATAGCCTCATCAAAGGGCTCAGAAGATTTACTCCCCCACAGACCTGGCAACCCAACAAAACTCTTCCTCCTCCTTCTCCTCTTTCTCAATAGCCAAACCAGCATGGGCAAACCACATTAATTCCAGAAAACAAACAACTGCATCGGTACCAATGTCCTCAGTGCAGTCAGTATTTAACCCTCTGTTTCATAAACCAAAATTTTAATTTTATTGTCTGCTTTTTATCATTTTCTCAGTGTCATGTGCTGTCCTGACTTTGCTGTGAGATCACTAATGTTTATGATAGGTTGAGATGCTGCAAGGAGCTTCATCGCTCATCCAACAATGAAATGACTGGCCATCTGCTTCATGTTAAAGCCATCAAGTACTAGCCAATAAGTTTCAACCTGACTTCACACTCGGAAACCTGGTAAATTTCAGAGTATTGAGATTTTAGAAAGACATTTCAGTGTTTGAATGTCTTGTTCACCAGAGCAAATATGTACCAGGTGTTTTATTTCCTGAAGGATTAACATCTCTGGAAATTGTCTATTCTGATACTACAAAAAATGTCAATGCTTGAGCTTTCCAGTCAAACATAACGCATCAGGTGTCTGCAGGCTATTTGGAACCACCACTCCTACCATCTAGTAGTAATAAATGGATGGTTAAAGTGTAGCAATAATCATCTGTAGACATGATCAAACGCATGCCACTGTCAGTAACATCTACGCATACACACCCGCATAAGCAGTTTATATTGCTTTAGGTATGCAATTGAATTTACAGTGAGACAGTAGAGTCATGGGTTTGTCATGCTATGCAATTTTGTTTGTCTGTATAAATTGTTTGTGTGATTTTTTATGTTTTGGAGTCGGCTCAGTCACATCTCTAACATTATCAAAGCCTACCACCTTTCAGTCACAGGACTAGCAGAGCCAGCTGGGTTTCATCTCATTAAGAGATGTGGACATGCATACTAAAAATGAAATTACATGTGATGACAATGCAATTGATTTATTTTATTTATTTTCTTATTTATTTCTGAATCACATATTCCAAACATTAAACACAGCACAAGTTCACATATAACCATTTACGCTTATCAAGGATACAAGGATATTTATTTGTCACAATCATAGACATACAGTACAGTAGGAGTAGGACATGCAGTGAAACTGCTATCAGTTTTATGCTTTGTAGTCAATAAGCTCTTTTTATATACACAAGGACCTAAGAGAAGGTCATATATCATGTTCATTTCCAGGCCATACCACAAAACAACAGCAACAAAACACCTGACATGACATGTTAACAAAGCCAGGCCTAGTTTTGACTAGCAGTGTATCTCAGTGAGTCAACTGGTGAGTTTGGCCAAATCATGCAGAACCTTGTGTGATCAAACCTTGTAGCAGCAAGGCCCTATATAAAGGCAAGGTGCCCACATTTGTTTCACAGTTGTATCGGTACCCTAATAGCAAACGTGTGCAGTTTGGATTGGTAAATGGCTGAGTTTGTGGTTCCTGGTTGTAACCAATGCTGCCAGGTGCTATCTGGATTCAGCAGATGTGACCAGAGCAGTGCAACTGTTGTAAGATGGGAACACTCAGAGGGAGGTCGCTTTGCTGTGATAGATAGCGTGATAAGTCGCCTCAGGACATGTTACCAGGAGACTGGGGATTATTCCAGACTACCAGGCCAAGGTCCGGTGTACAACAGCTCAACATATACTCAGTTTGCTCCCTTAATTGTTTTTGAGTAGTGCATAATAAAGAAGACCTACTATCTGTTATGAGTCTGACTTTCCCTTTACTGCGTGTTATTGAATCAGTTAGTGCTAAGCCTTTGGTGTGTGTGTGTAAAGAAGGCTTTATCAATCCCACAATTTTGGCTTCCGCTTTATTTTGCTTCCAAATGTTGACACCGCCCCGACTTTGACACCGCCTCTAGACCCACTGTAGCCCCTGTAGGACCATTGTTTAGGTTGGGCCAGAAATCGCGGGCTAGTAGCCCCAGGACAGCCCCTGTAGGCCCGTGTTAGCACCTGGCCCTGAACGTGTGAAGCCACTTACCACCGGTACGCCCGTGTCGGCTCGGGTTTGGCCCGGTAATGTGAACCCCGCTAATGATACACGGATGATAGCAAAGTGTAAGGGTTCCAGCCCACAGCCCTCTGCTGGACATTTTAGGGCATTACCTTGGTGTTTTTTTTTTCCTGCCACTCTGTGATTCCTTGCCCTTGTCTTTCACCTGTATGTGATTATTGTGCCAGTTATCCACCCATTGTATCTCTGCCCCTCCCCACCCATTGGTCCTTTTCCCTTGCCTGTTCCGCTTCCTGCTGCATTTAAACCCCATGTTTTGTCAGATCTTTCTCTGATTGTCCTCCGGTTACCCTGCTGTCGTTCCGTTAGTTCTTCATGTCTGTTTAAAGGCTGCTGGTACTGTTTTTTTCCTGCCTGTTTTTGCTGTTTGGATTTTGTTGTAATTTCAAAACCCTGCCTGATGGATTTTTGTTGAGTTTTTTGATGCGAAGTTCCTCTGAATTTTTACCTTTTTGGTATACTGAAGGTCAGTGCTGCCAGATTTTGACAATGGCTGGGTCTGCTAGAAAACACTTCTGCCCACTTATACAACTCTAGGGACTGCAGGGACAGACTCAATTTCATCTGGGGGTGGAGGAAAAGCTCCCAAGACCAAAACATGCAAAATTATCACAGCGACCTGATTATAGTAGTAGGCATATTAAATATTTTGAAAATGAAACCAAATTTTCACAGGCCACATATTTTGGTCAATCATTTCAAAACTTGGCACAAATGACCTCCAGAACAAGGCCAATAAACTACATGTACAGTAGCAGTTGTGTGGTCACTGAATGTGTTTGCACATCACAGCCAATCCGTGGCAGAGCCACAAAACAGGAAGTGAGGTCATATCACAGGAAAGACTTTACATATACCAACCAAACTTGATAGAGGCACTTGCTAGAGGGCACTGTTATAGAAAAGAAATGTACAGGCATGTTACGGGCAGATGCTTGGCCCCCTCATCGCTATATTATATATATACATACAAGGATACAAGGAGTTTTATTTGTCACATGCATAGACATACTGGGTAGTAGGACATGCAGTGAAACTATTGATTGTGAGTCTAGACTGTGCATGGGGAGTGGGGAGTAAAGTGCGTAGAATGCATTTGGGGGGGATGACTACCATAAGAAGGACAGGGGTAGAAAAAAGGTGAAGGGGGGTGGGATAAAGTGCATAAGTGCAGTTATGGTTGGGAGGAAGGACTGGCTGTGGTGGCAGATGACGGTCTGTGTGGGGGGTGGCACTGCGTGTGCAGCTGACAGCGCTGAGGTGGGGTTGGACAAACGTGTGTGAAGAGGGCTGGGGAGCAGAGATATGTGCTGTGTGTGTGTGGGAGGGGGGCTTGAGCCGTGAGGGCTGTGAGGGGGGGGGGGGGGGGGGGGTGAATGTGAAAAAACAACAACACATTTTTTTGTTTAACATGATGCATTTATTTCAAAGCATTTGTGGTTTATTTATTTATTCACTGGATCCCCGTTAGCTGGGGCAGATAGCCCTTCTATTCTTCGTGGGGTCTTACTTAAGTAAAAAATCATTCCAGCAAATTTTTATCAAGTACAACTACAGTGCTTAATAAACAAGGAAAGTCAACAAAAAAACATCACACACCCTATATAAAGATAGATATTAAAGTTATAGTTCCAAAGTGCGTAGTACACTGATAATTTACATTGACATTTATATGGTCATCAATGACTAGGCAAAGATGCTGGAGTTTGGAACGTTCAAGTTAGGCTTCATTCCGTTTGTGAGAAAGTCTATGCATCACGCCCATAGACAGTGATCACGCCACAGTTCTCTTGTACATAGTCTATGGTGTTCACATAGAACAAAGGCCACTCCTTATAGTTAGAATTAGTATGCTGCCATCTACAGGAGAGACATGAAAACTTCAGGTACTACATTGTGCCGGCCTGCATCAAATACCAAAACATGACTGATTTAAAACAAATTTTCAAGCTTCATTAAATCCCATAGTGGCATTCAGTGAATTAATACTGTAAAATGTAAAAAACTGTAAAAATGTAAAACTGTTAAACAACTTTGTGTGTGTGTGTGTGCCTGTGTGCGTGCATGCGTGTGTGCATGAGTGTTTCAAACTAAAAACAAAAAGCATATGCTGCATTTGCAAAACTGACCTAGTTTTTGTTTGTAGCAACTTCACTGTAGACGACATCCTCAACTTGGTATCTGAGGGACTAGACACAAGTACAGACAAAGCAACAAGGAATGTGATTAATTACATTGCACATATCATTCATGTTATAACTATTTCCCATGTTGATGATACCTATTTCATGTACAGTACCTTTCTCAGGGTTTTTTTGTTTGCGGTTACAGTGCTGTAAGTGACATCAGCTTGGGTGGCATCATCCTGTTTGAAGAACAAATAAAATCTTAGAGCTCATTAATCTGTAAACGTGTATGTGTGTGGGAGTGTGTGTGTGTGCATGCGTGCGTGTGTGCGTGCGTGTGTGTTTGTGTGTGTGTGTAAGTGCGTGCATGCATGCATGTGTGTTTGTGTGTGCTGATATGTTGACTACACTTAAAGGTGTACTTGCATCGTGTTTTCTCTAATTTTGTGGTGGTCTCTAGTATTAATGAATGCCCTGTGAGACGGTTTTGGTGAAAAATATGCTTTAGTGCTTCTGTTTCAGGCTGTTCTAGTTTGGTGGAGGAGATGGAGCAGGGAAAATGACAGGTTCTCGGCTATGCTAGTCATAGGCTACAATTATTCAAATCCCATTCGGTCATGGCAAACCAAATAGAAGATTTAAACGTTTTAAACAAAACACAGATACTTATACCTATACTTCGATAAGTGAATGTGTGCTGCAACGAGACTTCTCCAGTAATCACAACTGTGGTATGGCTTTTTCTAATTAACAAACTTATATCACTTTGTTGGCCTTTTTCTTATCCACTCGATTTTCCGCCTACTTTCTTTCACTGACTAATAAAAGCAATCGGGGTAGAAGAACATTTTCATGTGCAGCAGACATATTCAACTCTGGGTGACCTATCGTATTTCAAAAGAGCAAGCACTAAATGGTTTCTTGTGGAAGTACTCCTTTAAGTGCATTTTCTGTATGTGCAGTGTGTGTCGTGTATTCATTAGTCTGTGCTTGTGTATTTGAGAGGAGAAGACATACTGTACATACTGCCTGCATAGTGATCATGCTGTAAGTAGCCTCCTCAGAGCCCTCTTTATAATTCTGATTTAAAAGGAAAAATGACAGTGCAGGTAAGCAGTCCATCAATTCAACATTAAAATGACAGGAAACTAAGGATATTGTGTGAAATCTACAATACAATATATAGATTAAAATGAAATAAGTAAAAAGGAGAGATGACATTAACAGTTTCTGTGGAATACTCTACACATGTCTTAATTGTTAGTGTGGCAGCTATTTTTTTAACTCGAACAGCAGAGGTCAGAAATGAGCCTTAAATAAAACTCTGAGCTTCATTTTCACCTTTTCATACGGCATAAGTGCTGAAACTATACTATTCTAATTTGTAAATGTGTGTATATGTATTCTTTGTATAATTTCATATTACTTAACCCTTTAATGTGGTGCTGAGTGTCTTTTATTGCATTCCAATCTAGTACTGGGTCGTACTTGTATATTATGCTTCAGTCTGAGGCAGATGGTTTATGTTCATTTTGATCCTGATGATCTTTGTGTTTTACTTTGTCAGTGTTAACTGGTATATGCCATGGTTGTACTTACAGTAATTCCCTGTTCATCTCTGACTTGCTGGTCTTTCATTGCATTTTATTGTTTCATTTTACCAAATTGATTAATTTTCCAATTTGTTCCATGCAGTTTATCTTAACGTGGTAATGTTTGCAGGAAATGAGCTTGGTTCATGTTCACTCATGCTCTTTTACTTTCACTTCCCTGTCTGATTTAGCAATTTCAAAAATAAGAAAAAGGGCACATTGCCACTCACCACATCTCCTTCTCTTCTCTTTCTGTTGTTTCCTTCCTCTCCAGGGCCTTCACGCTCTGTGTAAATAAATTATTTGTCAAATTCACCAAAAGTGGCAATGCATGTTGTCACGCAGCCGAGTACACTGCTAATACAGTAGAGAGACCTACTGCGTTTCTTCAGCCTGATGACCAGGATAAGAGATCCACAGATCACCACTAGCAGCAACAGCCCCAACAGACCCAACAGAACAGCCAGGTTAAAGTCTCTGCAAGAATCATATTAGTAGATTACATTTACATTAGGCTACATTACACCTAGCAGACACTTTTATCCAAAGGGACTTACAAAAGGAGAACACAACAAGCTAACAGAAGTGTAGAGGAACACAGACACACAGACACACAGACACACAGACACACACACACACACACACACACACACACACACACACACACACACACACACACACACACACACACACACACACACACACACACATACATACATACACAAAAGGAACCAGATAAGGAGTTGGTTGGTAGAGGTTAGTTTTGTTGAGAAGGGATGCACTCTTCACAAGTTTCTTAAAGGAGCAACAAGACTGGTGTATCTCATAGTACAGCTAGAAGTAAGTTACAGAATGGACGGTAAAATCCTGCTCCTGATCTATACATTTGTGGAGTAGTGCAAGCTATGCTTATCTCACTACAGTTCAGCTGTGATAGAAGCTGACCAGTGGTCATTTTGAACCAGTCAGTTACCCCTGCTTCTGATTTTGACCACCTCGCTGAACATTATTCCTATACTTTTGGTCATCCTGCTTCTAGAACCAATGCTTACCTATACCATTACCCTCTTAAATGGAGCCAGTATACAGGCATGATAAGAAAAGCCATGACACAACTTCAATTCAAAACACAGGTGCAAAATGTTTCTCTCTGCATTTTTTTGTAATGGCATCAATTTGCTTTTCTTTGATCACTTATTCATTAAAAAATAAGCTGCATATTTACTTTCTATTCTCATCTCATTTTAAGTATTTGAATTATCCTTGTGTTTTCTCATTTGGAGAGCATTTTCAGTGACTGCAGCATATGGATGATAATATATTGATCAATATTCCTTCTCCCAACCAGGACCTATTTAAGCTTCCAGTCTCCAAAGCAGCTGGTATAATGTCATCGTTATGGCCATTTGTTACCAAGAGACGTGGAAGCCTTTAATACATGAAGCTTTCTCTAGCTCTCCAACACTACACACTGTTTATTACTCAGCAAATGCAGAGGTAAGAGGTTAGGACCTACCTTTGAGAATGGGGCTTGTTTGTAGGGAATGTGGAGGACACATCATCAACTGAAGATTAAAATGTTAAAGAAACAAGAAAATGTATTATTAGTGAGAATAAATAAAAAGCATGAAATGAAATGATGTTAACATTGACATGACGTTGATGAGAGCATGTGATTAATAAAGACATTTATATCAATTATACAGTAGTCAGATGAAAAAAAAGTTCTACCTATAGTTAGGTAGTGTCTACCTGTGTTAATTGTCTTGAGAGTGGGTGTGTTACCTGTAGGCATGGTTGATTTCTCCTGTGTAGTTGTTTTCTGTGTAACAGTGATGTGCACAGGCACCTGTAGGTCTCCCACAGAGCAGTAATACCAGCCTGTGTTATTCTCTTGTAGATGTCTTAGAGTCACATTTAACACCCTTATCCTCACATAAGAGTCACTGCCACTCATTTCCACAGACAGTCCACTGATATAGTTGTAGTTCCCACCAGCACAGTGGCCATCAATCCTGCACCACTTCTTCTCCCCATAGACTCTGTTGTAGTTGCAATAAATGTCCACACTCCCACCCACATGTCCAGTCACATACTGGCTGCCAACATAGAGTCTTGGGGAATCTGCATAATGAAATTTACAGGAAACATGTGAAGGTTTTAAGGATTTACAAGAAATGTTCCATAAACAGTTGAGTGGTAATATAGAAATTATTCAGTTCTACAGCCCAGAGGGAACTACCACACATTTGGAGGAGCAGTTACCTGTGACTGATATGTAGACGTCATGGTACACATACCCCCCACATCCACATCTATACCAGCCTGTATCAGCCTCTTCCATGTTTTGCATTGTCACAGTAAAGACTCTTTGAGTTGGGTCATCTGAGATCCAAATCCTCTCTGACAAAGAATAAGATTTGCTGTCCACTATAGTTATCCAATGATTCCATGAAAAATGTGCAAACAACTTATAACAACTATATCTTGCGTCATACTGACACGGGATGGTGAGGGTCTGTCCAACTCCCATTTCTACTCTCTTCACTGAGGTGATGCTGTCAATGCCTGCAGAAAATTTTAATTACAAAATAAACACATGCAAATAAAATAGCATAGGCCTATAGTACATTTACAAAAACCCCGAAACTGTTTTTTTATAATTTGGTATAGCCGAAGCCATTTATTAAAGTAAAGTAAAGTAAAGTGTTTCAGTGAAGTTTTTATTTTATTATATGGACATTTATTATAAACTGCTTTTGTGCACAGACATACACAGTATGATGTTAAGCTTGGGATGCCTGTGATTTACTAACAATTTTGACTAAATTAAAATTTCCCAAATATGCTGTATCCCAAATAAAGATTTTGTTTTTGTGTACATGCTCAGTAATATTTTGTCATTTAACCTCAAAACACACAATAAGGGTTAATGGTAGTTCATGCATATATCCTGTTCTACAGTTCTGTATTAGCCTACAGCTGGTGAGCCGCTGACCACCACAGGACCGAAAGAGTCAAAGATGAAAACATTTCCTTAATGCAGCTTTAACTGTGTACTGCACAAACAGAACATCTCAAAGTTACTTTTCTTTACCTTGAAATCCTGTAAGGAGGACGAGGAGGATGTAGTTCATGTTGTCAGACGAATGTTTCAGTGTGTTAAAATATGGCACACAAAGGCTTTTGCAAAACTGTAGTAAAACTGTGCTTGACTGGGTAGGTACTTCCCCTTTTAGTTTGGTCTAACCACGTTCTCTTTCTCTTTTTTTTTGCAAATGCAGTGTTCACACTTACGTGCAGAGTTGTTTCTGGTGTGCACAGTATGCATCAGTGATGCACCAGCAGACCTGAACATTTTGCTGTAATATAGAAGGACAGCTAATATAGCATGGAAGGAGGTTTCAAGTAAAGGGTCAGCTGTTTGTTAGTGTGTAGATGAGCTATGGCATCAAAGTGTACAGCTATAGCTTGTGGCCAATTTATCTTTACTGTTATTAGGTTTCAATAAGTTGGATTTGCACATGTCTAATGTGGATCAACTTTAGTTCCTGCAAAAAGTGTAGACAAACAAACTAAACTGACACATCAGTTCTTGGTGAAAAAATAAAACTGTACTGCCAAACGTAAACTGTGCTTTAGAAGAGCGTACACTTCCTCTGCTGTCAGCTGGGTGCAGTTACTACACCACTGTGTGCTGTGAGTGACACGCTTTCAGAAAACAAAGATGGCCATCCCATGAATGACTGTGTAGTTTACTGAGGCTAAGTGTACCTGTGCACTCAACATCTGATTTGTATATTTGTTTTTTTATGATAGTACAATTTAAGGACTATGTGTACTCACAGACCCTGTTAAAATTGGGCTGTAGCAAATTCACATAACAACCTGCAGCACGGCACACTGCCCTGTTTTATCAGGAGAGAGGAGATGGCATGATGATAAAGGTATGCGATACCAAGTATCTCAGGAACACACATGAAGGACTGGGTTGTCATTATGTAAATGGATAAAGTAAATGGATATTAAATTGTGTCATTGTCCAACAATGAATGAATGAGTGTGTGTGTGCGTGTGTGTGTGTGTGTGTGTGTGTGTGTGTGTGTGTGTGTGTGTGAATGCATGTACAGTGTATGTATGTATGTAAGTATTTATGTATGTATGTAGTCCTGGAGTGACAGTGCAGAAGCTGTGGTGGTAGGATGGCTTGATTATTGCCTGCATGCATGCATGCATGCTAACTGACAAACAAACTAACCAGCTGACAAAAATAAAGGTGAGAATCACAGTAGCCAGACAGGATTTAGCAGCTTTGTATGTTCTTCCTGTGCTGATATCACACCCCACACCTCTCAGTCAGTTCTATAGAAGAGTGAGACACTGCTGATGTTGCCCTTTACCTTCACCACTGTTTGTGTGACCAGTGTGGCATCCGGGCCATTAGTAAACCCATCACAAGACTTTGCTTCAGAACACAGAAAATATCTAATAGTTTGAACTGGCTTTAGCCCTACAATCATCCCCGCTTCCCCACCCTTTACTACATGAATAATAATGAATGATAGTACAATTTAAGGACTATGTGTAGTCACAGACCCTGTTAAAATTGGGCCGTACGAAATTCACATAACAGTCTGCAGCACGTCATGCTGTTATGCTTTCTCAGGAACGCATGTTCTTCCTGTACTGACATCACACCCCACATCTCTTAGTCAGTTCTGCAGAAGAGTGAGACACTGCTACTGTTGCCCTTTACCTCCACCGATATTTGTGTGCCCAGTGTGGTATTTTACCTGAAGAAATAAAATAAAATAAAATAAATGACATCTCCTCTCACCACATGTCCTTCACTTCTTTCTCTTTTGTCTGCTTCCTCTCCAGGTACTTTACGCTCTGTGTAAATACATTATTTTACCTACATTGTGGGCAGCTGTAGACTCTCTGTTGTCCCTGCTTCTGGTAGCCTGCAATGCAGTCGATACTGGAACTGTGTCCACTGGGAACAGGACTTTAGATGAACTGAATGGACAGCCAAGTGCTCTTGCACTAAAACAAGGTGCCTTGCTATGTTGCTAAAACACATCCAGACACATTGTGCTGTGAACATGCACACTGAGTGCAAGGTACTAATTAGAGAAAGGTGCAGCACACCTATGTGTCAAACATAATACTGTGAGGAAAAGAGTGAAAATGAATGTGAATTGTTGTCCTGTTGTTTTTAAAGAATACAACTCTTTTCAAAATTCCTTTGAGTTTCGACATAATTCTGTTGTCTTGTTTTTCAATGAGACATGAAACACATGGATGATATTTCCTGAGCTGACAAAAGTGTTTCGTATCTTGAATGTAATGCTGCTTTACCTACGCTTTAATATGAAAGTCGAGGTATGAATTCTTTAGGAATGTAAAGGTAAAACAACAACAACAAGATTTATTTTATAATATGCTGTATTTATTTCAGAGCTTTTTGTGGTTATAGTTACAGTGTTGCTGGCTTAGTAACGGAAATCATTGTGTCCTCATGCGTGTTTGCATATCACAAAAGCCACTCCTTACAGTAATGTAAAGTCATTATGCTGCCCTCTACAGGAGAGACACAAGAAGGTCAGGTATGACATTGGGCCAGCACACATCCAATGCTAGAATATAACTGATTACAACAAATAAAAACGAATATAAAGCTTTCTTAAATCACATCAAGGCATTTCATGAATTAATATATCTACAGCTGTAAAACAACTGTGTGTGTGTGTGTGTGTGTGTGTGTGTGTGTGTGTGTGTGTGTGTGTGTGTGTGTGTGTGTGTGTGTGTGATGGGGTAGGATATGGTGGGTGGGTGTGGGTGATGGGGTAGGATATGGTGGGTGGGTCAAACATGTGTGCTGGAATCTTCTGGAAGAATGTGCTGAAACTGCTGGATTAGGTTCACTTCAGGCCTTCATGGAACAGAGGAAGCCTGAAGGGGGCCTGCCAGTGGTGGCCTGGTCTGAGACACAGGAAGAGGGGGATTTATTACCTGCATTGTACATCTATAAGCCATAATAAAAAATATATAATCGATAATGCCTTTCTCAGGCCTCTGTTGGATGCTCCTCCACAGCTGGAGGATCATCTTGGCTGTCATCCTGTTGGAAGCACAAATATCGACCCTTAGAGCTCATCAACCCATACACGTGCTATGGCCAGTTATGGTGGCCTAAGTCCAGAGTAAAATGCTGATAGCTGATGGAAAATGCTAAGGTACTTAGTCTCCACTCTTGCTCTCTTAAATGTTTCCAAGAGAGGGTTTGACTTAGTAATGCTGTTCATGTAAATATTAGTGAGTGTGTGTGTTTGTGTGTTTGTGTGTGTGTGTGCGTGTGTGTGTGTGTGTGTGTGTACAAGTTTGTTTTTGTGCACACATTAGTGTGTGTTTGTATTGTGTTATAGTACAGTGTTGTGTTACAGTATTGTGTTGTATATACTGAAGTCTATTTCTTATATGTACGTTCTGTGTAGTCAAGAGATAGACATACTGCATGCATTACAGTCATAGGAATCATGCTGTAAGTGGCTTCTTCAGAGTCCTCATTGACATTCTGCTTTAAAAGGGAAAAAGACAGTGTGGGTTAGTATTCAGTTAACTCCAAATTAAAAATGATTGTGGGATTAGAATAATAAATTGGTAAAAATATAATAAGGGGTTAATGACGAGATCACATCAAGAGTTTCTGAGTAATAAAATAGAAATATCTTCATTGCTTGTGTTGCAGCTATTTTTGAACAGCACAGCAAAGGTCAGGCATGAGCCTCAAACCAAAAGCAAAGTGCTGACTACTGGAAAGACGGGAAAAAGAAAAAAAAGAAAAGAAAAGAAAAGAAATGACATCTCCTCTCACCACATGTCCTTCACTTCTTTCTCTTTTGTCTGCTTCCTCTCCACGGCCTTTACGCTCTGTGTAAATAAATTATTTTCCAAATCCACCAAACACAACACTGCATGATTTCAGCTGATACATAATAGATTATCCGATGGTTAATATTAGACCTACTGCATTTCTTCAGCCTAATGGCCAGATTAACAGATCCACAGATGACCACTAGCAGCAACAGCCCCAACAGACGTAACAGAAGAGCCAAGTTGAAATCCCTACAAGACACACAACAGTAGACAACAACACTGATGTATGTTTATGACCATAGATTGAGTTAGAATTTGCCCATGACTTTATTTTCTTCAAGATTGATCACCGAACTGTCTCTCTCTGCAGTATGGAGTATACACTGTTATGGAGTATACACTAGGTTGCAGAATAGATTGTAAAAAACTGTTCCTGATACATTGCTTATGTTACTACAGTTCTGCAGTGATACGAGCTGAGCAGGGGATGTAGGTCAAAAGGAAACACTGGCTTGCTCCTGCTTCCAGTAATGGCTAAATATATTGAGAACCAGCAACAACACTTAACTCTTAAATGAAGCCAGGTGTCCGGGACATTCGTAAAGCCATGACAAGACAAGACAAGACTTCAAAACACAGGCAGAAAATATCAAATAGTTTAAACTGTTTTTCTGCTGTTAGCCCTACCCTGATACCCTGATCCTCCCCTGCCCCACCCTTTATGACAAGAAGAATTGACTTTAATATATATATATATATATATATATAGTACTGTGCAAAAGTCTTAGGCAGGTGTGAAAAAATGCCATCAACTAGGAATGCTTTAAAAATGGAAGTGTTAATCATTTATGTTCACCAATTAACAAAATGCAGTGACTGACAAAAGAAAAACCTAAGAGAAAAGAGAAACCTAAATCAAATCACTATTTGGTGTGACCACCAATTTGGTGTAATTGGTTGATCATACACTTGAGTATAATCCTGCAAAATCCCTGACATTGTGTGTACACCTCTGTGTGTACACTTTGTGTGCACCTGCCTACCACTTGTCAAAAAACAACTTATGCCCATCTTATGCCTTAAGTCCTTTCAGCCTTATGGGTGTTTTAACATTAAACATGTGGATGGCTAAAAAGATACAGTACTGTCCAAAGATTTAGGTAGGTGCCTTCAAACTAGCATCAGTTCACACACAGGGGTACACACCTAGAAGAATTGATGCTCTTTTAAAGGCAAAGGGTGGTCACACCAAATATTGATTTGATTTAGGTTTTTTTTTTTGTTTAGTCACTGCATTTTGTTAATTCATGAACATAAATGATTAACACTACGGTGCCACGCGGTTGCCTTGGTGGATTTTATAGACTCTAGAGTAAGTAGTTTGCTTTATCATTGCTGTTTGTAAATTTGTGTATCGCGTATATGCACCTGGGTTTATATTGCTGTTTGTCTCGTAGTTTGGGGTTAATGGGACACGACAGAGAACTGCAAGTTTAAGCAACGTTCTATGAGTCAAATGTAGGTAATCCGCCATACTTAAATGCTCTTTGCACATTATTTCTTGCACAAACACTCACGTTTACAAAACTATTTGTCTCGCAGTCAGTGTACTGCGGAACGGAGGGAAACAGCACTTTAGAGCAGCGTTTCTGGGGGACTGAACTTTACGGAGGTAATTTATAATAATGATCTTTCTAATAGTCTGCTTTTGCACACATATTGATTGTTACTGCGAAAGTATTGTATACTGATGCGTTTAACATGTGTATGTTTGGCCTTTGCCCACTGGTTTGCATTGTTTTTCTGTAAAATTGTAATGTTTGTTTTAATACTGCTGTTAGGTTACTCGCCATTTCTTGGTGTTGAGGTGGATGGAAAGCAAAGGCAAACTACAGATGCCAAGGTAGCTTAGTTACAACTTGTTATTCTCCTCTTAAAATAGTGTAAATGTAGAAATGAGTGTCATTAATGATTCTATTTTATTCTGTGTTGCTTTTTAGACTGTTACTGTAACCACTGTTTTTTTCTACTATTAATTTGAGGTTGAACCCTCAAATTCCTCGTCAGTGCAATGTATTGTGGTTAGCTTAATTGTGAAATCACCTCCATTTTATTGTGTTTTTCTTTATTTCTCTTTATACATTTATTTTGGTTAGGCTGTGGTCGGGTAGTTTGTGGGAGGGACGTAAGTTAAGTGGGTACACCCCTCAAGTGTGCGGTGCAGAAGACTTTGGTACTGTTTGTGGTGTACTGACTAGCCAGTGTGACTTGGCGTATGTTTGTGTGCAGTGAACAGCCCCTTGAGTCGGCTCCTTATTGGTGTGTAGTGACCAGCCCTGGGTTGGCTCCTATCTGTGTGTGGTGAACAACATTGGCCATTGTGGTTGGGCCACATGTGTGGAGTGAGATTACCATAAGTATTGTTATTTGTAACTGGGGTTTAGGTGTGACACTTGATTGGTTTCCTCTGGGATTCTGCCATCACAGCCAACCACTTTCATGTTTTCCTTTAGTATCTGTCTCTTATGGGTTTTTTTTGATAACTATTAATAAATACTTGAACTCACCATCCTCACTAGAGTAGTGGGCTACTTTAATAAAAACAAATATATGTTTGGTACACAAGTCCCCTCCCTTTCTTGATTCATTTAATTGAATATCCTGACCTGTGTAGTACCCCGGGCGGCCCTTGGTGGGGTTACATTTTGGCACTGTGAGCAGGGCGGAGGCTTGGTGTACAGTTATTTTTTCTCTTCTTTTGTATTGTCCTATATTTTTTTCATTCTTTTCTGGAGGTGGTTAGTAGCGAGTTATAGTGAAGTAGAAAAAGACAGTGGTTGCATTTAGGAGCGCGCACTACTCATCGCTCTCAAGCACACCATCTGTTGAACTCCAGTACTCCAGGTCTCTCTTCGGCATGACTGACACTGAAAGCCTGGAGGACCAGGTGAGGTCCCTTACTGACTTGGTGAAGCAACTACAGGCTGATAACCAGCAGCTTCGAGGTGGCACATCTCCCATGGACAGAGCAGAGCCTTCCCTGCCTGCTGCCACAGTATCAGGTCAGACTGTCCCAGAACGCTTAGTTTGTGTGCCACGGGAGCGAAAATGCCCAAGGTTTTCGGGCAAGAGATCAGTCGACAACATGTCAGAGGACTGGATTGAAGAAGCACGTCGGTCTCTCTCGGCCCGCCCAGCTTCTTTATTAGAACAGGCTTCATTTTTGTATGATTTGTTGGATGGGGAAGCTAAGAGGGAAGTAAAGTTCAGTCCATCAGTAGATAGAAATGACCCTGAGAAAATATTTGCTATTTTAAAACAGAATTTCCGCTGTTCAAAATCCCTTTACACACTTTACCGTCAGTTTTATCACCGCCGGCAGCAGGAAGGCGAATCTGTGAGGGAATATTCCCATGTTTTGATGGAACTCATGGAACAAATTAAGGACAGGGATGACAACCTAGATAATGAAGATCGGGTGTTGCGTGACCAGTTTGTTGAGGGCCTACGGGATGACAAACTACAGGGTGAGCTATTGGACAAAATTTCGGCAAATAGCGCTCTCACATTTCGTAAAATACGTAGTGAAGCCCTCGAGTGGCTGAATAGACGTACGCAGCCAGCTCGAGCCCGCGCTTACTCATGTAATTCTTATGAGGCAGACACTAACGCCGTTACCGCTGGCCCCACGTCAGAGCTCACTGAGCTCAAAGAAGGCTTTCATAAACAACAGGCTCAGCTTGATGAAATCCTAAATCAGTTACGACAAACACGTACAGATCCTAGTCTCTCCCAGCGTCTATCTGGCCAACGACCCCGACCTCAGTATCAGGCTGATGGAAAACCCATCTGCTTGCGCTGTAACAAAGCCGGGCACACGTGCCTCCTGGAGCCTCTGCCTTATGGTGAGGGTCGCCTGCCAGCAAATCTTCTTATCTCAGCAGCTCTCTTGTCCATTACACAAGGGCGAGTACAGATTCCAGTGGTCAATGTCGGGACTGAAGACCAGTGGCTTCAGCCCCGCACTGTGCTGGGGACTCTACACATTAAAGATCCCCCCCCACAGTCTGATACGGAGAATGACCACATGGCCTTTGTCCAGTTAATAGCAGCCGATAACACCACCCCTGTAGACTTTACTGGCCTGCAGTGGCCGAACCTCTCCCCTTGTGAACAGCAAGAAGTGAAGACACTACTGGAGAAGTACCGCCAGGTGTTTAGCAAACATGATGGAGACATAGGCTGCACAACCCTTGTACAACATCAGATACCCTTGCTGGACGAAGCCCCTGTGCGCCAAGGCTACCGGCGCCTACCCCCCTCACAGTTCGCAGTAGTAAAAGCTCACATTCAAGACTTGGTGGACAAGGGTGTAGCTCGACCCAGTTGCAGCCCCTATGCCTCTCCAATTGTTGTCGTTCAAAAGAAGGACGGAACTATTCGACTCTGCGTCGATTACAGACTGCTCAATTCGAAGACCAGAAAGGACGCGTATCCGCTTCCACGAATTGAGGAGTTTTTGGATGCTCTGACGGGGGCTGTGCTGTTCTCGACTCTCGATTTGGTTTCCGGTTACAACCAGGTCCCCATGGCTGAGAAAGACAAGGAAAAAACAGCCTTCTGTACTCCGTTTGGACTCTTTGAGTTCAACCGGATGCCGTTTGGGCTCTGTAATGCTCCAGGAACATTCCAGCGCTTGATGGAGCGTATCTTTGGAGACCAGAGCCTCAACTCCTTGCTCCTTTATTTAGACGACATAGTCATCTTCTCGTCTTCATTCCATCAACACCTGCAACGGCTAGAACTTGTCTTTAAGAGGCTGCAAGACCGTAACCTGAAGCTGAAGCTAGAGAAATGCCACCTCTTCCAGGCCAAAGTGAAGTATCTCGGCCATGTTATTTCTGCAAATGGCGTGGCTACCGACGCAGACAAGATAAGAACTGTACTGGAGTGGAAACGCCCGAACACCCTCACCGAGATCAGATCCTTCCTTGGTTTCGCATCTTACTACCAGCGCTTTGTGGAGGGCTTTGCACGGCACGCCGGCCCCCCCCACCACCTAGTCACAGAGGTTCAAGGGAAAGGCAAGCGAGCGGTTGGAGGGTCCCACGTCCAGCTGGGAGGACGTTGGGATGAGCGATGCGAAAAGGCCTTTCAGACCATAAAGAAAGAGTTGGCCACTGCCCCAGTACTGGCGTACGCTGATTTTTCAAAATCCTTCGTACTGGAGATTGACGCCAGCTCTCAAGGGCTGGGTGCTGTACTATCACAAGATGTGGGTGGGAAACGCCGCCTAGTAGCATTTGCCAGGAGAGCTCTACGGCCCACAGAAAAGAACATGAACAACTATAGTTCAATGAAGCTCGAGTTCTTGGCTTTGAAATGGGCAGTGACCGAGCGTTTCCGTGAGTACTTACTAGGGGCAAAATTTGTCTACACTGATAACAACCCACTCAAGTCATCTTCAGACAGCAAAGTTGGCAGCAGTGGAACAAAGGTGGGCATCTCAGCTGGCGGCCTTCGACTTCGAGATAAAGTACCGTCCTGGATCTGCTAATCGAAACGCTGACGCCCTTTCCCGTCAGACTCCAGAGTCACCCCCTCAGTCCATCACAGCCGTATCTTCTGGAATCACAGTCCCTCCTGAAGTGGCCAGCAACGTTTGCACCAGACAACCATGTCTGACAGCTATGACCTGGGCGGTCGATGCAATTCCTGTCCGTCAGCCCTCAGACCTACAAGGGCTGCAAGCCAAAGATCCCATCATCCGGCCTTTCCTGCAGTATTGGAGGCGAGCTCTACCACCAAATCGAGAGGAAAGAGCCCGTGAGTCATGGGAGGTGCTGGAGCTGTGACGGCAGTGGCGCTGTATAAGGGAGCGCGATGGCATCCTGTATTGTGAAGTGCAACTGCCACCCGCTCGAAACCTCGCCCTGCAGGTGATATTAACAAAGTCACTGTGCAGAGAGGTCCTGACCAGCCTGCATAATGATCATGGCCATCAAGGGGTCGAGAGAACAACAGAACTTGTGCGCCAGAGGTGCTACTGGCCAAAGATGTGCCGTGACATCGAACAGTGGTGTAAGTCCTGTGACCGCTGTCTCTTTGCCAAAGGTGCAGTACCATCTGTTCGCACCTTTTCTGGCCATCTCTTGGCCTCCAAACCCCTTGAAGTCATTGCCCTTGATTTCACTTTAATGGATAAAGCAAGTGACGGACATGAGAACATTCTCGTCATAATGGACGTCTTTTCCAAATTCACGCAGGCCTATCCCACCACGAACCAGCGAGCAGAGACCGTGGTCAAGATCCTTACTCAAAAGTGGTTTTACTCTTTTGGCATACCCAAACGGATACATTCTGACCAAGGCCGGGCCTTTGAAGGGGAATTACTGAGGCGGCTGTGTAAACTGTATGGCATACAAAAAAGTAGGACAACCCCGTACCATCCACAAGGAAATGGGCAGTGTGAGCGCTTTAACCCTTTAGGCGCCAGAGGTTTTTTCCTAAAACATTCGATTTTGACATCTTAATTTCAAAAGGTTATAACTTAAAAATTATAAGAGATAGAGACTTACTGTAAATTAGAGAAATATTAAGGATGATCCAAAGTTTATGTAGGGATTAAATTTACCCATCTAATTTGCATATTATGACGTCACATGGCGGCGGCCATCTTGGATTATAGAATTTTTATAAATTGTCACGTTTGAAAGATAAAATGCAGTACTCCCTCCCCATAAAAAATGTGTATGTACCTTGTGTATGCTATATTGCACAATACTGAATGCTCAGATAAATAGTAAATAGCAACCAAACAGTGTAAATCTTTACTAATAAATGGCAGAACCAAACCGAATGCATGTAGCAGTAGGCTGACCTTTTGCTGTAGAGATTTTCCATTTATTACAGAGGCACTCAGATTCCATATATGGGGCATTTATATGTTATTCTATATATACATATATCATAAGACTTGTTTAGTTTAAAATCTCATGAGTGAGATGACAAGATGAGACAAGAGACAACGTTAGTAGTTTTTTTTTTTTTTTTTTTTTTTAGGTTTGTTTGTTTTTTTGGTTGGGCTTTTTTTGAGCTGACAAAGGCTAAAAACTGATGGGCAAAGCGATTTGTCTCATTTGTAACATTTGAAAGATTTGTAAGAACATTCCAGAAATCATCAGAGAAAGAGTGACAGAAAATCTAGGGGCAAATTGGCATTGGAGATATCCAATTGGCTGATCAAAGGGCGTGAGACAATTTTGATACCCCTCCTCATTGATCAACTCAAAGCAGGTGTGACAATACACCGGCATTCCCATCATCTTGCCTAGATAAACTAACGAGCATATTAGCTCCTCTGCCCCGTGCCAAACCGCCTCTGTTCCTGCTGCGAGCAGCACGCGCAGATCTGCTGCGCACTTGTGCCGAGTGGAGAGTGGAGAGGAGAGGAGAGGAATTTTCATGGGTAGGACTCTCACTGCGTCTCCTCACCCTGCTTCTACGTTGTCCCCTAGCTCTCCTAGAAACACTTTGACCTCGTCTAACATACCCAGTGGCATTAGACAACGTCTCCACCACGTTACTGTCTCCGCGATTAGGGAAAGGTACAGTCGGAAAACAAATTAGCTACATGGCTAGCGCAGTAAAAACACTGGACCCCGACTTCACTTCTAGCCTCGTTCCCCACACTACTAACACGCCTGCTTACTCCCTGATAAACATTCCCAACCCATGAAACACTGTTCCCATCGCTGACATTGAGCAAATGAGTATCTACTTTGGCCAAATGATCCAAAGATTGTGCTTGGTGTAGGGCTAAATAATCACTTTGTCCAGCTGCATCACTGCAAGGCAGGGATGCATCTGAAGCGTCGTCGCTAAACGCATCACCGTCATCTTCTGGAGGCAGATATTCGCCTTCAGAATAAGGGTCTGCGAATAGAAGACCCAACACTTCATTGCAGATAAACTTCTTTGATGAAATTAGACGAAAAACGAAGGCAAACACTCGCTGACGTTGACAATATCGCTCTAATTATATAGCTCGCATGCAAACTAGCTTCGCTTTTGCTCACACTGATTCAACATGCTGTAGCTCGACTATTTTGTATAGAAACATAACGTAATTCTGAGTCAGGGACGTAGTATGACATGTCTACCACCTAGTGGAAGGGAGTTCAAACCAAATTTGACACCCTATTTGACAAAATCGACCGTTTTATTCAGTGCGGCATCTTGTCGACTTAAGTCGACAATGGCGCCTAGAGGGTTAACAGAACACTCCATGACCTCCTGCGCACCCTCCCACCAGAACAAAAGAGAAAATGGCCCAGGGCACTGCCATACCTGCTATTTGCCTACAATACCACTGTCCACCAGTCTATCAACTATTCCCCTTACGAGTTACTGTTTGGCCAAAAGCCCCAACTCCCAGTGGACTTTTTGCTAGTCCTGGTCAGAGAAGACTCAACCACGATCCCCCCGGAAGACTGGGTCACAGCCCACGCTGATCATTTGGCTGAAGTTTACTCGAGTGCCAAAAGTCACCTGGAAGCTGCTGCAGTCTCTCGTGAACGACCTGGCCCCCCTGTATCAGTCCTCCCAGCCGGCACCAGAGTATACAGGAAAAGCCATCCCTTGGGCAGACATAAGATACAGGACCACTGGGAACCTACAGTGTATAAGATTGTGAAATGCTATGATGAAAAGGTGCTTGTATATCATATAACACCCGTAGACGGATCAGGCCCTGACAAGAACATGCATCGCTCTGAGCTGAAGGTAATCCCTGCCTAGGTGGACCCACCTCCGGAGATGTCCCCAGAACTGCCACCACGCGACCAGAGAGAGACAGATTACGAACCCACCAGTGACAATGAGGAGGAAGAGGATGCCATGTGGATACGGTTGGCATCACTACCAAACCCCATAGAAACACCAGGTGGGTCAAGATCTCCAACACCTACCAGTCAGCCTAGCGCAGAGGTCAGCCAAGAGGGTCCACAGAGGAGGCTACCCCTGAACAGGGTCCTGTTGACCCACAGCATGATGTAGCATCAAGCACTAGTGTCTCCCCAGAAGATTGGAGACGCCCCAGACGAGCCCGGGCAGGCCAGCATTCAAACCCCTTCCGGTTGCCACAGTCGGCAACCCAACACCTGGAGGGCCACCAAAATTCAGTTTTTTTAGTTGTTCCCAATATTTACTTTAGGCCATGGCATTAGTAGTCACCGGGACGGTGCCCTTCAAAAGTGGGGGAATATGTGATGAGGTGCACTGGCACTGGCCCTGGCCCCTTTAAGTCTTAGGTGTCTCAACATTGGTCACGCGACATCACTACATCCGGTAGCATGCAACGCCCTTTGTTCTTTTGAAATACATTCCCGCGGTGAACGCCAAGAAGGAAGCAATAGACACTTTAGCCCTGCCAGCGGTGAGAGAGCTGTACGGTGCCACGCGGTTGCCTTGGTGGATTTTATAGACTCTAGAATAAGTAGTTTGCTTTATTATTGCTGTTTGTAAATTTGTGTATCGCGTATATGCACCTGGGTTTATATTGCTGTTTGTCTCGTAGTTTGGGGTTACTGGGACACGACAGAGAACTGCAAGTTTAAGCAACGTTCTATGAGTCAAATGTAGGTAATCTGCCATACTTAAATGCTCTTTGCACATTATTTCTTGCACAAACACTCACGTTTACAAAACTATTTGTCTCGCAGTCAGTGTACTGCGGAACGGAGGGAAACAGCACTTTAGAGCAGCGTTTCTGGGGGACTGAACTTTACGGAGGTAATTTATAATAATGATCTTTCTAATAGTCTGCTTTTGCACACATATTGATTGTTACTGCGAAAGTATTGTATACTGATGCGTTTAACATGTGTATGTTTGGCCTTTGCCCACTGGTTTGCATTGTTTTTTTGTAAAATTGTAATGTTTGTTTTAATACTGCTGTTAGGTTACTCGCCATTTCCTGGTGTTGAGGTGGATGGAAAGCAAAGGCAAACTACAGATGCCAAGGTAGCTTAGTTACAACTTGTTATTCTCCTCTTAAAATAGTGTAAATGTAAAAATGAGTGTCATTAATGATTCTATTTTATTCTGTGTTGCTTTTTAGACTGTTACTGTAACCACTGTTTTTTTCTACTATTAATGAACCCTCAAATTTCTCATCAGTGCAATGTATTGTGGTTAGCTTAATTGTGAAATCACCTCCATTTTATAGTGTTTTTCTTTATTTCTCTTTATACATTTATTTTGGTTAGGCTGTGGTCGGGTAGTTTGTGGGAGGGACGTAAGTTAAGTGGGTACACCCCTCAAGTGTGCGGTGCAGAAGACTTTGGCCCTGTTTGTGGTGTACTGACTAGCCAGTGTGACTTGGCGTATGTTTGTGTGCAGTGAACAGCCCCTTGAGTCGGCTCCTTATTGGTGTGTAGTGACCAGCCCTGGGTTGGCTCCTATCTGTGTGTGGTGAACAACATTGGCCATTGTGGTTGGGCCACATGTGTGGAGTGAGATTACCATAAGTATTGTTATTTGTAACTGGGGTTTAGGTGTGACACTTGATTGGTTTCCTCTGGGATTCTGCCATCACAGCCAACCACTTTCTTGTTTTCCTTTAGTATCTGTCTCTTATGTTTTTTTTTGATAACTATTAATAAATACTTGAACTCACCATCCTCACTAGAGTAGTGGGCTACTTTAATAAAAACAAATATATGATTGGTACACAAGTCCCCTCCCTTTCTTGATTCATTTAATTGAATATCCTGACCTGTGTAGTACCCCGGGCGGCCCTTGGTGGGGTTACATATATATATATATATATACGTATTTATACATATCTTATACGCAGTGGGGCCACACATACTGTATAAAGAGTAGAGGCAAGAGGATGGACTGAAGAAAGGAGTTAGGACCTACTTTTGAGTGCGGGGCTTGTTTGTAGGCAGTCTGGAAGACACATCATCAGCTGTAGATTAAAATGGAAAAAAAAAAACGAAATTTACAATTTACTATAAATGTACTATTTTTTATGATAAAAGAATAACAACACAAAGTCTTTAATAACATTTTAGTTCTACCCCTATCCACCCCTAGTGAGATTGAACTTGTCTACTTGTGCTGGGTGTGTTACCTGTAGGCATGGTTGATGTCTCCTGTGTAGTTGTGTTCTGTGTGACAGTGATGTGCACAGGCACCTGTAGGTCTCCCACAGAGCAGTAGTACCAGCCTGTGTTACTCTCTTTTAGACGTCTTAGAGTCACCTTTAACACCCCCGTACTCACATAATAATCACTGCCACTCATTTCCACAGACAGTCCACTGATATTGTTGTAGTTCCCACCAGCACAGTGGCCATCAATCCTGCACCACTTCTTCTCCCCATAGACTCTGTTGTAGTTGCAATAAATGGCCACACTCCCACCCACATGTCCAGTCACATACTGGCTGCCAACATAGAGTCTTGGGTATTCTGCATAATGAAATTTACAGGATACATGTGAAGGTTTTAAGGATTTACCACAAATGTTCCATAAACAATTGAGTGGTAATATAGAAATCATTCAGTTCTACAGCACAGAGGGAACTATTACACATTTGGAGGAGCTGTTACCTGTGACTGATATGTAGACGACGCCATGGTACACACTCCCCTCACATCCACATCCATACCAGCCTGTATCAGTCTGTTTCATGTCTTGCATTGTCACAGTGAAGACTCTTTGGGTTGGGTCATCTGAGATCCAAACCCTCTCTGACAAAGAATAAGATTTGCTGTCCACTATAGTTCTCCAAGTATAATACAAAGAAGGTGTACCGCCGATGTCACGTGCAAACAGCTTATAATAACTACTGTATTTTGCCTCATAGTGACACGGGATGATGAGGGTCCATCCCACTCCCACGTCTACCCTCTTCACTGAGGTGATGCTGTCAATGCCTGCAGAAAAAAGTCATTACAAAATAAACACATGCAAATAAAATAGCATATAGTACCTTTACAAAAACCCTCAAGCTATTTTTATTTGGTATAGCTGAAGCCAGTTATTTAAAGTAAAGTGTTTCAGTGGAGTTTACATTTTATTATATGGACATCTATTATAAACTGCTTTTGTGCACATACACAACATCATTTTAAGCTTGGGATGCCTGTAATTTACTAACAATTTTGACTAAATTAAAATCCCCCAAATATTCCACTTAAGATTTTATTTTTGTGTACATGTTGAGTAATATTTTTCTATTTAACTCCAAAACACACAATAAGGGTTAATGGTAGTTCATGCATATATCCTGTTCTACAGTTCTGTATTAGCCTACAGCTGGTGAGCTGCTGAACACCACAGGACCGGCAGAGTCAAAGATGAAAAAACCTCCTTAACAAAGAGTGGTTGCAGCTTTTTATTGTATACTGCACAGACAGAACATCTCAAAGTTACTTTTTTACCTTGCCCGTATTTTACTGAGAAATTTGACGACATTAAAATTCCCCAAATATGCAACCTAAGATTTAATTTTGTGTACATGCTCAGTAGTATTTTGGCATTTAACTTCAAAACACACAATACAGTTCAATGGTAGTTCATGCATTTATACTGTTGTACAGTTCTGTATTAGCCTACAGTTGGTGAGCTGCTAAACATCAGAGGACAGGCAGACTCAAAGATAAAAGAATCATCTTAGGACAGATTAGTTGCAGTTTTAATTGTATACTGCACAAACAGAACATCTGAAAGTTAGTTTTTTTTTACCTTGAAATCCTGTAAGGAGGATGAGGAGTATGTAGTTCATGTTGTAAGACGAATGTCTCAGTGTGTTAAAATATGGCACACAAAGGCTTTTGCAAGCGCTGTAGTAAAACTATGCTGAACAGGGTAGGTACTTTCCCTTTTTAGTTTGGTTTAACCATGTTCTCTCTCTCTCTTTCTCTCTCTTTTTTTGCCACTGCAGTGTTCACAGAGTCATCTCTGGCGTGCACAATATGCACCAGTGATGCACCTGCAGACCTGAACATTTTGCTGTAATATAGAAGGACAGCTAATATAGCATGGAAGGAGGTTTCAAGTAAAGGGTCAGCTGTTTGTTAGTGTGTAGATGAGCTATGCCATCAAAGTGTACAGCTATAGTTTGTGGCCAATATATTTTTACTGTTATTAGGTTTCAAGAAGTTGGATTTGCGAATGTCTAATGTGAATCATCTTTAGTTCTTGCAAACAGAGTAGACAAACAAACAAATTGACACATCAGTTCTTGGTGAAAAAATAAAACTGTATTGCCAAACGTAAACTGTGCTTTAGAAGAGCGCACACTTCCTCTGCTGTTAGCTGGGTGCAGTTACTACACCACTGTGGTGTGAGTGACACGCTTTCAGAAAACAAAGATGGCCATTCCAAGAATGACTGTGTAGTTTACTGAGGCTAAGTGTACCTGTGCACTCAACATTTGATTTGTATATTTGTGTTTATGATAGTACAATTTAAGGACTATGTGTACTCACAGACCCTGTTAAAATTGGGCTGTAGCAAATTCACATAACAATCTGCAGCACGGCACACTGCCCTGCTTTATCAGGAGAGAGGAGATGGCATGATGATAAAGGTATGCGATACCAAGTATCTCAGGAACACACATGAAGGACTGGGTTGTCATTATGTAAATGGATAAAGTAAATGGATATTAAATTGTGTTATTGTCCAACAATGAATGAATGAGTGTGTGTGTGCGTGTGTGTGTGTCTGTGTGTGTGTGAATGCATGAATGCATGTACAGTGTATGTATGTATGTATGTATGTATGTAAGTATTTATGTATGTATGTAGTCCTGGAGTGACAGTGCAGAAGCTGTGGTGGTAGGATGGCTTGATTATTGCCTGCATTGGTGTGGACTGTGCAGAGTAATTAAGGAGCTGCTCATGCCTTCCTCCCTGGCTCTCATTCTCACATACCTCTTTCTCACATCTTAACACAGCTGCACACAACCTTTTCCTTTGTGCTGTCTGATCCTTTGTATGATTCTTTAACCCCTAAACATTGTCTTCAATACATTTTAGTTATTTAAAAACTGCAAGTTGTCTGCCCCCCTTTTATGTTGCAGTCTCACAAGCCGGGCCATAAGAGTATAGCTATATGCATGTATGTATGTATGTATGTACTGTATGTATGTATGCTAACTGACGAACAAACTAACCAGCTGACAAAAATAAAGGTGAGAATCACAGTAGCCAGACAGGAGTTAGCAGCTTTGTATGTTCTTCCTGTGCTGATATCACACTCCACATCTCTCAGTCAGTTCTACAGAAGAGTGAGACACTGCTACTGTTGCCCTTTACCTTCACCACTGTTTGTGTGACCAGTGTGGCGTCCGGGCCATTAGTAAACCCATCACAAGACTTTGCTTCAGAACACAGAAAATATCTAATAGTTTGAACTGGCTTTATCCCTACAATCATCCCTGCTGCCCCACCCTTTACTACATGAATAATAGTGAATGATAGTACAATTTAAGGACTATGTGTAGTCACAGACCCTGTTAAAATTGGGCCGTACGAAATTCACATAACAGTCTGCAGCACATCATGCTGTTATGCTTTCTCAGGAACGCATGTTCTTCCTGTACTGATATCACACCCCACATCTCTTAGTCAGTTCTGCAGAAGAGTGAGACACTGCTACTGTTGCCCTTTACCTTCAGCGATATTTGTGTGACCAGTGTGGTATTTTACCTGAAGAAAGAAAATAAAATAAAATAAATGAAATCTCCTCTCACCACATGTCCTTCACTTCTTTCTCTTTTGTCTGCTTCCTCTCCAGGGCCTTTATGCTCTGTGTAAATAAAATATTTTACCTACATTGTGGGCAGCTGTAGACTCTCTGTTGTCCCTGCTTCTGGTAGCCTGCAATGCAGTCGATACTGGAACTGTGTCCACTGGGAATAGGACATCAGATGAACTAAATGGACAGCCAAGTGCTCTTGCACTAAAACAAGGTGCCTTGCTATGTTGCTAAAACACATCCAGACACATTGTGCTGTGAACATGCACACTGAGTGCAAGGTACTAATTAGAGAAAGGTGCAGCACACCTATGTGTCAAACATAATACTGTGAGGAAAAGAGTGAAAATGAATGTGAATTGTTGTCCTGTTGTTTTTAAAGAATTGAACTCGATTGAGTTTCGACATAATTCTGTTGTCATGTTTTTCAGTGAGACATAAAACACATGGATGACATTTCCTGAGCTGACAAAAGTGTTTCTTATCTTGATTGTAATGCTGCTTTACCTAAGCTTTAATATGAAAGTCGAGTTATGAATTCTTTAGGAATATAAAGGTAAAACAACAACAACAAGATTTATTTTATAATATGCTGTATTTATTTCAGAGCTTTTGTGGTTATAGTTACAGTGTTGCTGGCTTAGTAACGGAAATCATTGTGTCCTCATGCGTGTTTGCATATCACAAAGGCCACTCCTTACAGTAATGTAAAGTCATTATGCTGCCCTCTACAGGAGAGACACAAGAAGGTCAGGTATGACATTGGGCCAGCACACATCCAATGCTAGAATATAACTGATTACAACAAATAAAAACGAAAATAAAGCTTTCATAAATCACATCAAGGCATTTCATGAATTAATATATCTACAGCTGTAAAGCAACTGGTTGTTTGTGTGCATGTGGGGTGTGTGTGTGTGTGTGTGTGTGTGTGTGTGTGTGTGTGTGTGTGTGTGTGTGTGTGTGTGTGTGTTTGTGTGTGTGTGGGTGATGGGGTAGGATATGGTGGGTGGGTCAAACAAGCATGCTGGAATCTTCTGGAAGAATGTGCTGAAACTGCTGGATTAGGTCCACTTCAGGCCTTCATGGAACAGAGGAAGCCTGAAGGGGGCCTGCCAGTGGTGGCCTGGTCTGAGACACAGGAAGAGGGGGATTTATTACCTGCATTGTACATCTATAAGCCATAATAAAAAATATATAATCGATAATGCCTTTCTCAGGCCTCTGTTGGATGCTCCTCCACAGCTGGAGGATCATCTTGGCTGTCATCCTGTTGGAAGCACAAATATCGACCCTTAGAGCTCATCAACCCATACATGTGCTATGGCCAGTTATGGTTGCCTAAGTCCAGAGTAAAATGCTGATAGCTGATGGAAAATGCTAAGGTACTTAGTCTCCACTCTTGCTCTCTTAAATGTTTCCAAGAGAGGGTTTGACTTAGTAATGTTGTTCATGTAAATATTAGTGAGTGTGTGTGTTTGTGTGTGTGTGTGTGTGTGTGTGTGTGTACAAGTTTGTTTTTGTGCACACATTAGTGTGTGTTTGTATTGTGTTATAGTACAGTGTTGTGTTACAGTATTGTGTTGTATATACTGAAGTCTATTTCTTATATGTACGTTCTGTGTAGTCAAGAGATAGACATACTGCATGCATTACAGTCATAGGTATCATGCTGTAAGTGGCTTCTTCAGAGTCCTCCCTGACATTCTGCTTTAAAAGGGAAAAAGACAGTGTGGGTTAGTATTCAGTTAACTCCAAATTAAAAATGATTGTGGGATTAGAATAATAAATTGGTAAAAATATAATAAGGGGTTAATGACGAGATCACATCAAGAGTTTCTGTGTAATAAAATAGAAACATCTTCATTGCTGGTGTTGCAGCTATTTTTGAACAGCACAGCAAAGGTCAGGCATGAGCCTCAAACCAAAAGCAAAGTGCTCACTACTGGTAGAACAAAAAAAAGAAAAGAAAAGAAAAGAAAAGAAATGACATCTCCTCTCACCACATGTCCTTCACTTCTTTCTCTTTTGTCTGCTTCCTCTCCACGGCCTTTACGCTCTGTGTAAATAAATTATTTTCCAAATCCACCAAACACAACACTGCATGATTTCAGCTGATACATAATAGATTATCCGATGGTTAATATTAGACCTACTGCATTTCTTCAGCCTAATGGCCAGATTAACAGATCCACAGATGACCACTAGCAGCAACAGCCCCAACAGTCGTAACAGAAAAGCCAAGTTGAAATCCCTGCAAGACACACAACAGTAGACAACAACACTGATGTATTTTTATGAACATAGATTGAGTTACAATTCGTCCACGCCTTTATTTTCTTCAAAATTCATCACCAAACTCTCTCTCTCTGCAGTATGGAGTATACACTGTTATGGAGTATACACTAGGTTACAGAATAGATTGTAAAAAACTGTTCCTGATACATTGCTCAGTAATGCGGCTAAGCTTACCTTACTACAGTTCTGCAGTGATACGAGCTGAGCAGGGGATGTAGGTCAAAAGGAAACACTGGCTTGCTCCTGCTTCCATTAATGGCTAAATATATTGAGAACCAGCAACAACACTTAACTCTTAAATGAAGCCAGGTGTCCGGGACATTCGTAAAGCCATGACAAGACAAGACAAGACTTCAAAACACAGGCAGAAAATATTGAATAGCTTGAACTGTCTTTCTGCTGTTAGCCCTGCCATGTTTCTCCCCTGCCCCACACTTTATGACATATATATATATATATATTTACAGCTTCTTTTTATGACTATTTGTGATATTCAGATTTTCTATTAACATGTCATTCCTAAAATTGTATTTGTGTTATCCTTGTATTTTACCATTTGGGGAGTACATTGGTTTATGACTGCTTATATAGCAGCAGTTTATGACTGCTGCTATATAAACCTGCCTTGTTTCATCAGGAGCCTTTAAAGCCCTCAGTTTACAGACTGTAGCAGCTCATATCATACGTTTGTCAGGTTACAGTACTGACTGAGTAATTGGTAACTGAGAAATATAAAGCACTGTTCCACATAAAGGTGTATCTACATTACAGATATATTTTATACAGTGGGGCCACACATACTGTATAAAGAGTAGAGGCAAGAGGATGGACTGAAGAAAGGAGTTAGGACCTACTTTTGAGGGCGGGGCTTGTTTGTAGGCAGTCTGGAAAACACATCATCAGCTGTACATTAAAATGAAAAAAAAAAAAAATTACAGTTTACTATAAATGTACTATTTTTTATGATAAAAGAAAAACAACACAAAGGCTTTAAAAACATTTTAGTTCTACTCCTATCCACCCCTAGTGAGATTGAACTTGTCTACTTGTGCTGGTTGTTTTGAGAGTGGGTGTGTTACCTGTAGGCATGGTTGATGTCTGCTGTGTAGTTGTATTCTGTGTGACAGTGATGTGCACAGGCACCTGTAGGTCTCCCACAGAGCAGTAGTACCAGCCTGTGTTACTCTCTTTTAGACGTCTTAGAGTCACCTTTAACACTCCTGTCCTCATATAATAGTCACTGCCACTCATTTCCACAGACAGTCCACTGATATAGTTGTAGTTCCCACCAGCACAGTGGCCATCAATCCTGCACCACTTCTTCTGCCCATAGTCTCCTATGCTGTAGTTGCAATAAATGTCCACACTCCCACCGACATGTCCAGTCACATACTGGCTGCCAACATAGAGTCTTGGGGAATCTGCATAATGAAATTTACAGGATACATGTGAAGGTTTTAAGGATTTACCACAAATGTTCCATAAACAGTTGAGTGGTAATATAGAAATTATTCATTTCTACAGCACAGAGGGAACTATTACACATTTGGAGGAGCAGTTACCTGTGACTGATATGTGGATGTAATGGTGCACATACCCCTTACATCCACATCCATACAAGCCTGTATCAGCCTCTTCCATGTTTTGCATTGTCACAGTAAAGACTCTTTGAGTTGGGTCATCTGAGATCCAAATCCTCTCTGACAAAGAATAAGATTTGCTGTCCAGTATAATTCTCCAATCATAATGCATAGAAAGTGCAGCGCTGATGTCACGCGCAAACAGCTTATAATAACTACTGTATTTTGCCTCATAGTGACACGGGATGATGAGGGTCCATCCCACTCCCACTTCTACCTTCTCCACTGAGGTGATGCTGTCAATGCCTGCAGATTCAGAAAATAGTAGTTACAAAATAAGCACATGTAAACAAAATAGCATACAGTAGAGTAGAGTAGAGTCGAGTAGAGTAGAGTAGAGTAGAGTAACTTTATTGATCCCAAAGGAAATTAAGGTGTCCAGTAGCATACACATAATACACATTGAATAAACAGATCAAACCTATTGCACACATCTGCATAATACAACATTCACTGAACTGAGGGGAGGGGAGGGAGGGGGAGGGGAGGGGATGGGAGGGAAAAAAAAAATTACATTTACAAAAACCCTGAATCTATTTGTTTCATTTGGCATAGCCGAAGGCAGTTATTTAAAGTAAAGTGTTTCAGTGAAGTTTACATTTTATTATATGGCCATTAATTATAAACTGCTTTTGTGTTCAACAACACATTTCACTGAGACACACAAGCACAGACATGTACTGTACAGTAGAACTTTAAGCTGGGGATGCCCGTGATTTACTGAGAAATTTGACGAAATTAAAATTCCCCAAATATGCCACCTAAGATTTCATTTTTGTGTACATGCTCAGTAGTATTTTGGCATTTAACTTCAAAACACACAATGAGGTTCAATGGTAGTTCATGCATATATCCTGTTCTACAGTTCTGTATTAGCCTACAGCTGGTGAGCTGCTGAACACCACAGGACCGACAGAGTCAAAGATGACATAATCTTCTTAAGATAGAGTAGCTGCAGCTTTAACTGTATACTGCACAAACAAAGCATCACAAAGTTACTTTTTTACCTTGAAATCCTGTAAGGAGGATAAGGAGTATGTAGTTCATGTTGTCAGCGAATGTCTCTTTGTATCAAAATATGGCACACAAAGGCTTTTGCAAGCGCTCTAGTAAAACTGTGCACGACTGGGTACATCCTTCTCCTTTTAGTTTGGCCTAACCATGTTCTTTCTTTTTTTTTTTTTGCAAATGCAGTGTTCACACTTACGTGTGTGCAGAGTTGTTTCTGGTGTGCACAGTATGCATCAGTGATGTACCAGCAGACCTGAACATTTTGCTATAATATAGGGGGTGACCTAATATAACATGGAAGGAAGTTTCAAACAAAGGGTCAGCTGTTAGTAAGTATGTAGATGAGCTATGGCATCAAAGTGTACCGTTATAGCTTGTGGCCAATGTATCTTTATTGCTATTGGGTCTTAAGAAGTTGTATTTGTGCATCTGTAATGTGAATCATCTTTAGTTTTTGCAAACGGGGTAGACAAACTAAATGTACTACATTAGGTCAGTTCTTGGTGAAAGAATAAATTTGTACTGGCAAACATAAACTGTCCTTTAGAAGAGCACCGACTTCCTCTGACATCAGCTGGGTGTAGTTATCACAAGATTGTGCTTTAAAATTGGGCTGTACCAAACTCACATAACAATCTGCAGCATACCGTGCTGTTAAATTAGTTAGGCTTTCTCAAAAATGGTTGTTATAGGAGATGGCGTGATAGTAAAAGCATACAGTACCAAGAACTGGGTTGTCATTATGATAGTGACATCTTAGTAATAGTGTGTACTGTATGTATGTATGTATGTATGCAGACATCCCAAGTCTCCCGGAAGTTCCACAACATCTCCCGGAAATGAGTTTTTGGAGGTTGGGATGTCTGTGTGTGTGTGTGTGTGTGTGTGTGTGTGTGTGTGTGTGTGTGTGTGTGTGTGTGTGTGTGTGTATGTGTGTGTATGCATGTATGCATGTATGCATGTATGTATGCTAACTGACAAACAAACTAACCAGCTGACAGACATTAAGGTGAGAATCACAGTAGCCAGACAGGAGTTAGTAGCTTTGCATGTTCTTCCTGTGTCGATATCACACACACACATCTCTCTGTTAGTTCTACAGAAGAGTGAAACATGGCTACTGTTGCCCTTTACCTTCACCACTGTTTGTGTGACCAGTGGTGCCCAACCTTTTTTTAACCAAGATCTACTTTTGAAGTTGATGGTATGCCGAGATCTACCAAGTCAAAACAAAAGCCATAATTTCCGATTCCGAATGGCAAAATGTATTGTGCACCTATATAAAATATGTACATAACAAACAGAACAACAACAACTTAAAATAATAAATAATACAATGCTAAATTAAAGTTATAAACATATCTATTTGCACACACACACACACACACACACAAACACACACTCAAGTATACCTTAGTTATGCACATACACTTCAACCACAGTTTATACAGGCTGTACACACTCAGTGGGCATCTTTTTTATGTGTGCAAGCAAGCAAGGTTGATTAGATGAGTAGTGTAAGCTTTTCTCAGTGTGTCATATAAAATACTCTATACAAATTGACAAACAGTCATAGAAAGACATCCGTATTGGCTCATGCTTTTACAATTCCAAGGAACTGTGGTCATCAGTCATTGTGGACTTGTACTTAGACTTGATGATTTTCATGTGTGAAAAGGCAGACTCACACAAGTATGTTGATCCAAAAAGGGTAGTCAAATTCAGTGCACATTGTCTGAGGTTGTGGTACTTCTCTTCCAGCAGGAGATTCCAGAATTTGCTATTCATGCCAGGTGTTCCTCTGCATTTGATCTCAATGTCATTTTGCAATGAGAGAATCTCATTATCAACAGCACAGCCATCCAGGTTGAAGAGTGATACTACTTTGGACGTAATACAATCCACATCAATATTGTCACCAAATGGAAAACAGAGATAGCTGGCAACAGGCTGAATGGATGCAAAGTCAGTAAACCGCCTCTCAAATTCTGACAAGATGCTCTGCACCTGTTGCTCATAACGAGCACTTTCAATCTGCCCACAGTCTCTGCCCTGACGCTGAAGTTTTGCCTCCATGTGCGGGAAGTTCTGCTGATCACACGTACTGTTGCAATCTGCTTGATAGCAGGTGTAACTTGCTTTTAAACGTGTTCACAGAACTGATCATGTTCACGATGTGTTTTTCCTTACCCTGCAGCTCTAGATTCAAGTCATTGGGCCCTATCATGCCGCGGCGCACTGTGCATTCGCCACGTGCGCATGGTGTCATTACAATTCTGTGCCAGCGCACCGTTCATTTTTTCAGGCAAAAAATCACGTTGTCTAGATAGCAGATGACACTGCGCCATCACGGGCGTGTCAGCGAAAAGAAGAGGTGTGGTCTGGCGCAAAGCGTGCCAGATGCTATTATAAGGACGCAAAAATTAAATCCTCCAGTGACCAACAAAACCCTGGTCTGTCGTCAGTTGCGCATTGCTGAAAAGCTATTTTATGGGCGCACAATGCTTTGGGATATAACGAGAGGGATCCCCCTCTTGATGAGTCGCTGTTCGGGGACGATAGCTATCCACTAAAGGCATGGTTATTAACATATATCATACAACAGGGCTTAAAACGTCTTCAAGCTCCAAAAAGATGTCCAAATGCATAGGACTACGAATCTGATTATTTACTACGACATAAACACTGATACATATTTTGCAATAACGCACATTTATTGGGCAATCAGTTTTTTAATAAACATACACACATTGTTCATAACCAAATGGAAACAGTAAGTGTAAAAAACAGGCTTAAATATCCATCTCTGAAGATTAACTGCTCATGCACGAGCAGATCGATCTTCAAAGAAAAACGCTCCTGATGGAAAACACGCCATCGTAATAGCAACAAGCCATGGACAAAGCGCGGCTGGCCTTTAAAGGGAATGAGAGTATAAACTCTGATTAATTAGGTAACTTAGGTAGGGACCAACCCTTTTGAACCATGCGCCAGGCGCAATGTTCACTTTTCCCGTTGTCAAAATAGCATATTGTCTCGGGAACGCCCCCAAAGCAACTTGCGCGACAGACTTTAGACAATGGGCATATGATCATGAAAATAGAGCCCATTGAGTTTGTTGGTCAAATCGGTGAGAAAAGCTAAATCCATAAGCCACTGGCTGTCTTCTAGCTGTGCATATTCAGCATGGTTTGAGAGTGTCAGAAATTGTCTTATTTCAGGCAAAAGTTCAGAAAAACGTTCAAGAAACTTGCCTCTGCTCAACCACCTCACGTCTGTGTGCAGCAGCAGATCTGTGTGTTCTGCACCTGTCGCCTCCAACTGCGCACGGAACAACCGCCTTTGTAGACTCTTAGCCCGAACAGAACATGCAATTTTCGTAGCAACAACCATTACGTCTTTCATGTACTCCCCCCGCCCCCAAACAAGAAAAAATATATATTGCTGCACTACATTTTTCCAGTTAGCAACATAGCATAGCACAACCCATACGCCTTGAAACAAGAGTGTGCTGCTTCGAACATGAATCCGTATGAATCAGGCGTTAGTATAGCTTTACGGCTTTCCAGGAGACCTGTTTGCCTGGCACACTAAGCATAAAGTCTGTGACCACAGTAAAATGCAATCCAGCAGAAAGACACAGTTAAAATGTCAGCTATACACATGGCCAACAACAAAGTAAATTCAAGGACGTCTACAGAACTAAATTGTAAATTAAGTTGCAACCAAAAACACTACCCCCCGTTCAACAGATTATAATCTGTATATTCAACAGATTATTACTAGCTAATGGTTTACGCGCCCGGTCAAAAGTGCGCCTTTCTTAAGGGGGTGCTAGCTGTCAGATAGTCCGCGATGCTATTTGACCCTAGTAGAAGTCACAGTAAATAGACGGTAAATCCTACGTGAAATGACTTAAGATGTAATGAAAATAATATTTATTGTGTTGTGACTGTCTTTGTAATTAGTGCCACGGCGGGCATATTATAAAAGGAACCTGCTGTCCTACCTTTAGCTGGGGCAGCTATGATCCACGTGTCTTCTTGCTAGTGATACTGACGTTTTGCTTAGTTTAATTTTATATTTGCAATTGCACTTTAATTACATTAACCTTAGTTCTTTTATTGAAAGCCAAGCATGTTGGTATATTCTGGATGTGAGCAGTCCTCACTGTTTGAGCAACCACCAGGGACTCATCCAGTTGTGCATGTCTACAGTAGTTGACTGGAAGTAGCCTGCGATGGAATTCTTGACTAATGTATCATTTTTTCGTGAGACTTGGGGAGGGGTAGCCACCGAAAGCATACTGCAGTGTTTGTATGAACATGGTGCTTTAAATCGCGCCCAGTTCTCTAAGTCTCTTTCTCTCTGTCTCTCTCAAATTCAATTTAAATGTGAATGCGCTTTATTCGCATAACATCATATGTTGCATTGCCAAAGTATTCGGCGACAACAATAATAATTAAAAAAAATGCATGGCTGCACAACATTTCTCGGGATCAACTGAAACTCAGCTTGAGATCGACTGGTAGACCGCGATCGACTGGTTGGGCACCCTTGGTCCAGAGCATTAGTAAACCCATCACAAGACAAGGCTTCACTTTAAAACATAGGCAGAAAATATCGAATAGTTTGAACTTGTTTTCTGCTGTTAGCCCTACCATGATTCCCCCCTGCCCCACCCTTTACTACATGAATGTCTATGTAGTTTACTGAGGCTAAGTGTGTCTGTGCACACAACATCTGATTTGTATATTTGTGTTTATGAGTTTGTGTCGACATCACACTCCACATCTCTCAGTCAGTTCTGCAGAAGAGTGAAACACGGCTACTGTTGCCCTTTACTTTCACCGATATTTATCTAACCAGTGTGGTATTTTACCTGAAGTGAAGGCATGTCTACACTGTGGGCAGCTATAGACTCTCTGATCTCCCTGGTTCTGGTAGCCTGCAATGCAGTTGTCCTAGGAATAGGACATCAGATGAACTGAATGGACAGCCAAGTGCTCTTGCATGAAAACAAGGTGCCTTGCTATGTTGCTAAAACACGTCCAGACACACTGTTCTGTGACAGAAGTGTTCATGTCACTCAGACCACAATCTTGTGGTAACTACACCCAGGCGCAGCTGACGACAAAAGGAAATGAGTGCTCTTCTAAAGGCCAGTTAACTTTTGTCAGTACAAGGTTGCTATCTCTGATTGCACTTGTTTTTTTTTACTGCTACTGGGACACACGTTGCATGAGAGCATCTCTAATGTCAATTATCTTAAAGTCTTACAAAATGAGCACACAAAGTAACACAATTTACACCATATTAGTTCTTGGAGGTGAAAGGATGAAACTGTACTGGCAAAAGTGAACTTGTACACAGAAGAGCACACAGTTCCTCTGCCATTAGCTGGAACTTACCACATTGTGGTACAAGACTGTGGTGTGACATACATCATGTGGAAGCATTCTCAGAAAAAAAAAACATGTCCCTTTCAGAAACAACTATATATTTCACTAAGGGAAAATGTGTTTCTGCATCAAATACCTAATTTGAGCTGTATGTGAGTTTATTTCTGTACGAGTCAAGGATAAGGTGTGCTCACCAAACCTGTTTCCTTTAAAATTTGGCCGTTCCAAATTCACATGACAATCTGTGGCATGCCAAGTGGTTTAGATAATTTTGCTTCTTGGAAAGGCTTGCGGTGGGAGATGATGTGCTGATAAAGCTATAAACATCTCAGGAAGTCGCATAAAGGTAATTTCCTTTTCTCACATCTTAGTGGATCTGGATGTATATATACAGCTCAGATAAAAAAACAGTTATATTTCACAGTAAGTACACACAATGTACACTATATAAACAATTTGATAGCTAAATGATAGTAAAAGCTTGGCCTGCAAAGTACTGTATACCCAAAAGGCCAGACTTCTTAAACTAATGTTTCTTTGCACTGGCTCTCGTTTTTGAGAAATACTCACAAACATTACTGTGTGGAGTGCTACAGATCATTTACACATAAATGCCATGAGGAAAATAAACACAATGGTGAGGATCACGCTGAATTATAAGCACTTTATTCATTCCCATTCACCATGAAAGCACTGATAATATCAAGAAAGTATGTTCCAGTTTAATCTGATTACTAAATCATAGTAATGCATTCACCATTATTCATATATTGTCAAAGTGATCTTCATATTGCATAGACTTCTATGCAGTCCTTACCATTTAAATTGCAATTGTATACATAATATATGACAGTGAATTGGTGCTGCAGGTAGCAAAACTGTTGTCTTGACACTGGATGTTACAAAGCATGAAATACAATATGTCATATACATATGGAAACGTACAGTAAGGCCTTCAGCACTAACAAGCAGTAATTAGCAATAACATACAATACCATGTTAGATCATAACAGAAACCCAATTTTCATTAGAACAAATACAGGAAAAAATACCTAACCATACTACCTCAGAACACCCATACTGTATACTGTATGGAATGCTAACTATTTACAGTACTAAGAAATTATCAGTAAAGGGTAACCTCAGTTGAAAGGTGAGGAGGTTGTCAGCTCCCCAACACACAGCTGAAGACACCAAAACACAGATGATGCTGATTAAAACTAGTAAGCGTTCTGGATGATGTACTGTAGGCTATACAACAGCATTAAGTGGTTTCTGTGCAATAGCACTTACATAGCACAGCCAAGGACCAGTAATTGCAAAAGTGAGCCATTTACTCTTAAGCATGTAAAATGGCAGTGTGGGTTATAAAAAGTCTCTACAACAAAAGCTCAAAGCAACAGAAATTTGCACATTTCATTGATTTCATTGAGATTGAACTCTTTCATCTTTTCAATAGTTCATTATTTTCAATATTGTCACATTTCAAAATGTTTGACAGGTTCCATTCTTCTTGGCATGCAGGATACCAGTGTTGCACAACTTATTTTGTGTTGGATTCAGGTATGTTAGGCAGCCAACTCTTTAGCCACTCCACCTAAGCAATTATTTAAAATTTCTCTTAAAAAATAATACTGCACATGTGTAAAAGACACAGGTACATGCGATTTACTGGTGGCTCCATAACTGCCTGTGCACAGGTAGAAATACTAGCTGAAAAGAAAACCGCACTCTCTATAGGCTTAGCAGAAGAGGAATGCTTTAGTGTGACTACAGGTGAGATAACTTAAAAATCAGCACAAAAAAAAAGCCAAAAGTATGTGGGCAAATACGTGACTGACTTAAATGTGACTAAACACCTTGAGGGTATCTTTAAGGAAAAAGAAGGACATCTCAAGCCCGGCAATGAACAAAATATCATGCCTGCAACTTGTGCAACATTAGCATTCTCCATGCTGAACAACATATTGTCTGGAAGTGGACAAAAAAAAGTATAAAAAGATATTGATGTACAACCAATAGTGTAAATTATATATATATATAGATAGATGTGTGCACACCTTTTTTAGCATTGTATTGGAAAATACTGTATTGTAAAGGATGTTATGTTTTGTTGTATTTTAACCTAGCATCAAAAACATAAATGAATAACAGCTTAAGAGGGTACTAGGAGAAAAAAACAAGTGTGTCTATCCCTCTTTCCACAAGACTAAAGCTAAGGTAAAACTAAAGGTAAGTTTTTTTTACTAAAGATAAAAAAACCTGCTTAAAGTACTTCAAGGTTCCATTTAAATTTTCAATCAATGTCTGCGGCTCTCAACACAGCCCTGGCGTCCGTTGCTAAATAACTAAGACCCTTGCTCAGAAAACGATAAGTTGTGACCACAGAGATCGCCCCTGCTGTTATGGGAAACAAGGTCTTGATCACCATTCCATGCACCGTGCCAGCAGAGCACAGCGCGCCGACGGTTTTAGGGCAGATACCCTCGGCCAGTTTGGATGTCATGGCGGCCTTCAGCTGTGGCAAGGGCTTGTTCACCCGCATCGCAAGCCTCCTCAGGGAATCGTCATCCACGCCCAGCGATTTGGCGGCACTCCGAAGAAAACTGACCACAATGGCGAAGTCGCAGGCCAGTGACACTCCCACGCCGCCGATCATAGCGATGGCGCCTGTGCCAAAGGCTGTCAGCCATGCCATACTTCTCAGATGCTTTAGCTTGATGTCGAGCATCTCGCTGGAGCACAGCGGCATGGACTGAATGAGAACGTACCTCTTGTGCTCCGGAAGTTGGTGGCGCAGCGTATCCATCAGTGCCGGAAAGTCGTATTTCCCCAATTCGAAAGAAGAAAGCAGGAAGACCCGGGAGCCGCCAACTCTTTCCAGGTTCCTCTCACAGTCCTGTCTAATTTGGGAGAGCATTGCCTGCTCATTGAAGGTCATCTTCTTCATCTCATTGCGGACGTCGCTGTCGATTTTGGAGCGGACGAAGTAAAACAGCCTTTTCTTTTTGCGAATGGCCTTGGCGAGCATGATATCGTTTTCCTTGAACCGGTCAGCGGTCATGGTGATAAAGAGATCGAAATCGAACAGCCTGACATCTTTCAGGTACGTCTTGGCAGGGAACTTAAGACTCCCGCAGCCAGGCAAATCCCAGACCTTCACGTTTGGCATGGAAGGGTGAGGATACGCGGTTGGCACCATGGTGGTCTCGGTCACCCCTGTTGGAGCTGAGATCTCCTCGTCATCGCGCAGGCCTCTTATGGCATTGATGAAGGTGGACTTGCCTGATCCGGTCATCCCCGTCACAGCTATGTTCAGAGTGACATTCTCCATGCTATTAAGACGCTCTTGCACCTTAGACTGGGCCTCTTCTGGCTTGTACTTTTTGTAGGCCTCTGCCATGCTTCGGATATCTGCGTCTTCATAAAGCTGCTCATCAGGGTTCACATAACAGTCTGCCCCAGCCATGACAAAGCTGTATGACCTATTGAAAAGAAGGAAGAAACACACACCAAAGAATGCTTTCGAGGTGCTGGCTACCGGCATAAACCTAAAAAAACAAAATAAAAACAAATGATCTTTAGTCCCTTTTCGATTAAGAGTTTCCTTAAAGTTCTCTTTTTGTCTGTTTTGGCTAGGTTATATACACAACAACAAAATGAAGGCACTGCACACTCTGGCATTGTATACTGATTTTGTTCAGGAGACAATGATGTTTTGGCCTGTGGCCTAATTTAGATTTCATGACATGAAATCTAAAGAAGAGCACAGGCCAAACAGTCAGTATATGGAGCCAGAGTGTGCAGGGTCTTTATTTTGTTTTTCAAGCTGTATAACCTAGCCTGAGACAAATAAAGAACTTTAAAGAGACACTTCATTGGAAAAGGTCTATAGATAATAAGACAAAGAAACTGACCCAAAGGATTTAATAAATAGTTCAAAGAGTTTGTAATTCAACTAATCCAACAATGGAATGATTGCACAATTTCGCAGTATGAACATAGTGAATATAATGCACACAGCTTTTTGTGTGAAAAAAAAAACGTTAACACTACATTAGAAAATGGATAGGAAAATGGATCACATTAACTGGTATAGTCAAATACGTGCACACAGGGAGACAATCATGATAAGCTGGTTAATGTTTTGGTCTTGATCTGATATCTGCAGGTTTTATAACAATTAAAATATCGAATAATATCGAATTAAAAATTTCAAACATGCATCAATTGGTATAATAGCACACCTGAAAGTGGGAAGAATTTTCATTGACAGATACAGTATCTGTCAAGTAAACCTACCTTGGTGGAGACAACGATGCAAGGTGTTTCTCTGACTGACTGAACGACACTGTTAAAATGTACCTGTGTACCTGACACTAGGTATCTGTCATCCATCATGGCATGTTGACAACCCTTCCAGTAACCAAAAACATGCTCTGCTGGTTTTCATCAGTACACGGAAGCTGTAAATGACGGTGTAGTCTACCACAGAAATAACTAAAATTAAAGTTTTACTTGGTTTATCAGAGTTCTGTAATTAAGCCATCACTGAAAATCACACCAAACAGTGTGTGCTGGTTTAGTGTTATTCTGATAACTGATGATGCATCAGACTACAAGAAACCCTTATAGTAATAACAAATATTATGATGACAGATCTTTATAAAACATAAAATTGTACTCGTATTTTCCCGAAGACTAAACAGCTCAGAAACCTAATCAGCCAGATAAACAGTTTCCTTACTCACTAATAATATGACCCCAGCTTTAACAAATGGTTATTATTATGCCACAGAGAAACATGAAAACCATTGGAAATGCTGTGTGTCTGTAGTGTTCCTTCTGCTAAAAGAGGAAAAAAAGCATCGGTGAAGAATGTTGTCGTGCATGAAGCAATTGTGACCCAAATTCCAGTCCAGAGTTCAAGATGATGTTGTGAGACAGCCAACCTGGACCAGTTGAGAGAGGTTTCTGAAGCCAGGAACGAGCAGGGATTGAATTACAGTGAGTTTTGCTCACTTGTCAAACACAAAACTTCAGACTAAATAACACCAGACAAGTGTATCAGTACATAATGTGTCGACCCTCCTGTAGGCTGTGACATTGACAGCATGTTTAGCACACAAACACCAGTGCAGCAATGTATGTTGACTTCATAGTTATTTCTGTCTTCTGTCCTTTCCTATGACTTTATCACTGATAAATGCTGGTAAGGCATCCCATAGCATCATACAAAGTGTGCTTGTGTGTACCATACTTCATTCCTGCTATTCACCCCTTGAACATGCACTTCGCTTAACCTGACCTACCTGCCAGATGTAAGCTAGTAAGTCAGTGTTTGCTGCCTGTTTGTACAACATGATGCACATCCTGCCAGATCAACACTGGCTCAGTATATAGGTCATGTAAGTTATTTAAAATCTGTCACTTAGCTCACCCTCCAAAGTATCCTTGAGGGGTACTTTCCACACACAGCAGCGAGAGGCTTTGCAGAACAGCAGCTCTGCAGCTAAGAAGAACGAGGACATACTTCATTAAAATGTGTTTTGCCACTAAGTTGCCTGTGTCAATGTTTCTTAAAACTTTTAGGGTCAAAGACATGTTTTATTCATGAATGATTGTTTTTTTTTTTTTGATAGTTGTTTGCAGTACTTGCCAGATGTATTTGCCAGCTGTAGGTTTTGTAGATATACCATACTGAGTTCAATTTGTTACAGTAACTTATTGTGTTGACTGCATTTAAAATCATGAGTCCCCTTTTTAATGACACCACGTCAGAAAAGAAACAAAACCCTTGTGAAATAGGATTCTATTAAGATGAGATATAGGGCATATACACGGGAAACCACTTGGCCCAAAGTGTTAAAAATGTTAAACCATTTTATATTTTTTATGTTGTTCATCAAAGAGGTAATGTATTTGTTAGAGTTTGTCAGTTGGCCTTTTTTCATCTGTGAGCATGGTTAAATAAACAAACAAGCTGCTATCTGTGAAACACAGACAATCTAGTTTTTCGTGTGAGTTCCTAAGATGCTTGGCATAGCTTTAAAATTAAGCAATATCCTCATCAGGCTCTTACGAGAAGTTCAAGTTCAACGTCATGACACACTTCACTACTGATACCCAGATTGCTATCTTTGCATAGCCTATTCTAAAGGTAAACAATGAAACTGTCAATGGAGACGGTCTACTCCATACATCTAAAAAAGATTTTACAAGATGACTTTGGCCTTGAGTTGTACTACGTTGAATGTGAATATCTAAGTGCTACTGCTAAAAAAGGAGACATAGCAGACAAAGCAGACACTTTTATAGGAGAACTTCGGTGTAAAATGAAAATTGGCATGGTAAAACATCATACCGAGTTGGGTATGTGTACTGAGGAGCAAAATTGATTTAGCCTGTTGCATTCACAGTTTAACTATTTTTTATCGTGCCTCATTTTTAATGTCAGGGCCTTTGTTGTACTACCGATGGAGTGTGGAGTTTCTTCTAACTGTTTTAATGGTTTAAAAATAGCGTAGTCATCATGCTTCGTCTAAGGGCACCTACCACTTCTATTGTTAGCCTTCTGGGACAAACGATAAAAAATATTTAAACTCTGAATGCAACAGGCTAAATCAATTTTGCTCCTCAGTACACATACCAACTCGGTATGATGTTTTAACATGCCAATTTTCATTTTACACCAAAGTTGTCCTTTAAGGGGAAACAGAAACAATTTATATTTTCTGCTTACAACACCAATACTTGTTATCTTGAAAGGGTGAAAGGAGGTGTTTGTTTTTCCCTTTTCCTTCAAACTTAGAGGAATGTCTGCTATGTAGAAATCCCTGCATTTTATCACTGAAAACCAGAAATGGCTAAAATTGAGCTTCTGGTTGATGTAGAAAGGTGGTGCAAGAGTAGGTCCACATGTGTGATGACCAGAAATCCATCTGTGACTGTGATTCAGTCATAAATAATTTCCTCATTAGCGTTAGCATAAATTATGAAGGTTAAAATATGGAAGTAGACAAATTTTACTTTTAGCAAAACTAACAGTAATCTATGCTTGTCTAAGTTTGTGCTTTGATGTCCAGAAAATAATTACTTGCCATACCTAAGTAATGCAATCTTTTCTTAGTAGCATACTTTGCATATATGTAATAATTTGGCCAAAACCATGAAATTGCTTTATTTTAGCTTTTAGTGAGTTTAGAAATGCAGTCTTGGGCCACATTATTTTAAAAGTGACATGGTATTAGATACTTAGAATAAAGATAACACCAAAGAAGGTTACTGTTTACAACACTGCGCAGGAGCCAAAGCAAACATAACGACAGTCTGAAGTAGATAACACTACTTCCTTTAACAGAGGGATGCCTTCAAGCATTCAGACATCTACTGCTTATTTGACACCCAGTTCCTACTGTCATTATGATGGTCATTTGCCAGGGCATCCAAATGCATAACTCCATTAACAGAGGGCTGCCTGACACATAAAATACAAATCTACATCAGTGTCAGCTAACTGTTATTCAACACAAAGTCACTCGCCACTATCATGATTATGCAGCTTCATGACAAGCTGATGATGACCCAGCACTTTCTTTAATATACTGTATGTTTGCCATGTCAACCTCAGTTATCAGCTCTCAGAACATATGTGACCCTGACTGTTCTTCAATTCATGTTAATTTTATATTTTTAACTTTTTTACAGATTCTTTTTAGAATTCCTTACTTGTAGAACCTTTGGATTAAGAGGAAGTCAAGAGGAACGGCATGAAAGTTAAAGTGCTCCCTATATGCCCAGAGTATAATGTAGAAACACATAGGATTCCAGTTTGCATTTAACATGTTGGTCGTGAGAGACAAATATTCTAACATTTTTACCATCATCATTTCTTAATTATTAATTAATTAATTAATTATTATTCTTAATCAGTGTGTTATTTAAATTGGCCCAGTATCTCCGTGTTTGTGTGTTAGGTTTTTATTCTACGCAGTAAAAAGTCATTTTATGGCATGGATTTTTATTGTGCTGCTGAAAGCAGAGGCAATAAATATCTTTGTATAGTGCTACCCATATTTGATGGTGTTATGCCCAGGGCCTAACAATTTTCCAATCGCTCAAACAATATGCAAATAAATGTTATATTCTGCATCAGAAACCCACATTTTTGTATTTACAATACAAATTTATTCATATACACAGGTTTTAGATAATCCCTAATATTGTCAGGTAAGATGCTGAAAATCCTCCTTAATACTGTATATTATTCACTTTCCATAGTCCAACTGTCCTGTGATTCTGTGACGTACAGTGGGTGTAAGGAATGGTGACGTGTGTATGAAATGTGACCTGTCCCCAATTTTTTTGTGTCACCAGTTCGGCTGAAACCAAATTTCCTTTTACTACTGTATATGTACAATAAAACCACTTGACTTGATAAGACTTCCCAAGGCCTTACCTCCTCTGAGCAGGAACAGAATAATGCCTAATCATGAAGGGACCTGTTTATGTGTTAACACAAACACCTGTGCACTTTTCCCGTTATTGCAATAATTTATGACTAGTAATGTCAGAGTTCAGGACAGGTTCCAAAACAGACTATTTATATGGTCCATATCATATCACATAGTTAGAATGTAGGTCAATTTAGATTGGTTCAGTACTATGTAAACATACTCAATTGGCACTAAAAAACCAAGTTGGTGAATGCAAAAATGATTTATGTCAAATTGTCCTTAATCATCATAAAGTGGTGATTGTAAAAATGCATCTTCTCTCTCTGAAACATGTGTATAGTAAGTACTTTGAAGATTTGAAGTGTTCTGCATTGCAAATAATCCTGAAAATGTAAACATACTTAATTGGCACTAAAAACAAAGTTGGTGAATGCAAAAATGATTTATGTCAAATTGTCCTCAATCATCATAAAGAGGTGATTGTAAAAATAAGCATAAAGGGTTCATTTTACATTGTGTCTGTTCTACAATTAGGTATAATAATATCTGCAATTCAGTTACATAATTTCCTTCAAAGTATTATAGATATTTGCTTGCATCATCAGAAAACTTGACAAACTACATGGCCAAATTAGCATGGAAAAACACAACGCATTCCAATAAAATGTTCTGCAATTTTATTTTAAGTGCCACAGGTTCCTTTGTTGACAACATCCTGACAATATGCAGACCATGACATTCACAACTGTGCCCCTAAGAAAGACACTTAACCTGCAGTTACTCCGGGAAGTAGTTAGGTTATTGTAAGTCACTCTGGATAGCTTTTTTTTCCTGAATGACAAAACATGACATATTGTTACATATTTTATTATTAATAGAAAGAAACTAAGACTGAAATGAAAGTTATGGTTAGGGAGGTGTATATGACAGGAACCAAATACAAATACTTGCTTTAACAGATATATGGTCTAGTGAACCGTGTGAACCATTTTGTAAGCAGATGGATGGACAAAAAGGCAAATGAATGGATAGGTTGATGAGCAGAAAGAAAGAAAGAAAGAAAAAGAAAGAAAGAAAGAATGAAGGAAAGAAAGAAAGAAAAAAGAAAGAAAGAAAAAAATAAAGAAAGGAAGAAAGAAAGAAAGAAAGAAAAAAGAAAGAAATAAAAAAATAAAGAAAGGAAGGAAGAAGGAAAGAAAGAATACCATAACCCTCCCTTTTCATAACGCTCTGCATTTTATAACCAGTACTACACACATTATGACATTCCAAGAAGGGCAATTTAGCAATTAGAGATTGCCCCTTTGAAATTTTCTGATAAGATTTGACATAAATGATGATTAAGTAGCAAGTGTTTTTTCTTATCAGGCTACCGATGCTGAGAGCAGCCAAGGTGAAGGTCAGGACTGCTATGCTTTCTCACTACACTAGTCAGAATACAGGAGCGATATATATAGGCTATATGATCTTGACTTGACCGACTTTCTTAACAGGTTTTGTCTTTTATGACACAGGGCAACACTTTAACTGCTATGCCAAAGCTTTGAGAAACAAAGTTATTTGAAAAACAAATGAACTGCATTCTTTTTTCTTTTCATGTTTTAACGACTGAGGCCATTGCTTTGCTTTCATTAAAAGCTGCATTAAAATCTTGGGTCAACTGACATTCTTAATAATTGTCATTAAATGACAAAACACTAATTTAACTCTATTGCTACAGTATGTTGAAGATGTGAGAAACAAAATTACTTGGGGAAAAATCAGTGCACACTTTTCTATTTTCATTTCTCTAATGATTGAGGTCGTTACTCTGCTTTTTATTGAAAACTATACAAAAACTGCTGTCTTCACTAACTTTAATAAGCTAAACTTTAATAAAGTTATCACTGACATGTTGGGACTTTGCAGCATCAGTTTGCAGACTGGCAGTTGAGAACCCTTTCAGTGTCATGAGGTGAGAAGGTGAAATAGCAATAAAAAAAATGATTGTTTCAAAGTCCGTTCTACCGTGATATAGTTATCAAATTTTTCTATTGAAGCAGTAAAGATAGCACATCTTCATTTCAAAAGAATACGTTGATGGCTGATGGGATATGCCTTTATTACAGCTATAATAATGTGGCTTTGTATGAACTTGCTGACCGAATCCTAGTTCAGTTCATCATTCTTCTTAGGGAGTAAGCCATATAAAATATAAAATACAACAGTTGATAATATTCACACACACACATGCATGCATGGATGTACAAACACACACACACACATGGATGTACACACACACACACACACACACACACACACACACACACACACACATACATACATACACACAGAGCTCTGTTCAGAGCCAAGTTAAAATTTGATTAAAGGTCTCATTCTGCAAGAAACCGTTTAGTACTTGCTCTTTTTGAAATACTACAGGTCACTCCAAGTTGCACATGCATGCTGCACGTGAAAATGTTCTTCTACCCCGATTGCCTCCATTAGTCAATGAAAGAAAATAGGCGAAGGCAAAAAAGTGACATAAGTTTGTTAAATAGAAAAAGCCATGCCACAATTGTGATTACTGGAGGAATCTCATTGCAGCACACATTCACTTAGCGAAATATAGGTAAGCATGTGTGTTTATGTGGAACCGGCTTAGGGCTCAGGCCTCATTTCCACCCGCTTGAGCGTGTACAGCGCATATCCGTGTACAATAGGTTAGTATAGGGGCAGAATACGCTCAGATCACGCCTGCAGTGGAAATGGTCTCATCTGTTAACGTGCATTCTAAACGAATACGGACAGAAAACGGGCACGCGCTGAACACGCAGAGAGTTTGGTGGAAATGAGCCCTCATTCACACCGACTTGAGCGTGTACAGCGCGTATCCGTATACAATACGTTTGTATAGGGACAGAATATGCGCAGATCACACGTGCGGTGTGAACAGTCTAATTTGTTAACATGCATTTTAAACAAATACGGACAGAAAACGGTCACGCGCTGAATGTTTGGTGTGAATGAGCCCTTACAGGGCGTTCATTGTTACTAGAGACCAAAGCAAAATGAATGAAACAAACAATGCAATGAGACCTTTAAAACCAGTTTAAACCAACGTAAAAAGCCATAGCTAGAATTGCAGAACTATGGAGGTTTGTGTTGCACTGGCAGCTCCAAGCTGTTTTAATGGTTTAAATAGCGTAATCTTCATGCTTTCTCTTGGCCCTTAGCACTAGCATTGTAAGCGTATTCTGCAGAAACAGTTAAAAATTGCGTAGTTCAGAATGCAACGGGCTAGCCTAGTTTTGCTCCTCAGCAAACATACCAACTCGGTACGATGTTTTAACACGCCAATTTAAATTTATCCTCAGCTGCTTTCTGCTGTGTGCATTACACTATCAACGTAGTCTTTCACAAAATTTTCATAACAAACTGCATTTGTTTCTAAACATCGTATTTATCACTTTGATTTGTCTGTCTGTCTGTCTGTCTGTCTGTCTGTCTGTCTGTCTGTCTGTCTGTCTGTCTGTCTGTCTGTCTGTCTGTCTATCTATCTATCTATCTATCTATCTATCTATCTATCTATCTATCTATCTATCTATCTATCTATCTATCTATCTATCTATCTATCTATCTATCTGTGCATTTGTGATGCTCTGATTTTCCTTTCTAGGTTTTATAGGCCATGTGGGTTTATAATTAATTTACAACACTACCATAACAGTGAACCCACAGAGCAGATCATAAAATGCTTTTTTAGAAGTACATAATTGATAAGATAAAGGCCTAACAGAAAAATGTAGTTCTTATCAGACAGTTGATACTGAGCCTGATGAAGGCGTACTGTGATTAGGGGTCACACAGTTCAGAGTTAGAGTGGCTTGGATATAACAAATAGATGGAGGAGAACACTAGGTGTGTATGTGTGTGTGTGTGTGTGTGTGTGTGTGTGTGTGTGTGTGTGTGTGTGTGTGTGCGTGTGGGTGTGTACAACTTTTGCTTTGCTCCATCGATTCACCCCTGTGTATGCTGTATGACCCTGCTCAACACCTGGAGTCAGTGGCCCCTGTCCTACCCAGCTGAAGGAGCAGTAAGGACTCAGCAGACTTGTACACCTGCCCAAAGACCATAACAAACACACTCTGCATGATTGCTGCACGGATCCAACACATAGGATTAAGATTTCATATTGGTGGAAATCAAATAATAATGTTATTATTAAAGTCTAATCCATGGACAAAAATAATTATAAGGCTATAATGTTCGATATCAGCAGTTCTAAAAAAGCATTTTCTTGGAAGAAGCAGTGTTTCCTTTACTTTTTAATTTTAAGACCCAGAACAGTTTGTTGAACTGATTAAATATTTTGTAGTATTCAGAAAAAACAGCTAAAATATCACCAGATATATCATGTACAGTATGTGATCAGTTTAACCTCCAAATAATCCACAGTCTTTAACAGAGGTAACTAAGCATTTTATATTTTTATACAAAAGATTTAATTTAGTTGTTTTAAATGCCTTCTGGTCTTCATTGTGTCAGGCCTATTAATATTTTTAAGCTTAAACATATTCTTCATTAAAGCCTATACATACCTGCAAACAATTCAGAATCTAAATCTGATATTTTAGTGGTGGTGGTGCAACATATTTGGTTATTATTAAAGAAGTTTGAACCTAATGCATTACATGAGATTATTAAAACAGTTATGGCCTATTATAAATTCTCCTCCTCCTCCGCAGTACTGATTGTGCTACTGCATTCTGTGAGGAGCTGTAACCATTAACTAAAAAAATGCACACCTCCTCTGTAGTGCAATAAAAGGAGACAACTTGTGGATGTATCGCCAGACACTCTTGGTGGCCTAGATTTAAAGGTAGGGGGGCATCCAAATGTTTCTTTCAGCATTGAAATGACACTGTTTTCTAACTTTATATTCAAAGCAGTTATTTCTTGTCATTCTGTCAGCCACCAATCCAATGAAGCTGTGATTGTGGAATGGATGACGAGACTGATGAGATTGCCATTGTTGGCATCGGGTGCAATTTCCCCGGAGGTGAGTCTTTTCTTCGTCATTCTGCTGTTTGATGATTTACAGTTATTATGATCCAGAATTTTTTGAAAATGAAAGATGAATTTCTGCCGGTGACCACACCACAAAAAAATTACAATTTAGCAAATCATTTCTGACTGTATCTAATGCAAGAATGTGTAGGGGAGGGATTGGAAAGATTCTGAGATGTACTTCAGAATGTGAAGAACTGTGCAGTGTGCACTAAGTACTGTGTGATCACAATGACCAATGGGACAGAATTTGCACATATTAATTTGGACTGTGTTTAATGCATGAATGTGTAGGGGAGGGACTGGAAAGATTCTGGGATGTACTGCGGAATGCGAAGAACTGTGCTGTTGAGATTCCAAACCAGAGATTTGACTGCTCCTATTGGTATGACAAAGATGACAACAGACCTGGGAAATCTCGTGCCTCTAGAGCTGCACTTATTGATGGGTAACTCATCAGTACATATCTTTCTTTTCATTTCTTACATTTTATAAATAGTTCCCCCTCTTTCTGATCTTTGCACATACAATAATAAAACGCAATAATAAGGTATATTGTTAGTATTATTTTACTATCTATTCTTTGTATTTTTTTTCTTTTCTCTTTTCTTTTCTAAATAAATTGACATTGAAAGTGACAATTGACATCAACCTATCTATCTCTCTGACTTTATATCATCCTGTCTACAAAACAAAAATGTAGCAGTGCTTTACAATAACGAATACATTAAAACTTAACAAAAAAAAAACATACATGTATATACCTATTTCTTTATAGGTTTAATGAGTTTGACCATAAGTTTTTCGGCATCACGGATGCTGAGGCAGACCAGATGGATCCCCAGCACAAGCTGCTGTTGCAGTGTTCCTACAGAGCCCTGGAGAATGCTGGGATACCCATGGAGAAGGCCAGTGGCACCAGGACTGGAGTGTTCCTGGGTAATGTAGTGTGATATGGATTTTATTATGTGAATTTTTATTATATAAATACTGTGCAGAATTGCTGGTGGGGGAATTTCTGTTCGATCTCAGGTGATGGAATTTTAGATGTTTGACAAGAATATGTGGTTAAGTACCCACATAAACTTAACCAGATATATAACCTCACCTTACCTCTGCCTTGGAATGTTTGTTTTAATTAATAGAATCTTTTTCAAAGAAAATGTGCATTAAATACACATATTCAACATTTTGCAGTGAAAGCACATGACCATCAAATGTATGCAGTAACCTGATTGAGTATGCAAATGGAGTATACCTCTGTCACTGATACATTTCTGTTTTCATGTACTGTAGAAGTGAGGGTACTATAAAATTATTTAAAAGCCAAATTCTTACTGGATAAATTGTACTTAAAATTTCTATTTGCTTATTTTACATTAGGTCTGATGAACCGAGACTATGAGCTGTCCACTGTGAATGCCAGTCCAAACATCATCAACCACTGCACTGGCACTGGAATAGCTATGAGTATTGCAGCCAATCGGATCTCCTACACCTTCAACTTCACTGGGCCCTCCCTATCCATCGACTGTGCTTGTTCCTCATCTCTTGTGGCTCTTCACTTTGCATGCCAGGCCATGAAACAAGGTTCATATCCTTAACTTGTGTATCTTAGCTTATTATGAACAATATGTCTCATGTAACTTTCAGTCTCAGGTCTATGGGATTATATCGTTGCAGCATTTGACACCCATCTGCTAAATAGTAATAATCACTTTTTTTAGCGATTATATTTTAAAGTGCTCAAAACTCAATTGTGTGGTTGGTGTGGTGTGGTGGCAGGTGACTGTGAGATGGCCCTTTGTGGTGGAGTGAACTGCATCATTGAACCAAGAGTCTTTGTGGCTCTGAGCAAAGCCAAGATGATCTCACCTAATGGCACCAGCAAACCTTTCTCCAGCAAAGCAGATGGATATGGCAGAGGAGAAGGCTGTGGAGTTGTAATGCTGAAACCACTAAAAAAGGTACCTTTGCAAGTTAGATAATATTAGACTTGCAATCATCCTTAAACTAGCAGCATTTTGAATTTCAAATTTTAATTTCTTTAAGGCTCTTCAAGACTCTTGAAGAGCTTAAACTTTAACTTAAAGAGAGAGCTTAAACTAGTCGCATTTTAAAAACTTCTTTGAATTTCTTTAAGGCTCTTGAAGACTCTGATCACATATGGGGCGTAGTCCGGAAGACAGCAGTGAATCAAGATGGACGCACTGTCACTCCAATTACCAAGCCATCCATGGTCCAGCAGGCAGAACTGCTTAGCAATATCTACTCTACTACCAGTGATCTGACCAGTGTCCAGTACATAGAGGCTCATGGAACTGGAACACCAGTAGGTGACCCAATAGAGGCAGAGAGTATTTCAAATGTCATTGCCAAAGCAAGACCTTCAGGATCAGATCCTCTCATTATAGGTTCTGTTAAAAGTAACATAGGCCACACTGAATCAGCAGCAGGTGTAGCAGGATTGATTAAGGTTCTTCTAATGATGAAGCATGAGACTATTGTTCCATCAGTGTTCTACTCAGACAAAAGTGCTAGCATAGATACTAAACTTTTGAATCTCAGAATTCCCACTACAGTAGAGAAATGGCAAAGTTGCTCTCCAATTGGCAGGATGGCAGGAATTAATAACTTTGGTTTTGGTGGGACCAACGCCCATGCCATTGTCCAGCAGCACACACAACCAGCACTTCAAAAGACTTCATTCAGCCGAAGTACTCAGGTTTTTGTCTTTTCCGCAGCCTCTGAAAAATCACTTGCCATGACCATTGAAGACATGGCAAATACACTTCAGGAACATATGACAGCTGATTTAGTAACTGTAGCATACACATCAGCATGCAGGAGAACACATTTCAAGCACAGGTACAGAAAAGCCTTCCTTTCCACCTCACAGACAGATATAACAGACAAACTTAGATCTGCTCTTGATAAAAAGGTCGTTCCATCAAGACCAGACCCCAAGTTAGTGTTTGTGTTCTGTGGCAATGGTGTAACGTACAGAGGCATGTGCAGGCAGCTTCTCAGGGAAGAGCCTGTTTTCTATCAAAAGGTGAAGGAGATTGAGACCCTTTTCCAAAGCTACAAAAGTCTCAACTTCATAGAACAGCTAGAGGGAGATACAAATGGGAACGATGATTTCTCAAAGCCTGAAGTTATCCAGCCAATTCTCTTTGCCATCCAAGTTGCTACTGCTGCTCTCCTGAAGCATTGGGGTGTCAGACCAGATGCTGTGCTTGGGCATTCTGTAGGAGAAGTTGCTGCGGCTCATTGCTCTGGCCTGTTGTCCCTTGAGGACGCTGTGAAGGTCATCCATTACCGCAGTGCTTTACAGAGCAAAGTCACAGGCGGGAAAATGCTTGTTGTCAGTAATGTCGCAGTGTCAGAGGTCTTGGAAATCTTGCCCTCTTACTCGGGGAAGATTTGTCTAGCAGCAAACAATAGTCCACAGTCTTGTACAGTGTCAGGAGATGCAGAGGCAATCGCCAACTTACACCAGAGGTTAAGTAGCACTGACAAATTCAAAAATATTTTTCTTCGCATGTTGGATGTTCCTGCTGCCTACCATAGTCACATGATGGACCCTATTCTGGCTGAAATTGAGGATTACATAGGAATCCTGCAAAAAAATGTCATGGAAACAGAGCTTTTCTCAACAGTGACAGGAAAAATCATGGGACCTGGAGATTTTGCCAATGGCAAGTACTGGGCCCAAAACATACGAGAGCCTGTACTCTTTGAAAAAGCTGTGAGTGCAGTGGCCAAAGACCAGAAGAATCTAATCTTTGTAGAGATAAGCCCTAGGCGAGCTTTGCAGAGGAACATCATTGAGACTGTAGGTAATAACACCACAGTTCTCTCCTCAGTGCAGCCAGAAAGGGATTATGAGGCAATGCTCTCTACTGTAGGGAAATTGTTTGAGGCCGGGTATAATGTTGACTGGGACCAGTTTTACCAGGGCTTTAGAGTACCACCCACACCCTTTCCTATATATCAGTTTGACAACGCTAAAAAGGATGTAATTATTGAGTCAGCACACAATACCAATACTAGCAGTCATCCTGTGATATCAAAATCAAGGGCAGACAATAACGTCTTCACTTGTGACCTGACATCTAACGCACTGTCTTATTTAAATGAACACAAAAATAATGGCGTTGCCATCATTCCAGGGGCCTTTTATGTTGAACTAGGCCTTGCTGCATACATGGAATATGCCAAACCCAGAGTTCCTCTTAACACTTTGCAGCTCAGTATCAATTTCCAAAGTCCATTTGTTTTCAGCCAGAATGCCCCTGACATGAAAGCACAGTTTGAACCAGCAGGAAACCTGTCCAGTTTCAAAATATTTTCCCACTCAGCCACTTATGCCTTTGGCACTGTGGAGAGCAGACAAGGGAGGTTGGTTGAGGAACAGAGAATTGCGCTGGACAGCGTCCGTCAGAGATGTCTGTCAGTTGTAAGTGCTGATGAGTTCTACAACTATCTCTGCCTTGGCGGGTTTGAGTATGGCAACGTTTTTCGGAACAAAGGGGATGTGTACTATGGTGCGGAACTCAGGGAGGCTTATTGTGTTGTAACTGTTCCTGATGAACTGCTTCCTCAGCTACATGATTACTTCATTCATCCTGTTGTGTTAGACTATTTAATGCAACTGGTGCCTGTCACAGTTGCTCATGGATTTCTTGCCCGTCCTGGGTTTCCTTCAAGAATAGGCTCACTGACTGTCATGGAGCCTCTGCAGAGTGAAATGGTGGTGTATTTGAGGGCAGTGACAGTGGGAGCAGACGATTTTGAAATTTGCGGATGTTTCACAGACAAAGAGGGCACAGTCCTGGTCGAGCTGAAGCATGTGATGGTCAGGTATTTGGGGAGCCGGTCTCGCGTTGTGGAGGAATTCTTCTACCACAACAGTTTCAATGCAATCAGTCATGTCAACGAAGGCCCCGAGTTCCCCAAAGCATTAGTTTTTGCTGACCAGTCAGGGGTGTCAGAGGCTTTAAAAAAGCACTTGAGCCCAGCCTCAAGGTTTGTCCCCTTAGAAAGTGCTAAGGTATTGCTCAACCACGGATTTCCAGCATTACTCTCAGAGCTGAAAATTCCTGATGTGAGAAAATCCTTCACAGAGGTTTTGTACATGTGGGGTCATGGCGACATAACCAACACCGTAACTAATTACATCCTACAGAGTGTGGCCAGTTGCTGTGAGATTCTCCGGCAGATAGTTGCCTATCTGAAGACATGTCATTTTCCACACTCCATCAGAGTGGTGACCTATCAGTCTAGTGGAGATAGAACACAGCATGTAAGTCCAGGGTTTGCACTCTCTGGAATGACACGAGCATGTGCAGCAGAGATCTCAGGCCTCTCCTTTCAGCTGATTGACATTGACTCTGTCTCAGCGAAAGACATCAAAGCCCTTGCTCAGGTCTTGATCTCATATTCCTGCAACAAATACCCAGAGCTGATGGTAAAAGATGGACAAGTTCTCCAGCCACAAATTACTCGTACCTCAGTGCCAGCCTTAGACGATCAAGAGAGAAAGGTCCACTGTTCACAGGCAGAATATTTCACTTTGCAGACGGCTGACCCATATAAGATGACCAACCTTTCAGCTGTTCTGTCTGAGGAAGAGGCTGATCCAATTAATGACCAAAGTGTTGAGGTTGAGCTCAGTGAAATATGTGTGCACTCCTCAGACTACTTCCCAGTCAGTGTCTCTGACTTCAATTTTGGCCAAACAATATACTGGAATAAACACACATCTCAAAACCACAAGCTGGTGGCTCTTGACTTCAATGGCACAGTCAAAGCTGTGGGAAAGGGTGTGAGCAAATTAAAAGTGGGAGACCACATTGCAGCCTGCTACCCTACAACAGCCGCTTCCACAGTTGTTATTCCAGCAGACGTTTGTTACAAAACAAAGAAGCTTCCCATTCTCAAAGAAGCTCCATGCGTGTCACATTTTGCTCTTGCATGGGAGGTCTTGTGTCATGCATTACCAAAAACAAAACAATATGGGCATTTGGGCATCCTTACTGCTTTCGCTGACTCTAATCTTGTTAGGATCTTAACCCTTACAGCGAGAAAGACAGGTTGGCATGTCACAGTGGGAGCCGATCCCAGTTCTGGTTTTGACAAAGCTAATATAGTCATTCTTCTTCCTCCCATGCAAGAATCCACGATTGAGAAATTGATGAACATTAACTCCATTTCAGAAATCATTGTTCTTTGTGACAACCACACAAATACCTTAGTCACACAGCAAGCTTGCAGAAGTGAAAATTTGCGAATTCAAACAATCTGCATATCTAGCATTATGCAGAAGGTGATCCTGCGCACACAAAAGCCCCACATCTATCGGTGGCTCAGATTAATGCAGTTGGACATTAAGTCACTGGCTTTCAAAAAGAGCACTTTTCAAAGGGTGATATCTGGTAGCATAGGTTTCCTTCCTATTGAGGAATCAAAATCTTACTTCAACTGTGAGGCATTGCGTTTGGTGGCAGTTAAGAAGAAAACAATCTTGTCTGATATCCCTTTGCTGCCCAAACCTAAGAAACTGTTCCACAAGAACGCTGTGTACATTGTGGCTGGTGGGCTCTCAGGGCTGGGGTTTGAAACAGTGAAGTTCATTGCCCAGAGAGGTGGTGGGCACATTGTCATTTTTTCCAGGAACATGCCAAACTCTCAAGTCCTGGAGGACATCAACAATGTCCAAAAACAATGTGCAGCTGTCATTACCAGCCTAACATGTGATGTGTCTAACTCAGCAAATGTCCAGCAAGCACTTGTTGAAATTGGCCAGATTTTTCCTGCCTGTCAAATCAGAGGAGTTTTCCACAGTGCCGTTGTGCTTCATGATGGGCTCATTGAAAGCCTCAACAAGTCCCTGTATGAGAAAGTCATGAAGCCAAAAGTAAATGGCATTTTGAATCTGCACCATGCAACAAAGCACTGCAATCTGGACTATTTTGTTTGCTACTCCTCCATCACCTCATTTCTGGGCAATGCCTCTCAAACAAACTATGCATCAGCAAATGCATTCATGGACACGTTCTGCCAGTACCGCAGAAACCTTGGACTTCCTGGCCAGTCCATCAACTGGGGGGCCCTGAACCTTGGCCTTTTGCTGAACAAAGAGCATTTCCAGAAATTTCTGGAGGCGAAGGGGATGATGGTGTTGGACGTCACTGAAATTCATGAGAGCCTGGAGCAATGTCTCCTGTTAAATAAACCACAACAGGCCATCTGTAAATTCAACTTCAAAAACATTAGGTACAACGTTCTCTCTCAGAACACCTCTCTTACAATGAGGTTGTCAGCAATAGTTGAGGACGGTCTCCGCAGAGCTAAAATGTCTGATCATGAATCAGACCATACATCCTCAGTGTCTTCCCCCAGTGAGTATGTCCGGTCTGTGCTTAGTGAAACTATCGGTGTTGACTATGAGATTAATGAGGAAACTGCCCTCTCAACTCTTGGTATTGACTCCATGTTAGCCATGACTCTGCAAAATCTCATCTTTCAGGAAAGAGGTGTCAACATGCCTCTTGTTAAATTATTGGATCCAAACAGTACTGTTGCTACTTTGGCAGCAATACTGAGGGAGCATGCTGAGGATGATAATGAGTATGTGAATGAGGAAACAAAGCTGTAAGTTTCACTGAGCAGGACATGTATGTGACTATAGCAATTCATTCTGAGTGATTATGTTGTCATATTTTATTATTTGCTCTAAGCCTTGTTTTAAAGTCAGAGAAATTTCATGCAAAAATGTACATAATAGAAAAGGTAAAACAATGTAATGTCATATCACATAATGTTGTAAAATAAACTAAAGTCTATCTTGTATTAATAGCCATTTACCTTTCATCATTACACTGACTGCCACTGATTATCACATCATTTTATAACCTAAGTCTGACATTTCTACCAGTTATCACATACCAATTATTACATGTTAAATATAAAAAGAATGTATTGTTTTTTAAAGTTCATTTAAATTTGAAGATTTTGCTGTGAAGCATGATAGTGATTTATATGGTATATTTTTTTAAATACTGAGAAAACTGTATATGAATTGTGTATCAAGTGATGGTGATTTAATGGAAATCATGAACATTCATTTATGTGTAAGTTTAAGATATGAATGTACATCTCAATAAAGGTAGAGGTAAAAGGTAAAACCATGTTATTATGAGTTAAAAAATAAACATTTAAATGTATATGTAAAAAAACGAATTGTGTGAGGTATTAATAAAATAAAAATAATACCTGGTTGTGCAAATAGAATACAGATATCCCTCTTCTGTTTGTACAAATAAAAGTGGACCTTGACAGCAATAGGCTCTTCACCACTTGCACCTCCACCCCATAGATGGTAATTAAGTTGATGACAGACTTGTTCCTCCTAATGTCTGTGGTTTTGGTCACATTTAATAGGAGCTGGTTGGTCTCACATCATGCTACAAAGCAATCAACAAGATTTCTTTGCTCAACCTCCTCTCCGTTCTTGATACACTCCATGACAGCACACGAACAATATCACCATAGAATTATCATAATTGACAGCAAAGGTGTAGCCACAGGTGTGCTTTGATGCCCACACATTTTGTCAATGAGACCCACCATATCAAAGTATGTAGCCTAACTTAAGTTGTATACATTGTTGGATTTGCCCACACTGTAAAAATTTCTGCTTAGTACTAACTTAAGAAACAACAACAACATACAATACAATGTGCAATAAAACCACATATAAGTTACCATTGTTATCAATATAAGCTATTTTTGCCAGGAACATCCTCACACCAATTTTCATTTGCCATAATTGTCACCTAGCTTTCACAGAGCTGTTCGGAACATACCAATAAATAGGCCTAGCAGTAATTCACAACTCTTTACACCACAGTAGCTGCTCCCATCTCTTAACAGATTGAACTCAAAACCATGTTCATGAGCCCCACTAAATGGCTATGACATGTATGACCTATATCACTAATTGAAGTTTTATTATGCATAACTGTGTACACACAGTATGAATTTTTGACACTGTATACATTCCAAATTACAATTACAATGTGGTGTTGACTAATGTGGTTAGTATTACTTGACTACACTGTATTACAGATACACAGACACAGAGAGTACAAAGGCATTGCATTGTTTTAACAATTTTTAAGGTCTAATAGCTTATACTGTAGTTGAATGACATGTAAGAAGTGTTGGCGGCAAAAATCAAATATTGGATATTGGTGTTATTATGTATTGCTAAAGCTGCTTTAAATACAATTGATATTTGTATCATTTTACCAGATTGGGCTACCTGATATCAAAAGCAATTTTCTTAGATTTTGTAATATGTGCATTTATGAACGCAATGTCATTGGAATACAAGACAAAATAGGAATTAATTCAAAAGGTCATCGGTAAAGATTCAAAGACAATTACATAATTACTAAGATAAATCTCTTATCCATGAAAATGTTTTTCTTGATGAAACATAGTTACTTGGATAAAGGGCTCAAACTTGACTTTCAACGTTTTCCAAGCATATTCCCTACAACTGTGTATTCTCATTCTCATATTCATTATCATTCTTATCAAGCTCCCTCACTATTGTTACAAAAGTAGCGACAGTACTATTTGGATCCAGTAATTTAACAAGGGGCATATTGACACCTCTTTCCTGGAAGATGAGATTCTGCAAAGTCAGTCAACACCAAGAGTGGATAGGGCAGTTTCCTCATTTAGCTGATCATAGTCAAGACCGATAGTTTCATTACTGAGCACAGTCTGGATGTACAGATGGCTAGCTTTCCCGATGCTCATTTAATTCTCACAAGTCGAGATTCCTGCAGTCGCGAGAAGTGTTTACCACTGCCGCCGCTAGGGACAGCATAGGACCACAAAGGTTTACGCTGAAGTAAAGATCTCACTTCCGAGGTTGACCCACCCACAGCAAGACTTGCAGTATTTAGTTGACTGTAAAAGTGCTATTATCTCGTAATCCTCACGAGAACCTCACGAGATTCCTTCTGAGAACTGAGAATCGGGAAAGCTAACCATCTGTACTCACTAGGGGAAGAAACTGAGGATTTATGGTCAGATTTACGATCTAACATTTTGGCTCTGCGGAGACCATCCTCAACTATTGAAAACATGTGCATAGTGAGGAAGGTGTTCTGAGACAATACAATGTACCTCATGTTCTTAAAGTTGAATTTACAGACTGCCTGTTGTGGGTTGTTGAACAAGAGACATTGCTTAAGGTTCTCATGGATTTCAGTGACTTCCAGCACAGTCAAACCCTTTGCCTTCAGAAATTTATGGAAATGATCTTTGTTCAGCAGAAGACCAAGGTTTAAGTCCCCCCAGTTGATGGACTGGCCAGAATGTCCAAGATTTCTGCAGTACTGGCAGAATGTGTCCATGAATGCATTTGCTTATGCATAGTTTGTTTGAGAGGCCCAGAAATGAGCTGATTGAAGTCTGTCCGAATCTGAGTACAAGTAATTAGGTGTAATTAATCTTTGCTTTTGCCAAAGTATACCCTATGCTTTAAATATTTTTCGTGTTGTTTTGTATTTACTCTTTTTGCTCTCTTATACTACAGTGCAGTGTGTCCTTTTGTATTTATTAAGTATATAAGAGTGTTAAAAGTAAATATTTAAAAAAAAATTGTAGGAAAAAAGTTTTGAACCACTTGAGCAATCAGGGCACCAGTGTTACGTTCCATGTGACTTTGCACATCAGTGGTGCATTGCACATGGATGAGTAAAACAGGTGTTCATCTACAAACATTTACAAACAACTTAACAGGAAACAACTGTGATGCCGTCCTGTACAGCAATCAAAGACTACTTTACCCAAGAACACTCCAGTCCTGGTGCCACTGGCCTTCTCCATGGGTATCCCAGCATTCTCCAGGGCTCTGTAGGAACACTGCAAAAGCAGCTTGTGCTGAGGATCCATTTGTTCCACCTCAGCATCAGTGATCCCGAACAACCTATGGTCAAACTCATGACACCTACAAATAAATGAATGTATGTTCATATGTGAATTTTTATGTAAGTTCTTATAGTAAAGGATTCTAACATATGACAAACAGACAGTAAGTGTAGATGGATAGATAGTGTTGAGTTACCCATCAATAAGCACAGCTTTACAGGAACGAGATTTTCCAGGTTTGTTGTCATCTTTGTCATAGGAGCAGTCAAATCTCTGCTTTGGAACCTCAACAGTGCAGTTCTTCACATTCCGCAGTACATCCCAAAAGCGGTGCAGTCCTTCCCCTACACATTCATGCATTAGACACAGTCCAAATGAATATGGACTGTGTACATATATATATACTGTATATATATATATATATATATATATATATATATATATATATATATATATATATACATGACCACACAGCACAACAATACAAAAAAAAGACTCACCTCCTGGGAAATTGCACCAACAACTCCAACAATGGCGATCACATTAGTTTCATCATCCATTCCGCAATTAGTAATCCAGATGATTGGATTGACGGTTGACAGTAACAACTGTAATCAGAAAAAAAAAAAACATCAGAAAAAAATTATGTTAAAATGGTAAAAAGAAACAATTGGCTGCTCTCCCATACTGTCAAACATATCTGGTGATATTTCCTTGAGTGGTTTCCTTTTAGTGCACACTTTTGGCAGTCTCAGCATTACTTGTCTGATAAGAGCTCATTTTCCTGATAACCCAGGATTTACCAATCCTGATTTTCCTGATTCATTTTATCAAAGTTTTTTTTTTTTTTTTTTAAACATAATATGAGCACTTTAGTAAGACACCCAGAGAGCAAAGAAATCAGAGTATGACAAATGCACACAAATAGGAACGTACTGACGCACCAATCTTGTTCTCAGTGACTTAGTTAAAAAATATTACAAGGAAGGGGGGTTGTAACTCACTGACTCCCAAGAACAGCTGTTTTGACCACAAAATTTAAACCTACAGTACAGTATAGCAAATAACCTTAGTTAGGCCTACCATAGTGTCAGTATATACAACTGTTATGAAGAAATCAGCACTCAGCTACAGAAGAAACAAAATCTTGAAATGAGCACTTTTTCTTCTCTCTCAATCAACCATTGTCCTTGAGATGAGCAAAAGTGCAGAGTCAGCCAGAGATTAAATCATTTCTTGCAATTTCTTGCACTTACAAACATTTTTAATGGCCATTAATAGAAAAAAAAGTTGTATAACTTTTTATAAATAAAACTTCTAAATAAAACGTTATACAAAAACAGTAGTATAACTTTTCTAAATAAAACTTCACCAGAAAATGTTAGGCACATTTGTATGTCAAAGAGCTGCCATAAAAATGTATAGGAGTATTCTTTAAAGAGACACTTTAGTGTAAAGACATTACACTTAACAATTTTACCACTTTTGTGCTCTAAAATCTTGGGTTATTTGTTTTACTTTATTTTACAATTCCTGTTACATCTATTAGGTACAGTGTAACAAAGTTTGTAAAAATATGTAACACTGTGTATTTACACTGTACCACTGGGTTAGGGTTGGTGTTAGTGTTAGGTATGTACAATGTAAGTACATAATATTACATGTTTTTACATGTAGATACACTAAAAAAGAAACAGTAAAATAAAGTGTTACCAAATCTTGTACTTAACAATTAAATTCCAGGGTCTTTGTCTTTGTGATGACAGTGCTCAGTTACTTGCCGCAATTTTCAGTTTAGTATCATGGGTGATATGAGCAGCTATAAATAATAATATGGAGAGTAAGTAAGGGATAACGATGAGGTGACCAGTTCTGTGTAAATAATGGTGAGGTGGAGGTGAAGAACTTGCCTCCGCCAACTCATTATTTCCACGGAACTGGTCACCTCGAAGGCCCTCATCCCTTTTATCTCCCAGTTCTATTCATGATCTAATTTTATATGTTATGTATAGTTGATTTGCTACTTTATGTAGGAAAAAGTAGAGCATTTAATCGTTAATTAACTGTTAAGGGTTGTCATGGTTACCATTCAAAAGCACATTGGTATGGAACAAGTTAATTCCCACCTTTTTTATAAGTCTTATCATTAAATGTAAACAATCAAATTAAATGTGTAGATAATCAGAAATGTTATTGTGCTATTTTTCTCTTTTTATTCATGAAGACAGTTTTATTTACATTTTTGTTGTCAACTAGGGCCATACTCTATTAGGTAGCACCACTGGTTAATGGCACAGTAATTGCTGAAATCTATTCATACATATTTTTTATTTGTGTTTTTGGAGAAAGGCTACGCTTAAAATGTAAGTAAAAACAAACACCTCATCTAAAATAAAGATAAGCAGTGGACCAACATCAGACAGAGCCAGGCACACATAAACAGCAGCAAATACCAGTTAGTACAGACAAAGGACACAAAGCAGCAGGAGACAGAGAACACCACATTACACAGCACCATAACAGCACCGCACAAACCACACCACATTACCCAGCAACATAAACAGCATAACACCTAACAAGGTCAAAGATCAAATACAGCGACAAACAAAATATAACACAAGAATAAAACATGTAACAACATAAACAAGCAGTATATTAAGCAACAGAAAGAAAGCAAGAGACAAGAACAGTATAAAGGTGCTTAGCTTCAATTGTTTTTGTAGAGCATTCCAGGTTGAAAGGGCACTGTAAGGAAAGGCAGTTTTACCAATATACTGAACTGAATTTATTTACTAATCTAGTATGATGTAGGATTAAAAACAAAGGTAAAAAATTCCCCCTATTTCCAGGTGGTGGCGCTATGCCATTTTGGTTATGTGGATATACATATATTATCATAAACAGTCTGGGACAAGCGTGTCAACATTATGTTACAGAACACAGAAATTAAATCCTATTCTTTCTTTGGCCAGCTGGTGGCATGGCAGACTGTGTGTGTGTAAGTCTAATTTATGTCATATAATTTAAGTCATAGTTTATGAGTTGTCATGTAAATAAGTTTATTCCTTTATGTGTGTGTGTGTGTGTGTGTGTGTGTGTGTGTGTGTGTGTGTGTGTGTGTGTGTGTGTGTGTACTTGTGTATGTGATGTCAGGTCACTGGTGAGATCACAGACACCTAACCTGAATTAATCTAAAATGCTAGAATGACTTAGGAACCAAATTCCACAAAAGTGGGGAAAAAAATCCCTTAATTGCCAGCTGGTTGTACTATAACAGTTTGGGCATGACAGCATGACTGTGTTAGGTTGTGTGCAGTTAGGGTAGTGGTGAGTTCACATACACCTGACCTGAATAAATCTACTAAGGTAGTACAACTTTGCTAGTCAGTAGCACTATGTTTGGGCATGTGGATACCTTTATATTATCATAAAACGCTTGCGACAAGGGTGTCAAAATTATCCATGTGTCAAAACACATAAATTAAAATGTATTTTTCTTGGCCAGCTGGTGGTGCTACCATCACTGAAGAGAATCAGTTTTCTAAATTCATAAGGGTCTATAAGACACTCTACCTATGTCTGCAAAAATGTTCAGGTAAAATGGGACAATAACAAAGATATGAAATTAATGAGTAATTACCTACATGCTAATGGATAGTATATGTTAATGGATACATGCTGCTAAGCACTGCATCACAGCTTTCTTTTATTATTTTTTTAACTAAAGAAAACATGTGATAGATATGCTATCTGGAATCTGACACTATGGCAAAAGAAAGAAATTGTACATGATTTCATGGGCCCAGTTGCTTGATGACTTGGCATTCTGCCCTTTTTACCTTATTTTTATTTTAAAGTAAAGTGTATCAAACTATTGTAACAATACGTAAAACTACTCATTCAGTAAAACATCATTTATTCATATTTTATGTCAGTTATCATGTATAAACGTTTGCTACTGTTGATATTTAAAGAAATGTAAAGAAAACTAGCCTGGTAAACCAGCCCCTCGTACTTCATTTCATTTTGTACAGAGGGTCTGGAACAGAGACCGTCAGAAACGATTTGTTGGAGGTGTGGACTCTGCTGAAGTTTTAAAAAGTGCCTCTGCCTTTACCCAATTGCTAACGCCTAGTCGTCACGTATGCCTACTACAATTCAAATGTAGCACACACGGTCAACGTCACGGCTAACAAGCACATTCCGGTCCAGACCCTCTGTACAAAATGAAATGAAGTAGGAGGGGCGGGTTTACCAGGCTAGATGTATGCTTTGCAGAAGTAGATTTGAAACTGACACTAAACAATAACTTCTCAGGGTGGGAAGACAAAATGGAGCTTCCCCAGCTGAAGTTTTCTCCTGCCTACAGATCTATGTGATATAACAACCTTTTTTATTCACAAGATGGCAACACACACTTTTTATGAAGTGTGCTTTTTGCCCTTTATCCAATCATGTTTGCCCTTTACCCGAGTGCTAACTTGAAAGGTTAAAAACTTAAATTACAGTTTGAATGGACTATCTGCTCACACTGCATACATGTCGAATCTTGACATTAACAGTTTCTCACAAGACCCACAACTGACACTTTCAACAACCCATGAATGTCCCATTTTACCTGATGTCCCAATTGACCTAAAATAAATTAAATTGTGGATATGCGCTGTAGGCAATGATCAAATTTTAATTTAGCAAAATTAAAAATAAAAATAGAAAAAATACGTCATTTAAAGCATGTTGTCACTTGTCACTATGTTTGACTATGTTGACAGTAGTTCATACTGTAATCATGTTGTTTTAATTGCATTAGACATTGCAATGTGTCATGTTGTGTTAATGTTTAACTCATTGTTATGACCATGACGGCAGTTTCCATGTCAGTTGGCCTATTGCACTTCTCCAAGCATACCTGTGCTGATAAGTTTCTTCGTCTGAAAAATGCAGTCTAATCTCGCTCGAAATGGGGAAATGCAAGTTCAACACAAACTGTGTTGAGAGCCCGTTATCAAAGGGTTTAAGCAAACTCGGATATGTCGTAGGTAAATATCCATGGGTGTTCTTAATTTTGCCTATGGTCATATCAGCGGGGCTCGGAGCTGGGTTTTACTTTCTTGAAGACAGAGAGGCAAACGATATCGAGGAGCAGTTCACCCCTATAAACGGACCGGCGAAGGCGGAAAGAATATTTATCAAGGAGCATTTCCCGCAAAGCAAGGATTTTTCTAGCCTGAGGCTTCACACCGAAGGAACGTATGCTTCATTTATCGCCATTCACAAAGAAGACAACATTATCAACAACAACGCGTTCCGACACATAGTAAACTTAGACAACGAAGTACAAAAAATCCAAACAGTTGGAAGTAAACAAACATTTGCAGGTTTGTGTGCCAAGAAAAATGGAACATGTGCATCAAACTCAATTGTGGGTATCCTAAACGAAGATATTAAGAAAGGCATACAGTTTCCGTGGCACGGAAATGAATTCTTGGGGTCTGTGTTAGGCGGAGTACAGAATGATTCGAAAGGCGTTGTAACTTCTGCGTCGGCAATTAGAATTTTCTATTACTTACAAGAGGACAAGAAAAACGAAACGAACCAATGGCTGAAGATGTTTATACAACTGATGTCAAACCAAACAAACAAAGACATTGTAAGTTTAAAGACTGCCTAAAAACACCCTAACCATATTCGCTTACTGTACGCAGCTGGTAGCCTTCACCGTTAATGTGGCCTAAATTCAAATTGTCACCTTAAATATAAGACCATTGTGTCCATTAATAAAATCAAATGCTTTAGCTCCCTTGTAGTCATCATCCTAATTATCTTAGCAAAAGACAATCATGCATCATTATGTGAGGCCTCATTAATGGTTTCTGAGGGGTTGCCTATTAGAATGAAGAGGCATCAGGATCATTAGATGATACATTTTCTTTGGGATACACCTGTGTGTACTTCCTCAGTCCATACAACTAAAACTATTACTCACAAACAATAAGGGAATGTAGGGGTGTTAGTTGCTTAAAATGTGTGTTGTTTTGTTCTTACATGTATACTGGTACATGCTTTTGTTGCTGCAGGCCTTCTCCTACTTCACGTCACTATCTCGAGCAGAGGAATTTGAAAAGAGTTCAGACACAGTGATTCCATTGTTCTCCATCACTTACGTTCTGGCCATTAACATCTCAATCATTTCATGTATGAGGTAAGAGGGAAGTTACATATATGCAGTTGCCAAACCATAAATAATGACAAGATTGGCTTAATATTATATTGTCAGGTTTGGGTGGCTGTCGTAACATTATTACCTTTCACCAAACCTGCAGTTGTACTTTTGACAAGCCATTTCATCAGCAACACCTTTTAAACTAGATGTACCGCATAGCGGTACATGGTATGACCGCCGCAGTATATTGAAATGTGGGAACTGTTGGTATGATGAGTGTGTGGTAGAGCAGTATTGTAAGGTGAGAATTTCTGTGGAAATGATTTCCTGGAAGTGGGCATGGATGTGGGTTTTGAATGAATGACATTGTGTGTGTTTGTGTAGTGTGTAGGAGTGATTTGTCAAGGCAAGGAATAGGCAAAATGAGATTTTGTACAATTACAGCGCCCCCTATGGACTCCCTATAGAAGGTGTTTGTGCTGATCGTGCATGACGTATTTTGTGCAGTTCCCACTTTCTCGGTCCAAGATATTGGCAGTTCAAAATCCCAATTTTTGCATTTACCCTTATCACTAGGTGGCGCTATGCTTCAAGTGAGTGTTTATGGGCTGGGTCGATACGCCTCTGTAACACCAGCGTACTAACAGAAAATCTTTGTCTTGGGCAAAATTGTTGACGAGTTATTTAACAAAAACTGTTTTTTGACACCTAGCTTTGCCAATAAACAACGCCCCCTATGATGAAATGTCACAATATTTTTTACACATGAAAAGAAAGCTGTTTAAAGATGGCTTGTCAACTTTGACCAAATTTGAGCAATTAAAAGCCAAGATATGGACTTTTGAAGAATTTAAGCTACGTGTTAAATGTTCATTGACGTGTAACTTCGAAGTGGTTTATCTCAAGATAAATCCTTTGATAACTTTTTGTCAGCATTGTCTGTAGATGGCATATACCAACTTTGGTAAGATTCACATGAACAGCCTATGACGAGTTCGTTCAGATTCGTTTTCGCAATGTTAAAATTTCACGGAAATTGTTCTCGTTGGAAGTGGGCGTCGACCAGTGTTTACAATGCGTGAGGGTCAATAGATTTCACAATAAAAAAAGATTGGTTGTAAACGTTAGCATTGTCTAGATAATAGGCAAAATGACATTTTCTACAATTACATCGCCCCCTATGGACCACATTTTATGGCATGTTCTGTGGTGTTAGAGGTCTTTGTGGTGATCGTGCATGACATATTTTGCGCAGTTCCCACCTTCTCGGTCCAAGATATTGACAACTCAAAATCCCAATTTTTGCATTTACCCATATCACTAGGTGGCGCTATGCTTCAAGTGATAGTTTATGTTCTGGGTCGATACGTCTCTGTAGCACCGACATACTAACACAAAATTGTTGTCTTGGGCAAAATTGTTGACAAGTTTTTTAACAAAAACTGTTTTTTGACACCTAGCTTCGCCAATAAACATCGCCCCCTATGACGAAATGTCACAAAATTTAGTACACATGACAAGGAAGCTGTTTAGAGATGGCATGTCAACTTTGACCAAATTTGACCAATTACAAGCCAAGATACGTCCATTTGAAGAATTTGAAGCTACGTGTTAAATGTTCATTGACGTGTAACTTCGGAACGGTTTATCTCAAGATAAATCCTGTGATAACTTTTTGTCAGCATTGTCTGTAGATGACATATACCAAATTTGGTGAGATTCACATGAACGGCCTATGACGAGTTCGTTCAGATTCGTTTTCACAATATTAAAATTTCACGGAAATGTTTTTCGTTGGAAGTGGGCGTCTACCAGTGTTTTCAATGTGTGACGGTCAATAGATTTCACGATAAAAAAAAATAGTTGTAAACGTAAGCATTGTCTAGATAATAAGCAAAATGACATTTTCTACAATTACAGCGCCCCCTATGGACCAAATTTGATGGCATGTTCTGTGGTGTTAGAGGTCTTTGTGGTGATCGTGCATGACGTATTTTGCGCAGTTCCCACCTTCTCGGTCCAAGATATTGGCAATTCAAAATCCCAATTTTTGCATTTACCCATATCACTAGGTGGCGCTATGCTTCAAGTGAGAGTTTATGGGCTGGGTCGACACGTCTTTGTAACACCGACATATCACAAAAAATTCATGTTGTTGGGTGAAACATTCATTGAGTTATTCAGCAAAAACTCCAATATGACCGCTTTCGCTAGCTTCGCTAGCGGCGGTCATAATTATATAAACCAAACATAAGAGCACACTACAACAATAATTATTAGTATCAATCTGTAGCTGTCAATGATTTGTGTGATGTTGATAAGGCTTACTTTACAGAAACTATGCATATACAGACACACATGCACACATACAAACACACACACACACACACACACACACACACACACACACACACACACACAAACATTTTTCCTGTTTGTACCAGTGAAAGCAACACATGCAAGATATAGTGACAATGTGCAGGATTCAGGAAAAAAGTGATTTCCTGTGTGCTAGTTCTGGTTACTGTATATACACGTTTATGTCCATGGTGTCCTGATTGTGTTCACCCAGGCTGGACTGTGTGAGGAACAAGGTGTGGGTGGCCACCTTCGGGGTGCTGTCTGCTGGCCTGGCTGTGCTCTCCAGTTTTGGATTGCTTCTCCTGTGTGGAGTGCCATTTGTGATGACGGTTGCATCTTCCCCGTTTCTTATTCTTGGTATGCAAAAAGAAACCGCTGTTCAGATTCATTTTCATCCATATTATTTCTCAATGTGTTTATTATTTCCAAAGTCATCCAATAAGCATCATGTAACTGATTACCCAGTTTAGTTTTTTATAACACTAATTCAACAGTGAATAGGCTCTTTTTTATTTAGACGTGGGGCAACCTCACAGAATGTCACAGAATTACAAATGTGTTGCAATAATAGCCGTCTTTTATAACAGGTATTGGTGTGGATGACATGTTCATCATGATCTCATGCTGGCAGAGGACAAAAGTTAAAGATAAAGTGGAGAAACGCATGGCAGAGACATACAAAGAGGCTGCTGTTTCCATCACCATCACCACTCTCACTGATGTCTTGGCCTTCTACATTGGTCTCATGACACCTTTTGGTTCTGTCCAGTCCTTCTGCATGTACACGAGCACTGCAATCCTCTTCTGCTACATCTACAACATCACATTCTTTGGTGCTTTTCTAGCACTGAATGGTCGACGAGAGGGAAGCAACAGACATTGGTTTACATGCAAGAAGGTTGAACGCGCAGAAGGTGGAAAGAAAGGAAATGCTTGTTCAGTTGGTGGGGCTTATGATCAAGATACAGGTGCAGAGGAGGAAATGCCAATCAATATCTTCTTCCAAAAGTATTATGGCCCATTTATTACTAATAGTTGCACCAAGGTGTTTGTGGTTGTTCTGTATGCAGGCTATCTGGCTGGTAGCATATATTTCTGTTTTCAAATGCAGGAGGGCATTGATCTAAAAAATTTAGCACCTGATGATTCATATGTTGCCAGCTACTATGATAATGAAGACAGATATTTCTCAAAGTATGGACCCTTCGTTATGTTAGTTATTAGAGATGACAACTTTCAATATTGGGAGGAACGTGCTCGTGAAAACCTCACCATATGCCTGAAAGAATTTGAATCATCTGACAGAGTTGCCAAAAATATGATTACATCATGGCTTGACGCTTATGAGCAACATGGCAATAACATTGGTATAAATTTTGCAGATGAAAAGCAATTCATGGAAACATTACCCCAATTTCTTGAATTGTCAGGTTTCAAGGAGGACGTCAACATTTCTCAAGGCAAAATACGCACCTCCCGAATATTCATCCCCACTGCAAACATTAGCACTGCAATTGATGAGAAGGAAATGTTGAACTTTTTTAGACAGACGGCTTCCACTTGTGGGTATAAAATGGACTTGTTAGTCTACCACCCAGCCTTTATTTTTTATGATCAGTACGCAGTTATTGTTAGCAATACCATCCAAAATATTGTATTTGCCACCGCGGTGATGCTTGTAATTTCTCTCCTGCTGATCCCAAATCCTCTCTGTTCTCTGTGGGTGACCTTTGCCATCGCCTCAGTAATAGTAGGTGTAGCTGGTTTCATGGCTTTGTGGGATGTTAATCTAGACTCCATCTCTATGATCAACCTGGTCATCTGCATTGGCTTTTCTGTGGATTTCTCAGCACACATTTCCTATGCTTTTGTGTCAAGTGAAAAGAAAACTGCTAATGCAAAAGCCATTGATGCACTCCACAACCTCGGCTATCCAATTATACAAGGAGCTGTCTCTACTCTTGCTGGTGTTGTTGTGCTCTCAGCAGCAGAGAGCTACATCTTCAGGACTTTCTTCAAGATCATGTTTCTGGTCATCTCATTTGGTGCAGTCCATGGTATCATGTTCATCCCAGTATTCCTCACATTCTTTGGGTGCTGCAGTGATGCAAACAGTGAGGATGACAAGGACCAAAGAAGTGGTAGTGATAATGGTAGCACAATGCACAAAAAGATGCAGTTGCCCATATCAGAACTACGTCCATCACCTTGGACTTCAGATCCGGACTGTCCATAAAGTGATGGAAAACTGTGAAGGCAGTAGTAAAATTATACAAAGAACGAAAGCAGAATTAAAATGCTGCTTTATAATATGTTATAAACATATAAAAATATGTTCACTGTGTGATTTTTTTTGTTTGTTTGTTTGTTTTTTTGTAAAGGAATATGAGCACACAGATTTTATAGTTATATTATTACATTATTATTATATTACATTACACTTAGCTGACGCTCTTATCCAGAGCGACTTACAGATATTTACAGGGCTTCAGTTACAGTCCCTGGAGCAGTGTGGGGTTAGATGCCTTGCTCAAGGGCATCTCAAGGGCATCTTGAGGGCATCTCAAGGGCATCTTATATATTTTTTTCATATAAGCATATTTGCTGATAATATTATGATTTTTATAATACAAATACAAACAATATAAATCATTCATGGGGAATTACAATTTTAGTATCATTCCACCCACATTCTATTTGTGTGCAACATTTAGCATATCCTTTTTTTGGGTCATAATTAAGGTAATAATGTCATTATGATTTGTCATTTGATTCATGCAAATGTACAAAGACGTGTTGAAGTGACATTTACAGTGTACTTTTACAGTAAAGCTACATTTACTGTACAGTATTTATGTTGCTTTATCAGTTAATTGAACCCTATTGCAGAAAATAAATCTGTATATTGAGAAAGTTGTGTCTGTCAGTGTGTCAGTGTGTTAGTTGAGGCTTAGAGTACATTGTTGAGATGACTTGTGGTTTGTTATTGAGAACAGCATTGTTTTGTGTGTAAATGTCAAGACAGCTTTAAAGGAGAACTTCGGTGTAAAATGAAAATCGTCATGTTAAAACATCATACTGAGTTGGTATGTGTACTGAGGAGCAAAATTGATTTAGCCTGTTGCATTCAGAGTTTAACTATTTTTTATCGTTTGTCCCAGAAGGCTAATAATGAAAGTGGTAGGTGCCCTTACACGAAGCATGACGACTACGCTATTTTTAAACCATTAAAACAGCTCGAAGAAACTCCACACTCCATCGGTAGTACAACAAAGGCCCTGACATTAAAAACAAGGCACTGAGAACTTTGTAAGTGTACACAACATTTATTAATAAAACAGTTTTGATAGGCAGTACCTTGCTGTAGTTTCTCGTCGCCGCCATGATGAAAGTCCGCACAAGTCGATTGACGAACACGAACCAGCAGGAAGAATAGGAGGAGAGGTAGTACAATCAACTTGTTTGGACTTTCATTATGGCGGCGACGAGAAACAACTGCAAACTACTGCATGTAAGAACAGTTTTTTAAATAAACATTGTGTACATTTACAATATTCTCAGTGCTTTGTTTTGAATGCCAGAGCCTTTGTTGTACTACCGATGGAGTGTGGAGTTTCTTCTACTGAAGAAATCTTCTGATTACAAAGGGGATATCTCCCAAACCATTTGATTCTCCAAACTGAAACTTTGCAGGCATAATTGATACTTCTTTGCCTAACAGATAATAAAATTTCGTCTAAATCAATCGATACTCATTGTCTGAAAAATTAGGTCAAAGGTCACGGTCACATCAAATGACCTAGAAAACGCAACAACCTTGAAAGGTCATTGTGTTATATATTATTTGAAAGGGAATGTTCTCCCCTTTGTAATGATACCAAATTCATGGAAATCGAGTGATGGGTTTGCAAAATCTTTGTAAAGCACATTTAAAACAACAGTAGTTGATCCAAAAGACTTCATATTGAGTGCAGAAAAGGTCCAATGTTGTACAGGAGGGAGGTAGGACCCAAATAAAACAATTTTAGCTCTAAAGGTTTGTGTACACTACAAGTCTACGATCTTTGCTTTCTAGTGATAATGTTACCTTTTCATGTCAGAGCAAATTAGGTCTCTAGGTGCGTATTGACTTTAAGATGCACCCTCTATTGTAACTGTTGTTACCAGAATGGCAATGACCAAATTGTAATGCAATACTAAAGACTTTCTGTAATGTAGTAATGTTGTAATGTTGTAGTTACATTTTTTCCAGTCACAGCCAGCGAGTCGTAGCTCCGGCGATATGGTGGCCGTAATTGCCAGTAATAACACAGTGTACTTCACTTCACCGGTCTTCATCAACTGCATGAAATCAACCCCCTTCCCATTTGTGATTGTCATTTCACAGCACACCAAACAAAATTGCATCTCTACATTTAACCCATCATACAACAGTGGGCAGCCATGACAGCTGCGCCCAGGGAGAAGTGTGTGGGGACATGACCATCCTCAGGGGTACTCCTTGGAGTGGATGGATTCGAACATATGACCCTCCGGACATAGGTCTGTTAACATAACCGCCAGGCAACCACTGCCCCATACAGTGAAGTCATGCTCATCCATACAGTGAATGGACATGTGCATATTTAATACATGAGCAGCATTTAATGCCATTCATGACTTGTCAAGGGTCTGCAACATTCAACATCACTCCAGTCTTAAACTACCCACTAACAGGTGAAGCTCAGTGCAGGCCTCTGAACCCTTCTTGCAGGCATCTTTTCCTTCCTAAATTGATCCTTAGGTCTTGTGTCTGTGTGTGTGTGTGTGTGTGTGTGTGTGTGTGTGTGTGTGTGTGTGTGTGTGTGTATGTATGTGTGTGTGTGTGTGTGTGTCACGGGGACCGGACAGACAGACAGAGAAACCCAAATGCGTAACCTCAAAAACAGTTTATTAAAGGGTTGGGGGAAGTGGGAAAAAGTCAAAGGTTCCGGAGAGCAGGTAATTATCCACCAGCGGAGCGTCGAGACACCCAGGCAGGCGGCCAGGAGTAGACAACCGGCGGGCTGGAGAATCTGGGAAAACCAGGGACGGACCAGGGGCGAAACCAGGGGCAGGTGAGTCAGCCGGGCCGGGGTCGTTACCAGGGCAGTAGAGCAGAGCAGAGTCGAAGGCAGGCGGAGGTCGAGACCAGGGACAGGTGAGTCAGCCGGGCAGGAGTCGTTACCAGGGCAGAAGAGCAGAGCAGAGTCGAGGACGGGCAGGAGTCGTTCACCAGGGCAGCAGAGCAGAGCAGAGTCGAGGACGGGCAGGAGTCGTTACCAGGGCAGAAGAGCAGAGCAGAGTCGAGGACGGGCAGGAGTCGTTACCAGGGCAGAAGAGCAGGCGGAGTCAGGCAGGCAGGAGTCGGTACCGGAGGACTGGAGATTCAGACAGACAGACAGGGGCGAACACAGGAACAGACGGAAGACGAGCAACACCGGGAATACACAGCAAAACAGACGCAGAGAAGTCAGGAGTCAAATAGCTTGCCGAGGGAATACACCGTGGTTCGCAGACGGACTGACAAAGAGTGAATGAACGAGGCGAGTATAAGTAGGGAAAACCCCGGGAACTAAAATGAGCGTAAACGAGGAGTGCAGGTGAGAAGACTGATTGAATAACTGGTGATTGTCAAAAACCAGGAAGTGCAGGTGAGACGGATGATTACAGCGAGCGTGAAGCGAGAAGGACGAGTGAAACGGATAATCTAATGAGTGTCTAAACAAGGAAGTACAGGTGCCGTGAACTAGCAGATAACCCGGGGAGTGAACCTAATAGACTAACAGGTGAGAAACAGTGACAAGGAAACATGAACATATCCAACGCCCAGCGTAACACCGTGACAGAACCCCCCCCCCAAGGGACGGCCCCAGAAGTCCCAAAAAACAAACAAAACAAAAACAGCGGGGAGGGAGGAGGAGAGGGAGGGGGAGAGGAGGAGAGGAGGAGGAGGAGGAGGAGGAGGAGGAGGAGAGGCATCAGAACTCCTCAGAGCGATCCGACAGCTGGGCGTCATCGTCCCGGACCACTCCAGCGACCCCGGCGGGAGGGAACGGAGCCGGGAGCCGAGGCGCCCGACCGGGCCGGGGAGGACCCCCGGGACGACCCCGACGGAGGGACGGCTGGTCAGGGTGGTCCCGGTGGAAGTCGGCGATAAGGGAACGGTCCAAGATCCTGCTGGCCGGGACCCACGACCTCTCCTCAGGACCGTATCCCTCCCAATCCACCAGGTAATGCATGCCACGGCCCCTCCGACGGGACCGGAGGAGGCGTCGCACCGTGTAAATGGGGTCACCATGCAGCAGACGCGGAGCGGGTGGCGGAGGCTCTGCAGGAGTACGGGGGCTCACTCTGACTGGCTTAATCCGAGACACGTGAAACGTGGGATGGACTCTTAGGGTGGTAGGGAGCCGCAGACGGACCGCCGTGGGACTGATGATCCGTTCCACCACAAAGGGACCCAGGAAGTGCGCTGCCAGTTTCCGGGACTCCACCCGGACAGGTAGGTCCTTGGTGGACAGCCATACCCTTTGTCCAACGCGATAAGCAGGAGCCGGAGTCCGGCGGCGGTTAGCCCCGGCTGAGTATGCGGCGACGGCTCTCCGGAGAGCCACCCGTGCCCGAGCCCAGGTCCTCCTGCAGCGACGGGCATTGGCAAGAGCAGAGGGACAGGATGCCTCTCCCTCCTGGCTGGGGAACAAGGGGGGTTGGTAGCCATACACACATTGGAAAGGAGACATCCCAGTAGCAGAACAGGTAAGGGAGTTGTGGGCATATTCAACCCACACCAGCCGACCAGCCCTGGGGCCTCATGTACAAAACTTGCGTACGCACAAAAAAGCTCCGTACGCCACTTCCCACGCCAGAGTTCGGATGTACAGACACTGACTTGACGTGAAAAAGTGCGGGCCTCCACGCAAACTTCATGGCTGGCGTACGCACGTTTCTAGTGCATTTGGTCAGTTGGCGGCACATAGAGGCAATGCAGCGCAATAACTTCAGGTGTACTCACTCACGAGTCATGACATAATATTGCAATTTGCGGCTAGGTAAAGGTGGCTTTAGACGTCAGGATGCATGATTTTAAACGCACTTCAATCATGGGTTATTGTTTACACGCATAATGTGACACTGTTGGGTTAACTTTAACAGATACATAAAACTATAATAGCTATACTGGAATCAAGGACATTGGAAGCCGCGGTAAAATCATATTCAGGGATGACTGCTTATTAAACATTGCATATTTTCAGGACTGTGGATGTCATTCGTGCTAATATATCTCCCATGAGATGTTTGTCGCTCAATTCTTGACAGTAGTATAATGACACTAGAGTTGTTGATGTTGCGTGGAGTAACCATAATATTTACTTGAAATCAATCAATCAAACATTAAAGCGGAATTTGCAGCGATAGCCGGTTTTCCAAATGTAATCGTAGCGATCGACTGCACACATATTTATAAAGGCGCCATCTGAGGGGAAATATGCGTATGTGAACAGGAAACATTTCCATTCAATAAACGTACAAATAATATGTGATGCCCAAATGCGCCTTACAAATATCGTAGCAAGGTGGCCTGGGGGGGAACCCATGACTCCTTCATCCGGACTAACAGCGTGGTTGGGAATAGGCTGGAAGCTGGCAGAGTGCGTAATGGGTGGCTACTTGGTAAGAAATTTAACACCTAAAGTGAATGTACTGGAAAATATACACATGATGTATAGTTTATGCTGTAATTATTCTAATCATTCATAGGAGACAGCGACTTTCTTTTTCACATCCACTTTTATGTCGGACCATTTTTTTTTTTTTTTTACATCAGCACGGCCCGTGTTTCTGACCTTACCACACTTACTGCCTTTGCCACATTTGTCCAGGCAAGTTGTTTTGTTTTGGTGCTGATTCCGGTGGAAAGTGAACCAAACAAGATTTTGTGTCTGGCCTCCACCTCCAAAATCAGCACATTCACCTCGCATGCCGAAAAGTTTTTTTTCCTTCCTTTTTCCATATCCATTCTCTCAACGGGAGCACTACTACAGACCTATTTATACTAATTAGCATATTCAATGTGGGGTACTTGAGGGAGGAGACAAGGCGGAGAGTCGGGCTCGTGCATGTGCGCTGGATTTCACATGTACAAAGAGAATGTGCGTGGAAACCTGCTTACGCACGGATTGATACATCTGATTTTTTTTGTGCGTACGCATCTTTCCAGATTTTTCGCGTGCGCACAGATTCAGTAGGAAATCCACGCAAGTGTTAGTACATGAGGCCCCAGGAGAGGGGGTCCCGGGAGGCCACACAGCGCAGTGCCTTCTCCAGTTCCTGGTTAGCCCGTTCCGACTGCCCATTAGCCTGAGGGTGGAATCCAGAGGTGAGGCTGACCGTGGCCCCCAAAAGACGGCAGAACTCTCTCCAGAAAGTCGAGGTGAACTGGAGACCACGGTCGGAGACCACATCAGTGGGGATGCCATGGAGTCGGAAAACGTGCTGCTGGACTGCCTGCGCGGTTTCCTTTGCCGATGGGAGTTTGGGGAGAGGAACAAAATGGGCCATTTTGCTGAATCGATCCACTACTGTCAGGATGACAGTCTTCCCCTCCGAGGCAGGCAGTCCAGTAACGAAATCCAGGCTGATGTGGGACCAGGGACGAGAAGGAACGGGCAGAGGCTGGAGAAGGCCAGCGGGTGGTCGGTTGGACGTCTTGTTTCGATTACACACCGGGCAGGCTTGAACATACTCCCGGACCTCCCTCTCCAGATTGGGCCACCAGAAGCACTGAGCGATGTGGAGGCTGGTGCGGGTAGCTCCGGGATGGCAAGCCAGGAGGGAGTCGTGCCCCCACTGCAGGACCTGGGCGCGGAGGGCCTCGGGCACGAAGAGCCTTCCCTCGGGACAGGCGCTGGGACCGGGATGATCCTGGAGGGCTCGCTGTACCTGTCCCTCTATGTCCCAGGCAAGCGCTGCCACGACCCGGGACTCTGGCAGGATGGAGGCTGGACCCTGGAGACGGTCGTCCTCCTTCTGGAATTGACGGGAGAGGGCGTCCGGCTTGAGGTTACGGGAACCTGGACGAAAAGACAGAGAGAAATTGAAACGTGAGAAAAACAGTGACCACCGGGCTTGCCGGGGATTGAGTCTCTTGGCAGATTTGATATATTCCAGATTTTTATGATCAGTCCAGACAAAAAACGGCACGGACGCCCCCTCCAACCAGTGTCGCCACTCCTCCAGGGCCAGTTTTATGGCGAGAAGTTCTCGGTCTCCGATATCGTAATTCCGTTCCGCAGGGGAAAGGCGACGGGAAAAGTAAGCACAGGGGTGTAACTTATTGTCTTCTGGGTGCTGCTGAGAAAGCACAGCCCCGACTCCTATATCCGACGCGTCCACCTCCACCACGAACTGTCTCTCTGGGTCCGGCACCTGGAGGATGGGGGCAGACGTGAAGCGAGTCTTAAGCTTGCGGAAGGCTTCATCCGCTGCGGTAGTCCACGAAAAGGAGTGTTTAGTGCTGGTGAGGGCCGTCAAGGGTGCTGCGACTGAGCTATAATTGCGGATAAACCGCCTGTAAAAATTAGCAAATCCTAAAAACTGCTGGAGCTGCTTGCGGTTCTCGGGAACTGGCCAGGAGGTGACAGCAGACACCTTGGCAGGGTCCATCTGAATGGCACCCTCTGCCACGATGTATCCCAGGAAGGCCACGGTCTTGGCGTGGAACTCGCACTTTTCAGCCTTCACAAAAAGCGAGTTCTCCAGGAGGCGACGGAGGACTAGTCTGACGTGCTGTTTATGTTCCTCCACACTCTTGGAAAATATCAAAATGTCGTCCAAATAAACAAACACAAACCTGTCCAACATATCTCTCAGCACGTCATTGACTAGTCCTTGGAAGACGGCAGGGGCATTAGTGAGTCCGAACGGCATAACCAGGTATTCATAGTGTCCGTTGGGGGTATTGAATGCCGTCTTCCACTCGTCGCCCTCCCGGATGCGAACAAGGTGGTAGGCGTTACGGAGGTCCAACTTCGTGAAGACCGTGGCCCCCTGGAGGGATTCAAATGCAGTAGCGAGCAGTGGCAGAGGGTACCTATTCTTAATAGTCAAGTCATTCAGTCCCCGGTAGTCGATGCAGGGGCGAAGGGAACCGTCCTTCTTCCCCACGAAAAAAAATCCTGCGCCTGCCGGTGAGGAAGAAGGACGGATGATGCCTGCCGCCAGGGAGTCCGAAATGTACTCCTCCATAGCCCGCCTCTCAGGACCAGAGAGGGAATACAGGCGACCGCGGGGAGGAGTAGCTCCAGACACCAGGTCAATGGCACAGTCATAAGGGCGATGCGGCGGCAGAGAGGTGGCCTTGGCCTTGCTAAACACCTCCTGCAGGTCGAGGTAACAATCCGGAACCCCGGAGATGTCAGGCGGTGTCATGGATGGAGCCGGCGGAGTAGAGGGGGCTGCAGACCGGAGACAGGACTGGTGACAATCTGCACCCCACTCAACAACAGTTCCAGTCCGCCAGTCGATACGGGGATTGTGAAGGCGGAGCCAGGGTAATCCAAGGACGATGGGTTCACTGGGAGACGAGAGGAGGTGAAAACGGATCCTCTCCCGGTGATTTCCTGAAGATAACAAGCCTACTGCCTCAGAAATGTGGGTTATCTGACCCAACAGATGACCGTCCAGGGCACGGGCGGGAACAGGAGACGGAAGACGGTGGAACTCCCCATCTGCTGGGCCAACGTGACATCCAAGATGTTGGCCTCCGAGCCAGAGTCGATGAGGGCAGTGAGTGAGCGAGACAGAGAGGGGAGCTGGAGAGCTACCCGCAGGAGAGGTCTATTTCCCCGGGGAGCACTCATGGAGGTCGAGCTCAACCGGACGTTCCCTACCTCCGGTGAGCTCGATCCTTTTACTGGGCACGCAGAGACGCGATGACCCTCTCCCCCGCAGTACAGGCATAGTCCCCCCGTCAGACGCCGCTGACGTTCAGCGAGAGAGAGGGACGTGCGATCGGCCTCCATGGGCTCCATAGAGTCCTGTCGGGTGCTGGCTAGGCGACTGGAGGACGAACTCCCCCCATCAGAGGAGCGGCGAGGAGGCTGGCTGGACCGGCCCTTCTCCCGGCGGCGCGCCTGAACTCGCTGATCTATGCGAATGGTGAGGGCGATAGCTTCGTCCAGAGTCGCCGGAGTCTCGTGGGCGACGAGCTCGTCCTTAATGTAATCAGCTAGGCTGTGAAGATAGGCGTCAACTAGCGCCTCTGTATTCCAGTGACTCTCACTGGCAATGGTGCGAAAGTCAATTGAGAAGTCCGCCACAGTTCTCTTCCCCTGCCGAATCTCCATCAGTTCGCGGGAAGCGTCAGCTGCACGGGTTCCAGCGCCAAACACTTTCTGTAGTTCCGCTGCAAACGCGTCAAAGGACCTGCAGGCCGGCGATTGACGCTGGTATTCAGCAGTTCCCCACAGCCTGGCCCGTCCAGTCAGAAGGTTTATGGCGAACGCTACCCGTGCCGCTTGCGAGGAAAAGTTCCGCGGCTGAAGGTCAAAAGTGAGCTGACAGTTCGTGATAAACGCGATTACCTCCTCTGGGTCCCCCCCAAACCGCTCCGGCAGCCCAATCCTGGGCTCAGGACCGCCTGCGGCAAGGGGAACGCTTGACAGGCTAGACGACGGGGCAGAGTGTCCAGCAGATGGAGCCATAGCACTGGGCAAAAAGGCTTTGTTTCCGGGGGTGTTTGTAGTCATATACTACCGGATATTTAGAATATACGGAGATATATGGATAGATACGCTACGGATACGTTGGTGTCAATTGTCATATACGGAGCATATCAGAACTCCGGAATGGCACTGTATCTACACGCGACATATCCGGATGCTGTATACTCACCTGATATGATCCATGTTTCACGTAGTCGCTGTAGATATGCCCCCGAATACGTCTCGTTCTTGTTACTTATATCTCCGGATACGTCAAACGTGGTGCCGCCCATAGCTTTTACGACCAGGCAGCATTCATTTCAAAGGCATTTATAGTAGGCTACATGCCTTTATTAGTTATGTTATGAGTTTATAGGACAGGCATACATGGCCAAAATGTCTTATCACGCCCCTCAACAGATTAACATTAACTTGTAATAGACCAATAGATCGCCATAACAATTACTTTGAAACACCTGCTGATTCCAACTTGTTTTACTTTACATCTAAAATTCATACGACAGACAATGACATTTGTTACGTTGTCTTTATTGTCATTTCCCATTTTTACAAACTCAAACATCAACACAATAATTTGCATTTTGGCTGGGGGTTCACGACGGGAGAACCAGTCCCTCTCGGTGAGCCGCCGCCTCAGACAGGCGGGCTTACGGCCGAGTCTCCCATTACTCTCGAGCGCCTGCTGGCATCTATGTAGGACTCGTGTTAACCTCGCGTTTCTCCACCTCGGCTGCAGCACAATATAGGTGCATTTGTCCTCTTCTCCGCTTTCTTCGTCGGACATGAGGACGTCAGCTCCTTTCAGGTACTCGTAGTCGTCCTCCTCCAAGATGTCCCGGGCCACCAACAGTCTCTGCTTGAAAAGCTACAAGAGACGGCAGTATTACACAACGCATTTCAAAAGGATGCATGCCTACGGTTGAATGCTTACACTGTGCATGGTAAAATCCGCGCTTGTTTACAACCAGCAACATGGGCCAGAACTGTACGAGAAAGTTTGAACTACATGAACAAAAAGGGCGGTGGTTATTTCTGGGATCTTTGAATGGAAATGTGAAATAAACGAAACATTGTGCACCAAACTCATATTAGATTAAGAACGTAAGGCCTGTATTAACCTAGTGGTGGAAAAAAGTCTTAAACAAAAGCAGTTGTAGACTGCAGACCTCCGCCAAGACGGCTCAGATCATCATCAAAAAAAGAAGCAGCGTAACCCTATGGGCCCGACGCTCGCAAAGTGCGGACAAATGTACACCCATTCTTCTCTGTTGAATTACTTTGCAACGGTACATCGTAGCGATATGGCACTCATTCCAAACGAAACAGCAGAACCAGGGCTTTACAGTACTTATATTTGCGCTCGGGTATCGGCAAGATATTAATTTGTTAAAATTAGCCGAAATCTCTCACATTAGCGCTCTGCACAGCTCTGCAATTACTCGCAAACCCGTGATTGCATAGACAAGGCACAGAATCTTAGCTCAACATTAATAAGCCACTGAATACCCCACCATCATGGTTCTTATATTGCCAGATTCCAGACAATCTCCTACTCATATAAAAATATATCTATAATGACAGCATCCTATGGATAGGTACTTGCAAGAATACAAGATTTTTTATACGGAATATGGTTTACTATTTCGGGTTCGCGAGTAATTTAAACGAGAGTAATGCCTGTGCAGAGCGCTAATATGAGAAATTTTGGCGATTTATATATACATCTTGCCGATACTTGAGCTCAAAATAAGCGGGAGGTCACGTTGTAAAGCCCTGGTTCCACTGTTTTGTTTGGTGTAAGTGCCATCTCGCTACCATTCCGGAGCAATTCAACAGAGAAGAATGGGTGTAAATTTGGACGCATTTTGCGTCCGTCGGGCCCATAGGGTTAACCTGTGTAGGCCTATGTACTCTTGGTTCGTCCTATATTCAAAAATCTTTAACATTTTGCCCTATACCCTTAAGGTAAACAGGTTACACAGCAAAAACCATACATTTTCTAAAAGCCTATACCTTGTAGATGGGATTTAACAAACATTGAGTCCAACTTCCTCCATCCCATGGACTGTTTTCTTGTGTACTGCGCATTTAAACGGAACTAAACTATGATGGGGTTGTTAGTTGTGCTTTAGTTGTGTTTTACCTACCCGCTCATGTCTGCTGTTAAGTTTTTTAATCTTCACATCGTCAGTCCTCCCCGCAAATTCCAATCTTTTTTGGCTTTTAAGATTCTCGAAAATCGGTTGCAGGCTTCTGCGAGACAGTAAGAAATCGAGTTAAACAGTTTTATGAGTGGATCATTATCACATGAATGTCAGATAAATAATCTTCACTCTTACTTCTTAGTAAGCACTCTCCCCAGAATCCTTAATAGCACCAACTCTCCCCAGAATCCTTAATAGCCTGAACCTAACCCAGCCTGACCTAAAGCTGAACAGAAAACATACAATTGGACACAGGTTTTGATTACTTTTCATTTCATTAAAAATCACAGAAGTCAATAGAGTACAGGACAACATGAAAATTGACCTTTTCCCTATGAACAGCACTCAACATTAATCAAGAAATCAGGATTTGTTTTGTCCCTTTTCTGAAATAAATTGAAAATGGCATTGAACGTCATTGTGAAATTGGACATACCTGTCGTTAGATCCAACTCGCCACTGTAGTTCCCCCAGCCCACGATGTATGCGCCTCACCCGTGCCTGATGAAGAAAAATCATAGTATATTCATATAGTTCAGGGAAATGCTCCCTTTGATTTAGCAGAGAATCGTCCGCCTCTAAAAAAAACATTAGTGGATGACTGTCCTCCTTTACAATTGTAATTAGGTCCCGGCGGAGAATTGTACAAATACTAGCTAGCTAACTATGTAGCATGTTAGCCTAGATATTTTTGACGAAGCAAGATTTTGAAATTAGTCCTTTCCAGATATATTGATAATCAGACATCAATGTCAGAAAAATGTTTATACATTCAAATGACTGATAATGCATTATGTCACAAACATCATGATATGAGCTGGTGGCAGGCTAGCTAACTATGTAGCTAACTTTAACGTCAGCCCGCCAGATATCCCGCCAGCGCCAAGACAGGCTGCCTGTAGCTAACTTATTCCCTCAAGTTCAGTCAAAGTCCTGGTTAGCTAACAACAGTTAATGTTTTGTTAAAAATTGAAAAGTTCAATGTTACCATTATCACACATGCTTTCATTTTGATGTACATTAACACAAAATATTGTATGTGCATCTGGCCAAATACAAATCTTGTTATTTCAACTTACCTTAGAGAACATCTCTCAGAGTTGGATTTTCTTCACCATCAAACCTCGACCTCGCACTTGCTCGCCAAGCATTGGCTATTTTAGTTGGGGATCTTCCAGGAGTTCCCATAACAGCAAGGTGTTAAAAAATAAGAATTAAAATCTTTGCCTGCACGACACCAACCTCTGCTTCCAGTGCGACAATAAACGGACAGGCTGTACCACCCAGATTTTAAATGTGCGGCCAGATAAGAGCCAATCATTCTAAAGAATCACAACGTTCTATTCCAATACGATTGGACAGCAGAGCTGCATCCGAAACCTTAGTAGGCACTGCGTTCTATGCAGTGCTTACCACTCGGCCGCTGGTGTTCATTTTAGAAAATAGCCTCCTCCTTGACTTTGAAATGTGACATGGCAGTTGGTAGGAAGATCAGCGCGTGCCCTGACACTTCCCCCAATCAAAACCTAACATAAAAGATTGACAAATGGAGAGGGAGACACTCGTGCGTGCGTACACATATTAAGGAAGCATAGGGGAAATATCCACAGAAGGCAGACACAGGCCTAATAAAAAAAGAAATGAACAGAACATGCCCCGTGTGAATCGTGACTGAAAAATATTTGTGCGGATTTTTAAGAATTTCGGAGATGGTCAAAACATGCTGCATGTCTTAAATACAGTTAGGCTAAGATATCCCCGGATTCCTTATATTTTACCCAGGGCAAATCCGGAGTCAAAATACGTCAATATCTTCACGGATTCTTAAAAAATCAGGATATGGTCAAAACCTGGTCCGGATATGCTGCATGTCATAAAACATATCCAGTCAAAATATCTCCGGATTCTAGTCTATTTTGCCCAGTGTAGGATCACCGACTCCCGGGGAGGTGACGAAGGTGGAGATCTGGGCAAGCTGTTGAGCCTGTTTCGTCCCCTGCTGCTGGAGACGCAACACCAGCTGACGTATGTGCTCCGTGGTGCCCATCAGCGAGGCCACGTCGCCAGACACACGACCGAGCTCTCTCTCCGAAAGTTCAAGCCGTTGTAGGGCAGACGGCGGCTCAGGAGACTGGTTCAGGTCCATAGCGAGGTCCGCTGGGTCCATATTATGGTCAGTCCGTTCTGTCACGGGGACCGGACAGACAGACAGAGAAACCCAAATGCGTAACCTCAAAAACAGTTTATTAAAGGGTTGGGGGAAGTGGGAAAAAGTCAAAGGTTCCGGAGAGCAGGTAATTATCCACCAGCGGAGCGTCGAGACACCCAGGCAGGCGGCCAGGAGTAGACAACCGGCGGGCTGGAGAATCTGGGAAAACCAGGGACGGACCAGGGGCGAAACCAGGGGCAGGTGAGTCAGCCGGGCCGGGGTCGTTACCAGGGCAGTAGAGCAGAGCAGAGTCGAAGGCAGGCGGAGGTCGAGACCAGGGACAGGTGAGTCAGCCGGGCAGGAGTCGTTACCAGGGCAGAAGAGCAGAGCAGAGTCGAGGACGGGCAGGAGTCGTTCACCAGGGCAGCAGAGCAGAGCAGAGTCGAGGACGGGCAGGAGTCGTTACCAGGGCAGAAGAGCAGAGCAGAGTCGAGGACGGGCAGGAGTCGTTACCAGGGCAGAAGAGCAGGCGGAGTCAGGCAGGCAGGAGTCGGTACCGGAGGACTGGAGATTCAGACAGACAGACAGGGGCGAACACAGGAACAGACGGAAGACGAGCAACACCGGGAATACACAGCAAAACAGACGCAGAGAAGTCAGGAGTCAAATAGCTTGCCGAGGGAATACACCGTGGTTCGCAGACGGACTGACAAAGAGTGAGTGAATGAGGCGAGTATAAGTAGGGAAAACCCCGGGAACTAAAATGAGCGTAAACGAGGAGTGCAGGTGAGAAGACTGATTGAATAACTGGTGATTGTCAAAAACCAGGAAGTGCAGGTGAGACGGATGATTACAGCGAGCGTGAAGCGAGAAGGACGAGTGAAACAGATAATCTAATGAGTGTCTAAACAAGGAAGTACAGGTGCCGTGAACTAGCAGATAACCCGGGGAGTGAACCTAATAGACTAACAGGTGAGAAACAGTGACAAGGAAATATGAACATATCCAACGCCCAGCGTAACACCGTGACAGTGTGTGTGTACATGCATGCAGAGAAGGTCTTTGTGTGAGGTTTATTTCACCCATAAATACCAACCAAATGGCCTTTACCCTTTTCCAGTGAACTGGTAACATTCCTGCTTATCCCTACTATCATGGTCAAAGCCATAATAATAACAACTAGAAAAGCACTTGCAGAGTGCAGACCTCCGCCAGGGCAGCTCAGATCACCACCAAAATCTAACCATTTTTAAGTTAGCCCATTTTGACCTACCCTGAACATTTAATCAAAATCCATCCGTAACTTTTTGAGAGTAACAAACAAACTAAGAAATTATAACAAACGTAGGTGATTACAAAACCTCTGCTGTCGGAGGTAACAATGGTAATGAACAGGAAGTGATTCACCACAAAAGAGTTACAGTTCTATGGGGAACAAATCAGCCCTCGCAATGCTGAATTCTATAAAAAAAATCCTGGATCCAGATGGTGATCCAGATCACCACCAAAATCTAATCACTTTTAAGTTAGCCCATTTTTGACCTACCCTGAAAATGTCATTAAAATCCATCCAGTACTTTTTGAGTTATTTTACTAACCAACCAACCAACAAACAAACAAATGCCAATTATTACATAACCTCCTGGCGGAAGTAATAATAATAATCTTTACTTGTATAGCACAATTCATACAAGATGCAGCTTGAAGTGCTTCAAAATTTGCAGAGAGAAACACAAGACAACATTTCTTGCAGTCCAGTGGCGCAGGAGCGGAAGAACACAATAATGCAATGACGCAGTGATGCCATGCCAAAGTCCACCTGCCTGTCTGCCTATGAGTCTAGCTCTGCTCTCGCTGACTGTATTACATTGACTTCAGTGACTTGCTTGGGTGTGTCTAGTTGTCTGTGTTTGCTACTGATTGCCAGCCCAAAAATAATAGGTATTATTTGAGCCAGCAGTTGCAGGGTCGTAACCAGAAATCATTAAATGGGTGGGCCTAAGCCAAAGCACATAGGTTATTGTTATATCTTAAACAGTCAACCAGACAAAATGAGCCTTCTGATTGGGTGTGCCTGATTCACAAGTCGGTGGGCACAGGCCCCCAACTCACCCATGGCTATGCCTATGAGCAATTGTTTCACCATTTTTATATAATATACTCCAGTATATGCAATGACCAATACATTTACATAAACTGAGAATCCTCATTATATATGGTAGAGTAAACAGTAGTAAATAATGAAATCAATTAGTTATTTAAAAAGAAACAGTGCAAACTTTATTCTGATGGTAAACGATCAGATAAACACATCTGTATTTGCCATTCAATCTGTCATTCTCAATATTGGCCCAGACTATGCACTATGTAAATCTCTTGTTCAGTACAGATTTCCATGCCAAAATGTGAAGTCAGCTTTAGCAACACATCACCAACCATATGATGACAAAAACAAACATTTAGCATGCTAGTGCGCTTTTGTATTTTAGAAAGTTAACTCGGTAGCTTTAGAATAAATCTCAACACAAAGTGTACAAAGCACTACACCTGCAACAACAACATCTCTTTGTGACCCTTTCAGTACTTGCCCATCTACTATTTTGTCTGAAGAGATGGCAACGACATTTTCACATTTCTGCTTTTGTGTAAAAGGTGTAAAAGTCCTTATGGCTCTTTTTTGTGTTGCTGGCTGCAGGGACTGAGCCTTCGGATGAATCATGGCTTCTTGGTTTGCTTTGCTACCATACAAATGGGATTTTCCTCCAATGTAGTGTCTGCTATGTGAAACTGTTGAATTATTTACACCTCAGTTAGTGGTGCAGTTTGGGGCTTCTCTAACTTTTGACATGCAGCCAACATGTGATATGTAAAAGAAGTAGGAGGACCTTACAAAACATTTGACAGAGCATCAGCATCTGACAGGAACTCTCATAACACCTATCTGATTACCTTTGAGGACTTTGAAGTTTCTTTGGGAGTGTTGGTTGACTTTTCATTATTACTATGTGAATCTGATTCCTTTTTTATCTTAAACATTAAATGTATTTAAGATCTTCACTCTATTGTCATTAAGTATGCCACATGTCATATTTAAAGCAATCACAGTATTCATTTTTGGGATGTACTAACGTAGATTAACACACTGGAACAATCCACAACCTAAACTTCTAAAATTAAGGATGTGCGAATTGATACCAAAGTATCGATACTTAGATCTTGATGGGGTATTTAATATGGATTGATCCTGGTGTTAAAATATCGATATGAAGTCATGTTTTAATTACTGACTTCTTTCACGCTGCACACTTTTTTTGGGAAGGGATGTCATGTACAGTCACATATCTAAGGTGAACCGGCACATAGATGGCCACATTAGTTGCTGTGGGATACGTTGTGTGTTGCAGTTAAGGGGTGTAAAACACCTTGCTCTTAAGTATTGTAACTTCCTCATTCTTTTATATGATATAGCAAACTTTGATTAAGGCCACTTATGATGACTAGTATTTCACAGCCATCACTGTCAGTCCGGTAGCCTGAAGCTACAGTATCACCTTTATCTAGTGGGGGATAAAAATAAAATCTGCAGTATTAAAAAAAAACTATTGAAAATATCAATATCGGTACCGATATTGGAATACTAACCCTGGTATTACTTGGTATCGTATCGAAATGAAAATAAGTGGTACCGCCCATACCTACCAAAAATATGTTGAACTCTCTCCCTTCCAGTATTAGTAAGGATAACACGGCCCCCTTTACAGTGTATCTTACAGTACATGTAACATTATGTAATTACACCAGACATATCTAACACTAAACCTAATCCTAACCCTTTCATGAGGATACCATTTCAACTTAGTTACGATTTTGCACTGTCCTCCACATAACATGTGAAATCAGTATAACCACCTTTCAGGATCTTTGGAGAACACTGTGAGTTTGCAAGCATGTGAAAGCAATGCTTGCATTGCTTCTTAAGCAATGGAAAAGGACATAGGGAATTGGAGTTTACTCACTTGCAAATATTTTTTTGATAGAGCTGATGAAATAGCCTATTAAGGGTGAGAAAGTGGGCAGCTCTGGTCTGACGGTCTGGATCGGAGGGTAGCAGGTTTGAATCCTGTACCAGTATGAACAATGTAGGTGGGGGAGTTAACATTCAATGCGCTCCTGCACCCTCATCCGTGGCTGAGATGCCCTTGAACAAAGCATCTACCACCAGATTACACCAGGAAGACTGTCCCTGTACTTTATTCAGTATAAGTTCCTTTGGATAAGAGCACTATGGATAATGTAAAAAGATCAAAAGTGAGTGTGAAAAGAAGCGTGATGTAAAAAGATATTGGTCACATACCCTCAAACAAGAAGAAGGGAACATTTTGGTGGTGCTGTAGTTTAACCCCCCCCCCAAAAAAAGAAAAAAGTGAGTATTTTACCTTAGCCGGGGACTCAGTACGCCAACAGGTGGTGCTGTTGGTTTTAATGAAATAGCTTATTGTGTCAAACAGCTTTTAGATGAGTGTGTGATTCATACCAACAAGCCAGCATTACTTTCAATTCGTGGTCACATGAAACCTTGGCTATAGTGTGAGAGAGTGAGTGTGTGTGTGTGTGTGTGTGTGTGTGTGTGTGTGTGTGTGTGTGTGTGTGTGTGTGTGTGTGTGTGTGTGTGTGTGTGTGTGTGTGTGTCTATGCATACTCCACGTCATGGCGGTATTGTGCCACTACTGTTAAAACACTCTTTCCAGACAACGTGTGTATGTACAAACACTTACGCAAGTGGCAGAGTGGTTCAGTAGGCCTGATGATGTGTTTTGTAACAACCCTGACACCCCTATGTCTATGATGTGTGAATGGACATGGCCTTTTACGGTAAGATGACCAAGTACCAGCTCCTAGTTACAACGATCAGCAATCTAGGCTACTCCTGCAGATTGACTGTACTGATAATCGGGAGTTTGGGACATGTTCACAAAGTAACTATGAGTGGGTTACAAGTGGCAGGGCTAACCGAAGGAAAATCCAAACAGCTGGCAAGGTTTTGTAAATAGGCAGCCTTGCTGTGTGACTCGGGCGATGTTTTCTGTACCCATGATTGTCAAAGTGGTATTTCCTTTCTAAAAAATATTGTGTACCCTGTCTATGAAAAATGTGATGGTTGGGTATGTGTGTGGACTCTGACGATACTAACCCGTGAGAATTCCTTGCAATATAGATTGGGTCCCACCCCCAGAGATATGGGTTTGTTGCTTATATAATGTTGTATATAATGTTACTTGTAACTTGCCTCTGGTGTCCTACTTGGAATATGCCTGGACGTTTTTATATTACAACACCATAAAATTATATGTTATTTATTAGACAGCCCTCTGAAGCAATTTCTGTACAGCATGTAATTGCAACATTTAATACATCTTTTATTATTTTAGTACAGTAAGTGAATGCAATAATAGAACATATATTTGATGGTTTTCACTTCCTGGTGTATAATAGAACTCCATGGTGTTTAACAGAACTCCAATCTTGCTTACATGAGCATTCCCAGATCTGCAAAGGGAATAAACAAACAAACAAATACAGAAATGCAGAAGGAAATAAGCATAGGCTTGGGTAAACAAACATGTTACATGTCAAGAAAAAGTGAACTGGATATGCTATCTAAATTCTCTTCAATACTGTACCATCCTCTGTGTTTTTCATGCACGTGTACAGTAGGAGTAAGAAACACAAAGTATATTTGGTAGCTATTGTAGAGAAAAGTATGAGCTAAGCAACACATTTCTCAATATACCTAAACTCTGGTAGTTCATGGATATTCCAAACTTTGTAAAAAAAAACAAAATTCTCCACAGGCTCAGGCACTGTGCCATCACACATTCCTTATTGCTTGTCAACTATTCCACACACATTTACACACATTTAAACAGAGGTAGGATGAACTAAAACATATTGTGATTTTAATGAATATATTCCAATGAAGTGAACAAGAGCAGACATTTGCATGTAAACAACAAACCTTGGAGGGCCTTCTGCACCCAGTGTGCACCTGGATCAGTGCAGAACTGTTTTCCTTCTTCATTGGTAAAACTGCAGTTAAAAAAAGAACCTTGTAAGTACAAAGTCCTGAGTAAGTAATGTGCAGTACACTAAGTTATCCTGCTTTTCTTTTTCATTTTGTGGATTTAACCACCTGCAAATACATGATATTGCAATTTAATTAAGTGGCATTTAGCAGGCATTAAACATATGTGATGAAGGCTTTGCTTGTTTCAGAAATGAAGCTACACATATTTACATAAAATATGAGGAAAGATACATGTGATTTTCAGACCTATAGCTTCTAAAACAGTTCTGGCTCTACTGATGTGTCATTATCTTTCGCCTGTCTCTGAGTTTATGGTGCCAGCATAATTGAGCATTAACCATGGCTAAATACGGCTAAATTTATCACTGCAGACTCAGTAAGCTGTTTCGTCATTTTGTGACTGGGTGGATGACAAGGATAACATCAGGATAACATGGTGATGCGTACTTACACAATGGCACTCACGCATGGGTGCAGGGCATTCTGGATCCTGGCGCTTTTGATGTTGGAAATGACAGCGCTGCTCACCTTTTCACAGCATCGAGTGCTCACCTTGGTTGGACTGCGGACTGTGAAGAAGCAGCACAGTGGTTAAGCAGAGGTGGGGGTTAGCCTGCGGCATCGGTGGGAAACACACACACACACACACGTTTCCTACAGAAGCAATTCTAGCGTCTGTTGGTGCCCCAAGCAAAACTTCCACAACTTCCTTTGGAAACTGCGTTGTCACTACTGTAGTTCAAAGTCTTTCAGCCCTTGCAGGCCCCCAAGCAGTTGCCTATGCTGCCTTTTGACAAGCTACGCTTCTGGTTCCCTACAACACGTTTCAACGGCGCACCATAACCCACAGTGCAGCTTGTACGCAGAGTAGCAGAAACATTCTCGAAAGAGCCTCAACACCAACAGAAGGGTGTGATATGACATTGTGAACGTATGCTATGCACACCAGCAGCAACACAGATGTCATTAGCATTCTCATCACCAAGTGGGTTATTATCTATATATCTATCTATATCTATCTAAATAACAATATTCATATCGGTACATTATGAAAAATTATGAAATTAAACCATTTTACCATACAGTACATCTACTCCAATCACATCTTTCCAACGAAGTAAACATATTAGAATGGTATATTCTCATCTAAAAATGTACTGATGCAATTTATAAAATTTAATTTATAAAATAAATGCTATTGCTATATTGATCTTAAGACTACAACTTTAAACTGAAACAAAATATTTTGTATCTATATAGAAGCTAAGGAACTTACAATGACCCCGCTGCTTTGCTACGGCAGCCATTAGCAGAGCCCCTGCGATTGTGATCATGAAGACAAACCTCATTGCTACTTTTATTCTGCTCTGCCTTTTGGTAACTAAAACCAGAGGCTATCTATCTGTGTCAAAATACCTTTAATAAAGCCGGCCAGCTTAACCCTTAAGCAGCGTTGAGAAGCAGTCACAAAGGAAGTAACAGCTCCTCCCCAAACCACAACACAAAACTACATGCAAGGTTGGTGCTACTTTGAAGTTAAAAAATCTCAAGCCTGTTTCAGTGTATGCCACTTGATATGTCTGAACAAACATATTGCCAATTTGCTGCTGCGAGCTTGAGAACATTCCACTGTAGTAGGATGAGAAACTCTCACCCAGCAGTCTGTAGCAGAGGCGATTCTAGACTCTGTTAATGCCTCAAGCAAAAACTAACTGCTGTCACTGACAACTGCTTTGCCACTGCAAAGTCTGTCAGCCCTCCGATGCCCTTTAGGGTCCTGGGGCCCCAAGCTATTGCCTGTGTTGCCTGTTGGCAGGCTACGCCTCTGGACTGTAGCAAAGATGACATTTTAGTTGTCACACAAAATAGCAACAGTTAACGTCATATGGGAAAGATTTAGTAGGCAAACTGACTACTGTTTTCAGTATAGTCACACTGCAAAGCAAGATATACTAAGCATTGTACCATATTAGACAAGGTTTTAGACAATTTAGTAAATTTAGTACAAGATATTAAACACTTACATTGTCCTACTGTAGACTTCACACAGCCTGAGAGAAGGACTATCAGGCCCAAAAACAAAAGCGTTTTTCTCATCTGCATCATTGTTGTACCGCGGTTTACTAGGTCTGCACAGGTAGCAGGAACGTCTGACAGGTCTTAACGAGAAGGGATGTTTTTATAGCCTAGGCAGCTTTTGGAAAATGTTTCAATTCCGGCTGTCAGCATGACATCAGCAACACCTACCTTTGGTCAAAGACCCAACCTCTGATGATAGAAAACGATAATAAGAAACTGTGGAAGGTGATGGGTTGTGACCTTGAGCTGCAAGATTTACGTAGCTCTGAAATTTCAGTGGAAGTCCTTCGTCAGATGTCACCCTTCATTAATGCTTTATGTTGTGTTGTGATGAAAAGCAGTCACTGTTACCCTGATAAGGCAACCAACAACCAAGAGCTCCTAGGCCAAATGCAGGGGGGGTAATGCGGGCCTAAGTCACTGGGGCCTTTGCTGTTACTTTCAGGGGTAACACTTTATTTTCCAGTTCCTTTTTTAGCATATGTACATGTAATATTATGTACTTACACTGTACATACATAACACTAACCATAACCCTACCCCTATGGTACAGTGTAAGTACATAATGTTACATATTGTTACACACTGTACCTAATTGATGTAACTGGGAGAGTAAAAAAGTACAGTGGTCCCTCGTTATATCGCGGTTTACCTTTCGCGGCCTTGCTGTGTCGCAGTTTTTTTTAGTACATGCAATCTCCTGTACAGTACAAAATGCGCTCAGCTTGTGAAATTTACATAAATCTTCCACCGCTAGCTGTGTGACTCTGAAGTGCTGTATGTCTGCAAGTGTGAACTTTGCCTGTCTGAGAAAAGTGTATAAGTGTGGTGAGGGGTTTTACAGCCTTAAAACATCTATAATAATGGTAAAAAATAAAGCTGACTACTTCGAGGATTTCGCCTATCGCAGGTTATTTTTAGAACGTAACTCCCGTGAAAAACGAGGGACCACTGTATAACCCTTTCATGGTTTGGTCATGCCTCCTTGGGACCATCGGCGTTTGGCAAGTTTGTCCCACCCGTTAGCCTTCCCTGGAGCAAACTGGCACTTGAGGATGTTGTGAAAGTGAAAAGTGGGGTCAGACACTGCACTAAGTCCCTACAAAATAGTAGTCAGGAAGCTTCTGATTGGCCCGTCACACTTTATTGGCAACCAATGAGATACAGTGGGCACAGTTCCACACACACTGAGCTAACTAAATGCTGTCAGCTATAGCTAGAACAGGATACATTAACAACATCGAAATAAGTAAAGAGGAATGCACAAACACCTTATTTGAGGGACATTATGTAGCAAAACCACATAAGCATTAGGAACACACCAATTAACATGACATTGGAGAGCATGGCATGCTGGTCACATCTAACATAAACAATTACTCCACCACATGATGACGGCCCTGCTAGGCCATGATAATTATAAATGATGTAAGATGTGAGTAAATGTTGCACAAGATGTGAGTCAAGTTGTGTGTAAATATGAAATTGCTACATGTATGTACATTGTTATAGGCATGCTATGGCTAGCATAGGTTAACATAAACATTACTGATATAAACAAGTTAAGCTGTAACAGTATCTTGCTAATGCCTCTATGTATGTATGAAGCAATACTAAGTATTTACAAAGATAATATGTAGGCCTGTCAGTCTCATGTTAATGTAAATACAACATTACCATTACTGTATGTGTTGCTCTGCATTATAGCCTATTAAGGATATTCTTTATTGTTAGCAACTTACATAGTTAGAAGAACTATGCAGTTGCAACTCAGGTTTCCCAAAATTGCACTTCAAACTTGGGAACTTACATCAGAGAAGGTCTAAGACAACATTTTACAGCCATAATTGGTTTGACAAACTGACGATTACTTTAAACTGATAACACTTGTTTTCCTCTTACGGCAACATGACAGCTCACACACACATCATCAGTGACTTCCACTCTTACCACACAGCCTAACCTCATTTGTGTCATCTGCCATATCACCTTCTTGCAGTGTTGCAGTAAAGGAATAAAATCTATTCAGATATGTCTTCACAGTAAGCGGATGTTAAAAAAACACATCAGGCGGTTATCAAAAAGATAAAAAAAGGGAATTAGACAGTTGAGGTTTGTCTCTGTTTAATAAGTGTAATGTTCATTAATATTGGCACAGCTTTGATTGTGGCACAATGCATGTCAGTAAAGCTTGCTAACACAACTTAAGACCTTTTGTTGAAGATAGGTTATTGAATCAGTGAATATTGTACAAGTAATACCTAAAAATCTTACACTCATTTGTAAAGTGTGCTTGTGGTTAGTTGTGTTTATCATGTATTAGTCCTTCACTGAGCCCTTGTACCACACTTGCACAAAGAGAAAGGAGAGAGAACAAGAGAGAAAGAGAAAGAGAAATCTGAGTTGAATTTACAGTAAGTTAAAACTGAAAATTCTTCACTATTGACTCTTAAAGGACTGAATGTTAAAAACTCACAGATACGTAGTCGTCAGTGGCCTTGGCTTGAACAAGCCTGTGGCCAGAGATAGAAGAAAAGTAACACCCTACAGCCATTTCCTCCCTCACATGTTCCAGTTCTTTTTGTGTGAAGTAAGTTTGTGAGGTAATAACAAAGGTGTAAAAAACACCACTCATATTTACTCTACTTTACACAACCTTCCCCTGAGATCATTTATTGACAATTTATTTATTTTATTTTGGCATACATGTAATCTTCATCTTTACTACAGTCAGTGCATTCTGTTCAAGAGAAGTGTGAAAAAGGAAACTCCATTTCGTATTTGTTTGTGTTAAGATCTGAGCAAAATAGTATCGCTGTTGTTTGCATGCTTGAATAAGTGACTTTTTTGGGGGGAAAATATTATAGAGAAAGTAGGGAACTGTGGTAAAACATTTCAAACGCGTGGTACCATAGAGGACATATTTCCCCCTAATTTTTAACACTTAATGGGTAGTAGGGGAGCATGAAAGAAAAGAAAAAGTGACAAAGCCTGTATTAATATTACCTTACACTTTTGCTGACGCTCTCATTCAGAGCGACTTACAGATATTTACAGGGTTTCAGTTACAGTCCCTGGAGCAGTGTGGGGTCAGATGCCTTGCTCAAGGGCATCTCAACCATGGGTAACCTTCCGATTGCAAGACCAACATCCTAACCACTAGGCCACAGCTGCCCACAAATATATTAATATTTGTGATATTAATATCTCCTTGCTTAGTGTCACATTGTTTTGCTTGGTGTGGTGCTGTCTTTAATGTTTTGTCGCTAAGAAGGGTGTTAAAGGTCTCATCGCATTGTTTTTCCATTCATTTTGTGGTGGTCTCTAGTATTAATGAATGTCCTATGAGCTGGTTTTAGTGAAAAAAAAAAATGCTTTAGTGCTCTTGTTACAGGCTGTTTTAGTTTTGGTGGAGGAGATGGAGCAGGGAGAATGACAGGTTCTCGGCTATGCTAGTCACAGGCTACAATCATTCAAAGCCCATTCGGTCATAGCACACTAAATACAAGATTTAAATGTTCTAAAAAAAACACACATACTTACCTATATTTTGCTAAGTGAATGGTTTGCTGCAACAAGACTCCTTCGGTAATCACAACTTTGGTATGGCTTTTTTACTGTTTAACAAACTTGATGTCACTTTTTATGCCTTTTCCTTATTCACCATTTTTCCACCTACTTTCTTTTATTGACTAATGGAGGAAATCGGGATAGAAGAACATTTTGATGTGCAGCATGCATATGCAACTCGGAGTGACCTGTCGTATTTAAAAAAACTACTAAAAAAGTACTAAACTGTTTCTCACAGAACGAGGCCTTTGGGAGCACTCCAGACCCTTCTTAGAGATCCTTCTTAATGGCAGGTCTGCTTAGGCTCAGAAGCATTTTGGGAAACATGTTTGCTTCTTAGAGGAGCTCTAAGGAGGGTCTAAAGAAGTGCTAAAAACTTCTCAGCTGCATCTGGGAAACCCGGCCATTGTGGTGTACTGTTTCTATACGATTTTTACCTTTCGATATAAGTCCTTCTACAGATATTTTGTTTTGTGATCTTGTACCTTGTGAACATTGTTGTGGAAACACCACAATCCATGACTGAACCACCAGAACATTGTCAGACCCTTAACTAGAGGTCAAACTTTGGTCTGCCATCTGGTAACATGGAGGAGGAGTGAGAAGAGTGCCACTGATGCCTAATTAAATGCGCTGGCATAATAATAATGGTGCCTACTGCCTACTCATGTCACGGTGAGAGGGGACGTGGTCCAGAAAAATAGATAAAATGTAAAGCTCTGCCTCTTGCTTTTTTTCTAGACCTTTCTTTTTGCATGCATATAGTCACTGTTTTTGTTGTGTTCTGTGTGCTGTGTTTTTGTAAAAAAAAAATGGTTTTCCAACACTAACCTCACATGAAACATGTCTCTAATTTGCTTCTAAATTTGTGTCCAGAGACATTAACCTATGCATCATAAACTCCCAAATGTCAGCTTTACAACAAATATATTTGGTAGTCTGTATAATGTTTATAATTCAAGATGTAAGCAAGCAAGATGTGTCCGTATTTTTGGTCCTGTATAAATGTCTCCTGTATATAATCAACATGGTGGGTTCGTCATTTGCCTTTTTTTTTGTAGAAATTGACTTCACGGCAGTCATGTTTACCACAATGCTGCTTTGGATGATGGCCAAAAGGCAATCACATGTAACCTGCCACAAGATCATCGATTCACCAGACAATTCAGACAACAGCATTTAAAGGAAATTTAATAACAAAGAAGAAACATAGAACAAAGAATGAAGATAGAATGCACTGTATTACAAAAGGATAGTTGTAAAATACAAATAAACTCCTATAAAACATTATTACTAAGACATTTAGCTGTTCACCATGTTTTTTGTCAGGCTTACTAAGAAAAATAAATCTTAAAGAGTAACTGTTTGAGTATCTCTCCCACCCTCACTGGTTCATACCACTCGTGTAGCTCTTTGTCAGGGTCACACATCAGTATTCACTGTTTTTTCAGAGCAGAAAGTTCTGGAAAGAAAAGTCAGAATGTTTGATCACACTATTGATTATTAATTGATTGATTACTGACTGATTAAATAAAAATTAATAAATATTTGTCCCAATGTGTTACATATGAAAGCAAAGCTTCCTAAAGCCTCCTAAAATGTGACTTTATTATATAAATAAGAAATTCCTAACATTAGTTTGTACAACTGCTATTAAACATATAGCTTCTTTCAGATTATACCTTTCAGCCTTTTTGCAACCCATCGTGCATTTGGGTCAGTGCAATACTGCTTCTGATCAGTGGTGATAAAACTGCAGAAAAGACAATGATGATCATTCACATTTTTATCAGAGTAGGGAGAATGCTAAACTGGGTAAATCAAAGACAGACCAAGGAACACTCCACTTTTTGTGAAAAAGGTTCATTTTCCAACTCCCTTTGAGTTGAGTTGAGTTGAGTTTTACCCTTTTTTTTATCCATGTAGCCGATTTCCAGATCTGGTAGATTAGACCAGTTAACATTCTGAACTCTATGGGAGTCGGAAAATGAGCCTATTTTCGCAAAAAAAGTGGCGTGTTTCAGAACACAGAGAGGGCAAATATCTTGATATCCCAGTACTCACATTATGGCCTTCAGGCATGGAGGTTGAGCATACTGGAGCTTAAAGTCAATGATGTTTTTGATCATGGCACTGGAGACTTCTTTGCAGCATGTAGTAGTCACCACAGTGGGCATGCGAACTGAAAGAAAATGCAACACTCGTTTTCACAATAGAAATTCAGGCATACTGTATGTTTACATATGGTGAAGAGAGAGAACAACAGGGGCATTGTTGACATGGACATAATATACAGTGTGTCAATTTATACAGATGCCTGAGCATGCATTTAAGTCCATGCATCTGCACTGCATGAATGTGAACAAAACAGTGAAAGATAATTTACACACTGTCCCACATTACTGTTACCAATCTGACAACAGAAACAAACATGGCTACCATTTTGTTAGGTACTTACAGCGGCCCAGAGCTGCGGCAGAGGCAAACAGCATGCCCACTACAGCAAGCATCAACATGTACTTCATTGTGCTTCTCACAAGCAGGTTGATGACAACAGCTGCTAGTCACAGTCTGTGTATAGGGCTGTGCAAAGACACGGTCTGTATATGAGCTTTTTTTTTTCTCTTAACACCACAGACTATACCAGCGCATCGTTTACAGGAAGTCAGGCTGCAAAAACTCCACCTCTAAACCACATTATAAAGCTAAAGTTATTATAAGATGTGTTATAAAAACGGAATTAGCAAAACCAGTCATGAGCAATTCATTAACATGTCAAATGACAATCAGAGATAGATGATTTGTCTCTCCAGTTTTAAATGATTAGACTGATAAAGGCCTCGGGACGTGAGACAAGGCAAAGCAATTAAAAGAGTACCCTCTGTCTGCCAGATCCATACATCTACAACTAAGTTATCCAGTCTTACCTAACTGTGCCCCCTCCCGCCCCACCCACCCGCACACACACACACACACACACACACACACACACACACACACACACACACACACACACACACACACACACACACACACACACACACACACACACACACACACACTTGTATATAACTTCCCTACTTCTTCCATGCTGACTACACCACAACACAGCACTTGCATAGTTGTATGCCAAAGTCATTGGATGGGCTCGTTTTGCAGACCACTCAGAACCTAGGCCTTGCCCACATCCATCTTAGCAAACCTGCATGTTTTTCCATGCATCTGCTGCTAAGGGTTGTGAGCAAAGTCCTCAGTCAGTTTTCAACATCAGAAACATGCAAATCTTTTCAGAAGGGGCAGTACAATGGTTTGCTGCTTGTGTATTATATGTGGTTCACATTTGTAGCAACAACTGGACAACTGTTAAGCATGTAAAAACTTGCCAGCTCACAGTTAAGATAGATGCCTTTACATGGACAGCTTCCACCTTACTAGCAGTCAGGTCAAAGTACCTGTTACGATCATATGAAAGTGAAAGTCTGTCGAAATGAGAAACAGACATATCTCAGAAAAGATTAAGAACCTACCACAACAAAAGAGTTTCAATCCTCGAAAAAAAGCAGTCATGTCATCACTTCATTGTAAACATGTTTTAGTCCACTTTTTTATGCACTTAACAAATGCATCATGCCACTGAACTAAGCTAATCTGTGTGGAATTTGACTTCATGTTTGTCTTAATGTAACATTGCTTTGACATAAAACGTATCACCCACTGCAACACAGCACATAATGAGTGTGTGGTGAAATGTACATCATCCTTATCATGCTGTGCGGCTGTCAGATTTATATCTCAGTTTGAAGCTATGGGCTATGCTTTATTATGAGCTTGCAGAAGCAAAGAACCACTAGCCTGTCAGTACATGAGCTTGGGACTCCAGAAAAAAATCTATGATAAAGCCTAGTTGTAGCAGCTTATGTCACTTTTAGGTAAACAGCCTAATGTTCCTTTGGGGGCTACAGTGCAGTTTGTGTTTAGTTTTGAAAAAGTGCATAAGGTATTGCACAAAATCCTTTGCCAAAACAGGAACTAGTAAACTATTGCAACACTCTTTCCAAGTAAAATAAATTTAGCCGTCACAGTTTTTGTAAATTTGACGTGCATGCCATCAGCTCTTTCCAGTTTATCAAAAGATCAGTCATACGAGATCTACAAAAAGATCTATCAATTATATTAAGATTTTAGACTGAAAAAAAAAAATGGCCCACTGAGTCAGGCTCATAGACGCATGCTTCAGTAGTTGACTGCAGGAATGCGGTTGGGGAACGAAAGCATAACATATGCCCCACATGCATTGCACTGTGCTATGTTGGTGTTTGGTGGCTACCGTAGGTGTGATATTTGCAAGGTGCACAACGTCAAAGGCACAGAATTTGATGACACATGCAAGTCAGGGTGTCAATATGTCAATGTTCTATGAAAGCGGTAGACGTTACCTTTTTTTGTTTCATTCCAGTAACTGTGAGAGCAAGAGGTCCAGTTCCTCTTGTGCAATAACATAAAACAACATGCATGTATGTATGTATGTATGTATGTATGTATGTATGTATGTATGTATGTATGTATGTATGTATGTATGTGTGTGTGTATGTATTGTATATGGCTGTCTGTTTCTGCATTGTCATCTCCTGTGCTGTTTGTCCCTCTGCTTTTCCCATACCTTCTACCTGCTCTGAAGATTATCCGCGCATCCGAATACCCTTACTAGCCGCCTGCATAGTAGCCAAAAATGAGGAAGCCATGATCTAGAACGTCCGAATACCTTAGTAGGCTTCCAGTAGTAGGCGAAGCCGGGCCAAAAGTACCCGGATGGCTTGCTATTTACGGTAGTATTTTGCAGTGTGCAAACGAAATACACTACGCTATCCCAGAAGTCACCGGGAGGTTGAAAACCATAGAAGAAGAACCCAAAACTTCCCGCTCGACAAAAGTGACCAAGATGGCGGAGACACCGGTCGCTTGTCTGACGGTGTACAAATGTGCACTTCAGTAAATAAAAGCCATGTAACACACACACACACACACACACACACACACACACACACACACACACACACACACACACACACACTTGTATATAACTTCCTTACTTCTTCTATGCTGACTACACCACAACACAGCACTTGCATAGTTGTATGCCAAAGTCATTGGATGGGCTTGTTTTGCAGACCACTCAGAACCTAGGCCTTGCCCACATCCATCTTAGCAAACCTGCATGTTTTTCCATGCATCTGCTGCTAAGGGTTGTGAGCAAAGTCCTCAGTCAGTTTTCAACATCAGAAACATGCAAATCTTTTCAGAAGGGGCAGTACAATGGTTTGCTGCTTGTGTATTATATGTGGTTCACATTTGTAGCAACAACTGGACAACTGTTAAGCATGTAAAAACTTGCCAGCTCACAGTTAAGATAGATGCCTTTACATTAGGGTGACCAGACGTCCCGGTTTGACCGGGACAGTCCCGATTTTTAGTCGCGTGTCCCGAGTCCCGACAAAAGCCCGTCGGGACGCAAAAATGTCCCGGTTTTCACCCAACACCACATCAAGCTGCCCAAATTACAGCGATCGCATATACAAAACTGTTAAATTGAAGCCTAATGAAGTTTCCAGTAATTCAGAGTCAATGTGTGTGTGTGTGTGTGTGTGTGAGTGACAATGGTAGGTGCGCTCTGGGAAATCTTCGCAGTCAATGTTACAATGTATCTTGCAGTATACAGCGGTCGTGTTTTAACGGTTTTCTTCGATAGCAGACTAGACTACTACACGACAATTAAAAGAGAATGTGCACGCGCATGACGTCACACATAGTGTCCCGGTTTTAGACTCTGGAAATCTGGTCACCCTACTTTACATGGACAGCTTCCCCCTTACTAGCAGTCAGGTCAAAGTACCTGTTACGATCATATGAAAGTGAAAGTCTGTTGAAATGAGAAACAGACATATCTCAGAAAAGATTAAGAACCTACCACAACAAAAGAGTTTCAATCCTCGAAAAAAGCAGTCATGTCATCACTTCATTGTAAACATGTTTTAGTCCACTTTTTTATGCACTTAACAAATGCATCATGCCACTGAACTAAGCTAATCTGTGTGGAATTTGACTTCATGTTTGTCTTAATGTAACATTGCTTTGACATAAAACGTATCACCCACTGCAACACAGCACATAATGAGTGTGTGGTGAAATTTACATCATCCTTATCATGCTGTGCGGCTGTCAGATTTATATCTCAGTTTGAAGCTATGGGCTATGCTTTATTATGAGCTTGCAGAAGCAAAGAACCACTAGCCTGTCAGTACATGAGCTTGGGACTCCAGAAAAAAATCTATGATAAAGCCTAGTTGTAGCAGCTTATGTCACTTTTAGGTAAACAGCCTAATGTTCCTTTGGGGGCTACAGTGCAGTTTGTGTTTAGTTTTGAAAAAGTGCATAAGGTATTGCACAAAATCCTTTGCTAAAAGGTCAAAACAGGAACTAGTAAACTATTGCAACACTCTTTCCAAGTAAAATAACATTAGCCGTCACAGTTTTTGTAAATTTGACGTACATGCCATCAGCTCTTTCCAGTTTATCAAAAGATCAGTCATACGAGATCTATAAAAAGATCTATCAATTATATTAAGATTTTAGACTGAGAAAAAAAATGGCCCACTGAGTCAGGCTCATAGACGCAGTAGTTGACTGCAGGAATGCGGTTGGGGAACGAAAGCATAACATATGCCCCACATGCATTGCACTGTGCTATGTTGGTGTTTGGTGGCTACCGTAGGTGTGATATTTGCAAGGTGCACAACGTCAAAGGCACAGAATTTGATGACACATGCAAGTCAGGGTGTCAATATGTCAATGTTCTATGAAAGCGGTAGACGTTACCTTTTTTTGTTTCATTCCAGTAATTGTGAGAGCAAGAGGTCCAGTTCCTCTTGTGCAATAACATAAAACAACATGCATGTATGTATGTATGTATGTATGTATGTATGTATGTATGTATGTATGTATGTATGTATGTGTGTGTGTATGTATTGTATATGGCTGTCTGTTTCTGCATTGTCATCTCCTGTGCTGTTTGTCCCTCTGCTTTTCCCATACCTTCTACCTGCTCTGAAGATTATCCGCGCATCCGAATACCCTTACTAGCCGCCTGCATAGTAGCCAAAAATGAGGAAGCCATGATCTAGAACGTCCGAATACCTTAGTAGGCTTCCAGTAGTAGGCGAAGCCGGGCCAAAAGCACCCGGATGGCTTGCTATTTACGGTAGTATTTTGCAGTGTGCAAACGAAATACACTACGCTATCCCAGAAGTCACCGGGAGGTTGAAAACCATAGAAGAAGAACCCAAAACTTCCCGCTCGACAAAAGTAACCAAGATGGCGGAGACACCGGTCGCTTGTCTGACGGTGTACAAATGTGCACTTCAGTAAATAAAAGCCATGTAAATAGTTGTTCACATCACCAATGCACACAAACGTTAAGGTTATCTGATAAAATGAGCCTGCAGACTGCATAGCCATGACTGCATGACTAGCGGTGGTAGCTAACCCTTTGCTACAAGCTGGCAAAATCATGACGTTGATGTACAGTAAACATCCGGGTCAGAGGACGGGCAAGATGGCAGTGTTGTAGTACGTCTGAATTGTACCTGCTACTGGCAAGTTTGCTACCTAGAAGCTACTACTGTGACGGTGGAGTGGTAAGCACTGCATAGAACGCAGTGCTAAGGTTTCGGACGCAGCTTCTGTGATGGGATTGGCTTGATTGGATACACCTGGACATGTGATCAAGCACTGCTTAAGAGCTTCTGGTTCCTGATGCTGGGGTGAGGCTTCTGGTGTGGGGACAGCTGGCTGCCTTGCTGCCTCTCAGCCTGGGATTTTTGTGTTGCACGATTTGGTCTGTCTTTTAGCTTTAATTTAGTTTGATGTCCTGTCCTTTGTGTAAATGTTATTAAATTTCACTTGTTGGGTAAATTTTAAAGGTGTTTTATTATTATTTGGGTCAGTTTTGGATTGTTCTTTGCCCCTGCAGGGCCACGCAAGGGTGGGGCGTAATACTGTGTGTATGTGTGTGTGTGTGCACGTGTATGTATGTATGTATGTATGTATGTATGTATGTATGTATGTATGTATGTATGTATGTATGTATGTATGTATGTATGTATGTATGTATGTTTCTATGTATGTTTTTTATTATAATATCATTTTTCTGTTATAAACCACACATGGCTATGTTTTGCCCATGATCATCTTCAACTTACTTGTTCACATTTTTGTGTGCAAGTTTGTTCACAAGTTTTTGCATGCCTGACCACATCCTTTTAAGCATGTTGTACACAGCAGAGGCGCATGAGAGGCCACGACACCCCCCAACAACCCCCCCCCCTCTATGGCATAACAAGTCACACAGATTAAAAGAATGATTGATATACAGACAGACGGACAGATGGACAGACAGACACACACACACACACACACACACACACACACACACACACACACACACACACACACACACACACGTACACACACATACACACACACACACACACACACACACACACACACACACACACACACAAACACACACACACACATGCACGCATACATTCTTCATTGGCCCTTTTCCAAACTTACCTGGCAATTTCATGCAAATCCATTCATTACTTTTTGCATAAAATTGATGATTAACAACCAGACAAACAAACAAACAAACAAACCAAGGGCAGCAAAAACATAACCTCCTTGGTGGAGGTAAACATATCAACATATAAGGGTTTTCCTTACTCACATTGTTCAGTGCGTCATACATGCCTTACAAATAGATGAAGACCCAGCATGCAGAGAGTAGTAGCATATTCGGCCTGTAGAGGGGGCTAATGCAAACAAATAGAAAACAGTGCTGAGATGGGTATGATCACTGTAGTTACTGCAGTACATGGACTAGTGGTAGGGCCACTTATACAGGGTCATCTGCTTATTTTATTTACCATAAGCTTCTTCTGGTGCCCTTAGACGAAGCATGACGACTACGCTATTTTTAAACCATTAAAACAGCTTGAAGAAACTCCACATTCCATTGGTAGTACAACAAAGGCTCTGGCATTCAAAACGAACCACTGAGAATATTGTAAATGTACACAACGTTTATTTAAAAAGCTGTTCTTACATGCAGTCGTTTGCAGTTGTTTCTCGTTGCCGCCATGATGAAAGTCCTAACAAGTTGATTGTACTACCTCTCCTCCTATTCTTTCTGCTGGTTCGTGTTCGTCAATCGACCTGTGCAGACTTTCATCATGGCCGCGACGAGAAACTACAGCATGGTACTGCTTGTCAAAACTGTTTTATAAATAAATGTTGTGTACACTTACAAAGTTCTCAGTGCCTTGTTTTTAATGTCAGGGCCTTTGTTGTACTACCGATGGAGTGTGGAGTTTCTTCGAGCTGTTTTAATGGTTTAAAAATAGCGTAGCCGTCATGCTTCGTCTAAGGGCACCTACCACTTCCATTGTTAGCCTTGTGGGACAAACGATAAAAAATAGTTAAACTCTGAATGCAACAGGCTAAATCAAATTTGCTCCTCCGTACACATACCAACTCGGTATGATGTTTTAACATGCCAATTTTCATTTTACACCGAAGTTCTCCTTTAACACAGCGTGAATAATGCTCTTTATCATATGAAGGTCAAAGCTTAGGCCAGACTTGACTCACATTAACAGAATACTGAGTATGGCACAGGATACACATTTTTAGGATATAATGTGTTTGATGACAAGTAAATAAGTCATATTTTTAATACAGAAATCTACAGGCTAATGTATTTATGACTAATCTTAATCAGCATCTTTGTTTCCACATAACATAAGTCATGGTCATATAATAGTCATATAATCAGCAGTCATGACCAGGGTGTCGCTAGAAATTTTGTCTTTTACTGAAAGGAACACACACACACACACACACACACACACACACACACACACACACACACACACACACACACACACACACACACACACACACACACACACACACACACACATGCACACACACACACACACACATGCACACACATTCTTCATGGGCCATTTTCTACCCTTGCAGTAATCATAGTCACTAAAAATATGTTGCATGCCAGCAGTGACATAGACATCGGGGAGAAATAGTAGGATGTCCCCAGAGATGAGACTGCAGTCATTTGGGGTTTTGTGGGAGCTGTGAATTAAGTGTTGAGTACTTTTGTCTTCTTCACTGTCAGGGCATGCATATGCTTGTTGTATGCTTATAAGTGGAGTGTGAGATGCTACTGTCTTAAGTATATATTGACAGAGGAAGTGAGAAGTGAGGAGAGCGAGAGCGAGAGAGAGAGAGAGAGAGCTAGAGAGAGAGAGAGAGAGACAGACAGACAGACAGACAGAGAGACAGGGGGAAAGAGAGAGAAACAGAGAGAAACAGACAGACACACAGAGAGAGTCTTCTGGCTATGATCAGGAAAAAGTAGTGGGGGTGAGTTTCTGAAACTACAAATACGCACGGTGTTTCCTTTTTTAAATTAGAAACTGAGAACACAGAGGAGCAACTGGTTGCTCATGATTCATAATGACATGCACTGGTGTAATACCAAAGGCCTACACAGGCGGTAATGCAGGTAAGATAGAGAATGGTACAGAAAAGACGGCATGGGTGTGGAGGTGTTTAAGTTCAGCTGAAGTCAGATGACATTCATGTGACACTTTAGAGATGGGACGACACAGTAATCTGTATCAACAGTCACATCTTCATACACCCCAGTCAAAACCTGACACTTAAATACTTTCAGAACCTCATCTTTATAGGATATGCACATACTTTCTACATTCTTAAGACTGAAGAAACTGTTTTAAGGCAGGCGTGTTAGAGTCTGTAGCAATTGTGACAACTGTGGAAACATATGTACCACATTGCTGTGTTTTCTTTCTTTCTTTGTCCTTTATGTTACCAGAAATGCCCCATTGTGATATGAAACTTTAGAGAGGGGACGACACAGACATTTTCTTTTTTTTTAATTAAACTGTGAGGTGTGAGGTTGTGATGTGTGCAAAGCTTATGTACAACAGCACTAAAATATACCACTTAGCAAATAATCACATTAAAACATTGGCATGTTTTTTATTTTTTATTTTTTATTATTATCCTTTATTTTTACCTATTGATGTGACAGTTTAGAGATGGGGCGACAAAGACCTTTACTTGTGTTTTAAGACTCAGATGTGTTAGAGTCTGTGAATGCTCTGTTCTGATTGGTTAAGGTTGAATGTGTAGGTATACCGCAACATAGATAGTGCCACATAAAGTGTTGTCATAAAACCTAAAACAAACAATTTTCCCTATGAAAATGTATAGAATGTGAATGAATGATGTTATTCATATTGTAACAATTAATGTACATTTTCACTCTGTTGTCCCCGTACCACATTGACATATGGATGAAGGGATTTGGAGGGGTAAACACAGAAAACATTTTTACAGACACAACCAATGTGAGCAGAGGATGTGATTACCTGTGTGTGAGATAAACACTTAGAGTGCAAACCCAATACTGTAAAACCCATGACATTATGTGCTGGCAGTTAGCAACAATCAGAGTGACAGTGCCTCTTCGGTTGAGTCGCCTGTGTTCCCTGCGTGGCACATTTAAGTATAGGATAGCAATCCTCACGTTCTCAAGTGTAGCCTTTCTGTTACCATAACCAAATCTTCCCCAAGGTCAGTTTAGTGTTTGGCTTTAAATAATTTTGTATGTTTAAATAACACTTGAACCCAGTCTTGGTGTCATTGAGGCCTGCTGGAGTGATTGACCAGGTATTGCAATGACCCTGTCCATCTGTCTGTGTGTGTGTGTGTGTGTGTGTGTGTGTGTGTGTGTGTGTGTGTGTGTGTGTGTGTGTGTCTGTCCACCCTAATGGGGGACCAGGTTGCCTAATCTCTGATTGCACTTGTTTAGCTCCTGTGGGAGTCAATATGTCCTTCATACAGCACATCTAATAACTAACTGACTAGGACCGCCTATCACAGTGAAATTCCCCTGCTCAAATAACACACTGTTACAAGCTGTAACAGTACGTTTTCAAATGTATGGGCAAAGGCAAGTAACACTTAAAATACCTTTGAATACTGTTTTTGCGAAATGTTCCTGATGTAGGATTAGAATGGATGTTGTCGTGCAGATGTCAGTCAGTAATTCCCTCAGAAATGCATAAGGACATAATGTTCTCCAGTTTAAATATTTTATTGCAGAAAACATATATCGTCCTCTTGGTTGAAACAGGAATGTATCTCCAGTACACAGTGTTCACAAAATTCTGATATATATAAAAGAAACAAAAAACTATAAAGTGCTTTAAAAGATACATTTTCCCAACTTAAATGGTACTCATTACACAAGTTAACCAATGGAAATTTAATCTGTAACACCATTCCTCTGTACTATAATAAATTAGATAAATAATCCAATATTAATTTAAAAGACAATATCGCTTAATAAATAAAGGCTCTACATTTCTTTGACAAAAATAAATAAACACAAATCATGTGAAATTGTTCATCTGGAGAGTTTCTACTAGAGCTTCACACCGGCTGGCTTGCAGTTACGAGACGAGACAGTGTAGAGGGTTTGGTCGTCTTCTCTTGACGCAGGTTCCTCCTCCTGTTTAGCAGATAAGGAGATGGGGTTATTACATGGAGATTCCTCTGAATCCTGGATGGATATGCACATACTAACATACCGAATCATGGCCTACACACTGACACAGTGAATCATGAATTTAATTTTGTAAAAGTGCAATAAATAACAGCTGTTACTTACATAAACTCCTCAATCTTAGCCCTCACCCATGGAGCACGTACAGGGCAGCAAAATTTATGCTTCTCCGTCTTCAGGCTACATGGAGACATGGAACAGACTGAATTAAAAACTTTACGGCTGCTTATGCATTTCACTTCATTTACACGCCAATTGATGACATTCAAATCTGTCCTTGTGGCACACTTAAAAGCTAGGAAGTCTGTTGAGAGTTAGTGGGTGATGTACTTACATTACAGCTGCCACACAGTGGTTCTCTGGGTATTGGAGTTCGAAGCCAATGACTGGCTCAGTCACCTTCTCATTAGACACTTGTGTGCAGCAGGAGGTGTACTTTTGAGCATCTGTAAGACATGTGAAATCAGTACATCAGGTTTTGTTAAAAATGACAAGAAACAGAATAGCAACAGGGAATCTTCTCTGAAAGAACGAGACAGGGATGACCCCCATTACCTGCTTTTGCCCAGAGAACTGAAGCAATGATGGCCACGATGGCCAGACTTCTGAAGAGGGTCCTGGGAGACTGCATTGTCATCTCTGTGCTCTGTAGTAGTCTGACTGATGAAGACACAAGGATGGTGTGTGGAGGCTACTCTCACTGGAGTAATTTAAAGACCACAGAAAGCAGAAGTCTTGTGTTCCTGCTAAGATTTCCATTTCGCCCTATTTCCGCCAACTCACTCCCCTTCCTTTGCACATGATGTGAGGTCAGCAGTATATATTTAGCACAGAAATTTAAATTGATCAACCACAAAAGTTTTGGTCCACATTGTAAACTAATATTTTTCCATTATCGTTTACTTATGATGGGTAAATAACTTTTAAACCTAAATTATAATTTTGATTTGCATCACTCTTTCACTTACAGTAGTTGTCTTTCAGAGGGTTTGGCACAGTATTCTGGTAATTGTTAACTAAGTGGTTCTTTGGAAGTGATGATAAACAAGGTGATGTGTGATGAGCTGTTAAACTACTTCCTTCCTGACTGCATCTGCTTACCACTGAATGACTACAGAAAGGAGCATGCAATGTTTAACATGACTTCACACTGTTCACTTCAAAGAATGGCACTACCAATGTCTTGAGTACCCTGAAATGAAACTATGGAAACTTCCACTCTACTTTCCAACTGCCACGGGTCACTGGAGAAAACTTCCGTCTTTAAATAGTTGGTGCTGACCAAGGAATCTAGCACCAACCACACAATAAAGGAAACCACAATATGTATATCCATTCATGAAGTCTGTTAATTTGTCATTTTTTTCTTTTTTTTGATGAAAGATGGCCACGATGGCCAGACTTGTGAAGAGGGTCCTGGGAGACTGCATTGTCAGCACTGTGCTCTATAATAGTCTGATGAAGGCACAAGGATGTTGTGTGGAGGCTATGCTCATTGCAGCATTTAAAGCAGCACTATGCAACTTTGAGTGCTTTTTCTAAACAGCGCTCCACCTACAGTAGTGTCTCTGAGTAAATGGACAACTGACTGTTTTCCCTTCCCCTCGCACTGTGCATGTGTTTGAAACTCAGCTGATCAGAGTAACCGGCGAATACAAAAGTAGTCATGCTCACCGAGGTCAGTAAAGTCAGAATTTCTTCAGAATTTAACGTGATCATGCTTGTCGTGATATTCGAGACTTTGTGAGTCTGAGGGTGCCGGCCAGACACCCAGATATTGCAATCGTGGTGTTCTACGAAGTCTTCATTTGGCTGGTAATGACTCATTTAAGCATCTACTGACTTATGAAGATGGCCAATTAACTTGAAAAGTTACATAGTGCTGCGTTAAAGTTCACAGAAAGCATAAGTGGATTGCCACATGCACACTCCAAGAATTCCTTTTTCCATGTTTTCACCAAGTCACACACCCTTTCTTCAAAAATACGATACGATACGATACGACATCATAAATATCTTTTTGGCATACGTCAGATTTTATAAGGTATAACGAAAGATTTTATGCCACACTTTAACCACCACAAATAAGTACAAGTGCTTTACAAAAATCCTCTAGAGATCTGGGGGGCACCTGCTAACCTGTTTACACACAAGCCAGTTAGCAATTTTTCCAAGGCTGGGGTTTAACAAAAAAATAAACAAACAAATACATTAATGAATAGGAAAAACTCAGAAGACCTAGGATAGGTTTTTCAGTGGTTCATGCTGGGCCAGACAGCAGCTTATGTGTCTATGGTGCTCTTGGTCAAAAAGATGATACATAATACTAGTTGTTGTTCTGCTTCTTTCCTGTCTGCATCTATGTGTCAATATCCTTTCTTCATATGAGTCAGGAGCACTTAAGTGCTGTGATTGAAGGAAACCATGGGAACTTCCCATGTGCCTTACTTAGTTTCATGAAGGGTTATTGGATAAAATCTCCTACTTATAATAGCCAGTGACCAAACAAACTGGCACTCACCACAAAGTGGGAAGGAAAACCCAGCACAGCATTGTATGTGAAATAAAAAAGGCTTGTTGATTTCCCTCGGATAAATTGACAGATAAATTAAAGTGTCGAAGCATACAAGACATTTTTAAAATGATTCAAAACCTCATGAATGAGCTCTGCTTACCCTAGCAAATTGATGAATAACAACTAGTTGATGATGTATTTCTAGGAATAGGCATATAACCACTACCTGCTTACTCAGATGTTATTCACATTCAACATTTACATGTACAGTGGTCCCTCGCTATATCGCGGTTTAACTTTCGCGGCCTCGCTCTTTCGCGGATTTTTTTAGTGCATGCAATCTCCTGTACAGTACAGAATGCGCTCAGCTTGTAAAATTTACATAGATCTTCCACCACTAGCTGTGTGAGTCTGAAGTGCTGTATGTTTGCAAGTGTGAACTTTGCCTGTCTGAGAAAAGTGTATAAGTGTAGTGAGGGGTTTTACAGCCTTAAAACATGTATAATAATTGTAAAAAAATAAAGCTGACTACTTCGAGGATTTCGCTTATAGCGGGTTATTTTTAGAACGTAACTCCCGCGAATAACGAGGGACCACTGTATTTGTTTTTTTTTCTTTCCTTTTTTAAAGGTTGCGCTTCTGTTTGTTCATGAAATATTAGCATCCACATGATATAACAAGGAGTGAAAATGATTTTGCTATTATGTTTATTCAGAGTCCCGGGACTTTTGTAGGTTGCTAGTAAACATGAACCCCACTTTTGTCATGGAGCATTGAGCTGAAACCGTGATGTTTTCAAAGCTGACAGTTTGCAAACCTGATCCATTGTCAAGTGAAGCACAAATGAACAGGTAAGCACATGGTCAACTGCTATCTAGATGTGCTGTGCACCAAGACTTTGTGTTGCCTAAATCTAGCTTGTGTTGCATAGCTAGGCCTTACAGGAGCTGTCAGCGATTTTAGGTGAAAAATTGAATGCTTTTCAAAACACAGAGATAATATATCCTCATGATCCTTTCCCATTTTCCTTTCCTTGGAACAGTGTGAAATGAGTGTCCTTTTACAAAGCCCAGACGCCATGAACTATAATCAGCCAGTGTGTGGCGTCAAACATGCAAACATGGGGACCATGCAACTGAACCTTAATTGGGTCGCAAGAGCAAGCTGGCACATGCAGGCATCATGAATCTGCCAGTTCCTGATTGAAATGTCATGGAAACCTAGATCAGTTTAGTGAGTGACTCACTCGAGTTTTGCAGCCGTAATTACAACTACTTATACCAGTTCCTCTTTTTGACATAGAGTATGTGTCCAATCTACCTGAAAAAAATTACTGTACTGACAAGGGCTGTGAAAGTTCGTGCTGATTAGTTTCACAGGTATATTACAAGTGGAGAACCACTGTCATAGTAAAAATGTATGGAATATCATCAAAAATCATTTATTTATTTAGCTGTGAAGGGTGCTTACATATGGATTGAATATGCGTGAATATGCTTCTAGATCTTTTTCGGCTTTGAAGTTGTTTTGCACTATTTTGCTCCTTTATAGTACAGATTTACTTTTCATTTTTAGTTACCTTTTGGCTAGCTCCATTATTGTAAGCATTTGTAGCAGTCGTCATTAGATACTGTAGATATCAAAGGTAGTCTCTCATGTTCTTTAAGTCATATACATTACCACAATCTATACTGAGCTCAAACAAAATATGAATATGTATCATGTCTTTTATGGCTACAAAAATGTTATACTTCCTCCAGCGTTAAGACTTGTTGTAGATGTCTTCATTAGGGTTAAGCTTTTTTTAATGTGAACATTCAATTGTCTAAATCATGCAGTGTTTGTGGATTTCATAACTTCACACGTAATAGGTCCCAAAGACTAAGATTATTAGATACCCAACACACACACACACACACACACACACACATGCACACACACACACACTCTCCCCCAGTGTCTTTTTGAAAAAAACAAATTTGGTTACACTACCATACTGTCAGTCTCATGTGATTATGCCACTATTGCTTGAAAATGTTTGGTCTACATTGTTAGACCAAAGGGCCACAAGAAGCACACTAGTAAGAGGCAAGCAAGCACAAGCATATCCAAATGACAAATGCATGCATGAACTACAACTATCTATGGACTTCCTCTGTTTTCCATAGCGGTTTCGAAGCGGCTGTGTTCTACAACTCATGTCTAGCATGTGTGAAGAAATGGTCACTAACATCTTTACCTTTTTTTAAGACACAGAAAGTCTGTGAGATCATGGAAATGTATTTTTATTGATCCTACACAGCTAAATGTTTTAAAATAGCCAAGGCAGAGCTCATTTACACCTTCGATATTCAGCGAGAACCAAATCTGCTGCACGTCAAACCAAATGGAAAGATTGTCAGTGGGTAGAGTGGGAGGTAAGCTAGTTTGACTGATTGCATGCAATCTATTTTTGGAGTTAGATACACTTTAAGGACAGCTTCATCTCATCTACCTTAAACAATACTAAAGGCAAGGAATGATTGTATCCATGCGTGGGAAACACAGATTAGTAGTCACACTGTGACCCTTGTCACCCGCAAACCCAGATCAGGTCAGTGAGCGACTCAGAGGGAATTGTATTCTAGAAAGGAGTTGAGTCATAATTACAGCTACTTACGGTATACCAGTTCCTCTTTTTGACATAGAGTATGTGTACCATATACTTTTGAAAAAAATACTGTATGACAAGGGCTGCGATAGTTCAAACTTAGTTAGTTTTACAGTTATATTACAAGTGTAGAAACGCTGTAATAGTAAAAATGTACAAAACATCATCAAAAAGCATTTATTTATTAATTTATTTAGCTGTGGTGGGTGGTTAGGTATGAATTGCATGTCAAACCGTTTGGAAAGATTGTCAGTGGGTAGAGTCGGAGGTTAACCAGTTTGACTGATTGCACGCAATCTATTTTTGGACACAGAAACACTTCAGGACAGCTTCATCATACAATCTCATCAACTGAACGAATCCTAAAGGCAAATAATCATTGTATCCATGAGGAGGAAACACAGACTAGTAGTCACATAAAGGTATTTGTTTCTTTAGCTGTGTGTGTTTCTTTAGCTGTGTTGCTGTATTGAGCATGAGATACACCTTGTTTTACATGTATGGTACTCAGTTGAATGTGAACAGTATCATGTAGTAGTGATAGCTAGAAGAATGAGGCTTACTGAAACTCATGTGTCATCATATCAAGAAATAAATATGTACATACCACCTACACTGGATACACATAAAACAAAAGTGAAATTGAACATGCTTTGGGTCTTTTACCACAGATATCTTCTGCCACCTGTGTACAATCTATAGTACCGCAGATTGTTAGCACTTATTAATGAATGCCCCAACACAGCTTTTCAGTAGACTTTTTATGTGAGTTTTAAATGTTTGCATCATGCAGTAGTTGTGGTTTTGATAACTTCACACATCCTGTCACATCACAGTTTTGAACGACCTAATTCAGTTAATGGGCCATGTGTCGTGGGTTGGTTGCTATGCTGTGGTATGAAGTGTGACATTAGCTGTGAAATAGCCATGGAGACACTTTGATCAAACAGTCGTACCGGGTGAAGACTAATGCACCTCAATAGCCTTAAAAGGGATTGAAATAGTGAACTAACGGAAATGCATGGTGGACTCTCCCTCCCTCCCTCCCTCTCTCTCTCTCTCTCTCTCTCTCTCTCTCTCTCTCTCTCTCTCTCTCTCACACACACACACACACACACACACACACACACCCACACACACACACAAACCCCCCCACACATACAAAGGTGGGGCAAGAAAGAGAGAGAGAGAGAGAGAGAGAGAGAGAAAGAGAGAGAGAGCATGAGACAGAGAGCACAAGAGAGAGAGAGAGAGAGAGAGAGAGAGATTACTCAAAAGGATAACAAGATAGTACTACTAGTGTGAGGCCTCATTCACACCAAACACTTTCCGTATACAGACGGTAAGTGCCCGTTTTCTGTCCGTATTCGTTTAGAATGCACGTTAACAAATTAGACTATTCACACCGCACGCGTGATCTGAGCGTATTCTGTCACACATACACACATATTGTACATGGTTACAGTATGTGTCGTACATGATCAAGTTGGTGTAAATGAGGCCTAAACCTTTTAAACATGAGACAAGGTCTGATGAAGCCTCTGACTTGTTACTTTCTGTTGTGTAGGCCGTTCTGCTCACACATGTAATTGTGTCTCTGTGTGTGCCTAATTGGTCAAACTGACTTATGGAAGTGGGGCCCTGAGCCTTCCTTTAAACTTTGTGACAGGAAAAGCAACAGCATTTACACCAAGCATACAAGTTACGTTACATTACATTACATTACACTTAGCAGACGCTTTTATCCAAAGCGACTTACAAAAGTTGCTTAAGCACATTTGCTTATGTGTGTAAACTCTCTCCTCTACTTTTCAAAAACACTGAGTTTTGGTCTGTTTTGTCATTTCTGTCAGAAGTGCTTCTGACATCATGGAAACAACACAGTTGTGACATCAATAAAACACTATCAAGTGCATGACACTATTGCATGATTGCAGGTTGATTTTGTGGGTGAATGTATTTATAATAATGATGATAATGAACCATTTAAAAAAAAACATTAAAAAACACCTTTTACGACACAAGTGACTTACGAAATAGAAATATACAAATGCAATCAAGAAATGAAATGCAATCAATAAATGGACACTTAATCAAAAGCCCATGAGCAGTGCTCAGTGGCTATGACTGTAATGTAATACCACGATGACATGGCAAGACTAAAGAGAATGGTGAAGCATATTTGTAATTTTGAGAACCAAATGTTGGCAAATGAAGTAAGGCAATACTGTCACAGCTTAGTAGCATATAACCAATTTGCGGACTGAGTGTGTGATCAAGGCCTGATGTTTTGCCTGTCAGAAAGGACATCAGGCGCTTTTAAAACAATGGACATGTATGTAAAGAAAGTTTAGCAGAGGCAACATTTGGAAATTATTGTTATTATTATTATTATTATTATTATTATTATTATTATTATTATTATTATTATTATTATTATTATTATTATTATTATTATTATTGTAGGATAAAATATGTGAATAGATAAAGGGAGGTTTAAGGCTTTCCTTTTTCATACTACACACCCAGAGGACATTAAGCAACACCACTGAACCTCATTTTCCATTTTGTTTTAATTTCTTCTTAGACCTCAGTGTTCACATTAATTAAACAAATAGCAACATCATCTTAGAATTATATCTGTTAAATAACAAAATTGACCAAGACAATTAAATAAAATGAACAAAGGCAACAGTGTACTTAATCACTCAAGTAATAAATATTACAATATAAATAAGCATTTACTAAATATAAATATGTGTATAGCCTTATATGTAATATTCAAAGCGTTGCATCCAAAACAACAACCAGCTGTGGTGGTCACTGTCCTGAGCCCTCCATGGGCGATGGAGCAGTGCTGAATACTGTGCTCGGGGTAACAGACGTAAGGCGTGTCAGAAGTGTGGAAGCTGTAGATGCCCTCCTCCTCCTTAAGTTGTTCCTGTTAGTAAAAATAAACATAAGAATTGTTAACATGAACGGACATTTACAACTGGCATTTCACATGTAAGAGATACATGTCATTAGCCTGTCTAATGAAAGCTACAATATGGACATGTACGTACATGGACTGTGATTTTTTTTAATGATAAAAGTGTTACTCACATAAATTCTTGAATTTTACGGCCCACCCAGAGAGATTTCACTGGACAGCAGAAGTCCTTATTCTTGTCCGTGGTGAGTCTGGAATGAAAAAATAGAAATCATGAATGCCAAGGCACTAGTTCTCACCCTATTGTCTTAGTAATGTGTACATAATATTTACTTCATTTTACTTAGTAATGGTCAGTACTGTTTATCTTATGGCCTAGCACAACTTAGTGGTTAATATTATGAGAGAGGTTTTCTTACATGACTGCATTTACACAGTGGTTAGTGCGTCTCTGCAATCTGAAGCCAATGATGGGGTCTGTCACCTCTTCATCAGACACAGCTGTGCAGCAGGAGGTGAACTTCTCAGCATCTGTTGATGAAATTTCTATTACACCTTGTTACCATGACTACCAAATCAGGAAACATATAGCTATGTCAAAAATAATAGCTATGGTTTACAAAATGTACCTTAAAATCAAGAGTCAGATAATTAATCAATCAACAGATGCATAACCAAAGCAATTACCTGCTTTTGCCCACATGGCTGCTGCAATGATGGCCATGATAGCCAGACTCCTGAAGGGTGTCCTGCCAGACTGCATTGTTCACTGCTTTACTCTCAGGGGCAAGAAGACGTCTGGTAGAGGACAGTTTGGCAAGTGTATTTAAAGCCTATAAAGCAGAAGTGGGCTGCCTCCTCCTCCTCTCTACCCAAAGTCCCCACCACCACCAAATTTGAGCTTTCATTCTGAGACAAACTGCTGTCCAAGGCCAAGATGGAAAAAAAAAAACAGCTGCTTTGCCTCCCATATCACCACAGACCTCCTGTCATAACTCCACAGAATCCATTCAACTGTGTCATGTTTACAGTCTGCAAACACTAGCAGACATTTCATGGAGTGGCTATGTCTGAGCACACATGTCAGTAAGTTGGTGCAATCAACTCAAACTTCCCCTAAGAGTCCATTTGTCAACCTCCGGGCCACCATGTGTGAAAGGGGAAGGAACTGGAGACGTCTAAAGATAATGTCTCGTCATACTTTCAGTAGCTTGAAGTCAGAGGAGAGAAAGAATGGGGCGAAGACTGGCACAGTATATTTGTTGCAAGTTGTCTTGAGACGGGGGAATTCCGTGTTTTTTCCGCATATCCAAGGGGTCTTGGGTGGAAATCCCCCTCCATTAAACCAGCCGCCCCCACCGCTATTCCTGCACTTACAGCAGAATGAAGACAGCCACAGTTCTATTGTGGCCTACACATTACATCATCCTATCCACTCATTTTAACTGGGTGTGTCCTTAACACAGTTAGATAACAGACAATTAAGATAAACATTGAGATTTCACAATGTAAAATATCTAAAAACACGTTACCACAATTTTGTATAATAAAAGCACACAGCATACATAAAATGATACTGTAGATCATCAGTCAAGCGCAACCCACATTCTTCCTAAGGGTACAGGAAAGTGCAACCCTCCGATCCCAAGACTAACTTTTTAACCATTAAGCCATGAGAAAAATATGTTGTAAGATACCGAGGCTGAGGTTTGGCAATTTGACCCCATGACTTTTACCAACAGTGATATTATGGATATCATTTTGTAAAACAGTAAATTTGTTAAAATACATACAGTAGGTCAACAGATTAACCACTATTTCCATTTTCTGTTCAATCTCATCTCAGTTTCTATCTCAAATGCCTCTTCAAAATTATTTAACCTCAGTGACACACACAACAACAGAATTCAACCTCTGCATTTAACCCATCACACATGCAAGCAGAGGGCAGCCATGATAACGGCACTTTTGGGCGAGCAGTGTGTGGGGACAGTGCTATGCTCAGGGGAGGATGGAGGCCCTGGTCATTCACTTCCCCCACCCACGGGTCGGCATGGGGGAATTGAACCTGTGACCCAGCCCAACGCCTTAAATGCTAGTCCATGGCTAAGCCCATAACCATGACTCTTAATAAAGCGTATTCCCCACTGGTCTTATGTGTGCTTGGCAAGCTCATCCCATCCCTTCTGCTTGCAGTTCAGCATACTTTCAGTATATTCCTAGCAAAGGTTTCTTCAAATACAACTGTTAGGTGGACTGTGGTCAGGAGGTAGTGGTAGTAGTCTGGCTACTGAGGGGTCGCTGGTTGGATTTCACCTTTTCCTGGCTGGGTTGAAGCGTTCTCAGGCAAGACATTGAACCCCATCCTGCTCCAGATGTGGCAGTTTGCTTGGCAGCTTTTACGAGCGGTGTGTAAATGTGTGTGTGAATGGGTGAATGTAAGGCCATTTATGTAAATGCATACATTTTGTAATGAATGCACTTATAATGAATGCACAATGAATGCACAATAAATAAATGCAGTTCAATTACCATTAATCCTGACAAAGAACAGCATGTATGGGTTAGACTAGTTTTCCAGCCAGACAGAATGTGCTATATCAAGCCAAAACCCAGAGCCAAGCCCACACAATGTACAGCTTCTGTCTTCCCACACCCCCTGCCTGAGGTTTAGTGGTGTCGGTAGGAGGTTATTAAGTGGCTCCCAACTGTGGTTGTCCTCTGTAGCCACACACACAGACAGACAGACAGACAGACAGACAGACAGACACACACACACACACACACACACACACACACACACACACACACACACACACACACACACACACACACACACACACACACACACACACACACACACACAAAGCAGGAAAATAAATAAAAATAAAAAACTCTGAGCCCTGTTTTATCATTCAGGAAGATTTTTATTTCAATATAAACACCACGAAGTCAGTACAATACACTTCCCTGTATATTACATAGTAAGTACGATACAATTCCCTTGACAGATATATGAGAACTAACCCCCTGACCTCCACCCCTGTGTAGTTGGTATATCCTCAATGAGTTTGTCAATTGTCAAAACAACTGCAGTTGTTTCTTGCAATGTCCCACACATATAGTGAATAATGCATAAATCCGCATGTATTGCCTGTGAAGAACTTTTTTGGCACTTAGGTATTAGGCTACAGTGCAACATGCAGGTAACTTACAGTAAATGCAAATAAGTCTCCTTACTTATTTTAATTATAGTAGTCAGTGTAGCTGTTCCTGACACAGCCACTGAAAGTATACAAGGTTCTTTGTTGCCACCTGCTGGAAGCTGCAGCAAAGTGAGAAGACAATAACAATTGAAACTGATTTTTTTTTTTTTAATTAACAGATAATACACAAACAACTAAACACTTCACAGATTTTCCTAGTCCGCAAAAAATGGTTTCTCTGTTGAAGTCTTCTTCAAATGATCAAGCTGGAGAACACGACTTGTGATTCTGTGAAATTCAAGTTTAAAAAGGCAAAAACAATCAAAAAAAAAAATGTAAGAAAGTTTGAATCTTTGCCATCCTTCAGTGACAACACAACATCCATCCATCCAGAAATGGAAGATGTTTTCTCTCAGAATATTGTTTGGGATTGGATTTCATTTAAAACAGTGGAGTCCTTACCTTAGCCAGCTCCAACACTTTCAGCTTTACCCATCTAGCATTAGGAGACGTGCAGTAGTAAGTTCCATTCGTTTTGAATCTGTTTTGGATAAAAACAACAATCTTATACAGCAATAAACAGAAACACAGAGAGAGAGAGAGACAGAGAGAGAGAGACAGAGAGAGAGAGAGAAAGAGAGAGAGAGAGAGAGAGAGAGAGAGAGAGAGAGAGAGAGAGAGAGAGAGGCGGGTGGGGGTGAGGTTGAAAACAGAGAAAGCACAAAAAGAGAGAAATTGTTTTCTGTGTGAGTGTTGTGTTAAACGTACATGACGGCGGCTACACAGGCGTCTGACTGGCTTTGAATAATGCAGCCATTGATCTCCGTCCTGATGCGGGCTGGACTTGTTCTGTGACAGCATATCATAGTTGTGTGTTTGGCACCCCCAACTTCCAGTCAAATGGAAAAAAAAACAACAAAGAAAAAAACAAACATATTAAAAAGAAATAAATGGTAACAGACAGTTCTGGAAACTCATGAAATATTAAAGACATCTAGAAGATCATGGAACTATGGAAAAGAGAAATCTAGAAGAAATCTGTCCTCTCTGTTACCTACTTACATGCAATTGGACTGCTTCTCATCAATTGCTTAGCAGCAACTGTTTGCTCTTTAAATAATGGGAATTTTTACAAAAGTCATTGTTAAAACACTCAACAAGAGTATTAAAGTCCCACTCACAGATTATTGTAAATTAGAAGAAACTTAACACTTAACACAACATTGTGATTGTGTAAAAATTCTTGCAATTTATCTGAAGCTCGATGGTAAACTCTATGACACTCGATGGTAAACTCTATGACACTCTATGACTCTATGTAGTTTAAAACATATATATTGCTTTGTTTGGTATGAGAAACATATGACAGTGGCCATTATTCATGAGCATTTCATAAAAGAGGCTGTCTACATTTTTGTAACTTTTTTTATTCAGTTCTTTTTTACATGGAACATCTTTGCTAACACCAAGGTGCTATTTTTGGCATCCGGACAGTGAGCACCAATAGGGAAGCCAGTTCAGAATTGACTAGTGTTGTTGGAAAGTAGCCACGCGGTAATGCAGCACTTGTGAACGGCACTTGTAGACCCTGTGATCAAAACATTGGCTGTGTCTTAAACAGAAATAAATGCTGCCTTCAAACAGGGCATTTGGTGGCAGCAAGGCATCAAGGCTCTCCGAATCAAATAAATGCATAAAATGCTGCACTGAAAGGTACCTTTGTTTTGCCCAATTTTGAAGAAAGCATAGATGTTTCCTTCATGCTGCCCTCAATGTCCAACATTCTATCAAACTCTGAAGTCGACTACTGGAGTTATGGCAACAGTGATCTGTGTTGCTGTCTAACCAGGCTGTTCAAAACAAAGGTTTTAATTGGTACCTTGATGCCTGCTTCAGATGCGTGATTTTTTAGACAGTGAAGGCAGCAAGGCAGCAGGTCAATAGCTTCCCATTTTGGACATAGCCATAGCTTCTTTTTGATTAAATACATTTTTGGGGCATATACAGTGGGTAGGTCTGCTCTGTCTTTTGTAACGCAGCACTTACCAGATATGCAGGTCAGCAGAACAGTCGCCAGCAGACACAGACTGGTCCAACGATAACCGGGCAGGGTGGATTGCATGTTGGCCTCCGCAGCGGTGCTATCCGACAGGGAAATCACAAGGCTTGCTGATCCCACTGGATGTGCGATTACTGCTGTATCTTATGGACATGAGTGTCCTTTTATGCCCGTGGACAGTCACCGGTCAGTCATCATAACAAATCCATTTTTGGAGCTTCTAAGAAACCAACGCCACATGACGCATTGCATGATCAATCAGACATCCTGCTCTTATCCAGACATGATCTTCCTGTCTGATCATCCCAATAGCTTCTGTGCCGTATGTACAATGATCATTAGGATTTGATAGTCAATGACTGACACCTCTCAAAGCTCTCAACCAGCACCGCAGGAGTGCTGGCGTGAAGGAGAAAAAAACAGGGTAACCATCGTGCAAAATCTGTGTGCAAAGTGTATTTTGAAAGCTTTTTAGTGATTTATGGAACTACTCACCCCGCCTTGTCATGCAGCCAATTTCACATGATATAAAAGATAGAGCTGCAGTCACACTCAGTCAGTGGTGATTAACGCACACATGACACCAACACCCAGGGCGGTACAGGAAAGCACAACCACAGGGTAGGCAAACCTCCCTGCACCTCCCATTTTAGAAGCCGTTGCAACACAAGGTCAGCTGTTCTGTGTTCCTCTTAAAAAAGCCTGCGCTGAGAACAAAGCCAAGACATCAAAGTGTTACGACCAGCAAATAACATCAGTGTATCATCAATGGGAAGAGCAGCGTCAGTGACCATGACTGTCACTCTGGCCTGGATGATGGGCCTGTTTTACCTACCCACTTTAATGCTCAGCTCGGTACAAGCTGGTAAGTGCTTTAGTGTGTCAACATTAATGCTTCCTTTTGATTTTTTTTTTGTATGTTGTTTTGTTTTGTCTGACTATTGTATGTCATGGTCTGCTTCCCCAGATTCTGTGCCATTTCTAGTTCACGGAGAGCCTGTTGTCCTACAGGATGTTTTCCAGGATAACTCAACCAAGAGTAAGTCAACAATGACAGCAGTGTCAGACCTCTTCTGTTTGACTTTTTTTTCTACAATTTTAAAACGTTTTTGGATAAGCAGAGCAATGCTGCGTTTTTGTCTTAGCTCTGTGTTTTTTTCCTCCTACAGACAGCATTGATCCGAAACCAGAGACATGCTGCAAAAACACAAGTCCCGCGTGTCCATGGAAAAATAACATCACAAGATGCATCATCTCCCCAGAAGGACACAGTTGTGTTGCTGCCGTCATGTGTGTCAGAAAAAAAACAAAACATACACATTTCCCTTGTTTCTGTACATTTTGTTATTATTGTCTGAAAATGTGAACTAAAAATGGTTGTAATGTTCATTGACAGCTTTTTCTCTGGGCATCACACATGCTGTGTTCCTCCACAAGCACGATGGGTTCAGAGAAAAATAAAGGAATTAGCACAGGTGAGGACTCGACAAGGCTCAAGAGAGAATTGTCACAAGCAACGAATCTGTCATGTTTGGATGTTTGTGTGAAATGCAAGAGTAATTTGTACAGCCACATGCAGCAGCAAAGACCCGAGGGAGGTATAAGTGACTAACTCTCTTAACTTTTCTCCCTCCTACAGAACGGCACACCATGTGAGGATGCCTCACAACCCAATTCTTATGCCGTGCTATGAGCTCTTATGAGCCAGCATCTTCTGCAGACATCATCACCACCCTCAGTTGGTTCAATGTTTGCCATTGAATTGTAACTGCCACTGAATTTTAACTTAATCATATATTATGTAAAAAAACACATTGATAATGACATTTTAGTATTTAGATATGTGTGGTATATTTTGGTACAAAATAAAGCATGTTAAACACTATTTAAGTCGGGAATGTTTTGTTGTTTGTGGTTGTTTTTTATGTGCTAGCATAAAGAGTCCATCAATAGGAGGGGAATGTGGCATCAACATTCCCTTTGTGAGATGTAAACTGTTGTATTTGCATAGAAGAGCCCCTGTAGATCAATCCAAATTTGAAATATTTGCATAAGGCAAACCTGCCTAGGTAGCTACAACTAATGGTGTTTTACATTTCTGTTTGTAAATAATGATAGACAACTATTTGTTTGCTTCACATAAAATGAATTTGATAGGGCAATAGAACAGGTATAAAACACCTACAATCCTATCAGGTACCAGAAAGTAACTATTACATCATAGCTAGTAACTTTTAAGTTAGGGCATTAGCAAATATGACTGAATGCATTAGTTAACACTACATTTCAAGAGTGATTTTACTTTTCAGTATAAAATAACAGATAGGCAACTTTATTTATTTTGTCACAACATTGTTGAAACTGTCTTCCATTAATGAATATGTTTTTTGAACCAGATAAACCAACTCCATTGCTGTGTTACCAGTATAAATCTAAGCTATCTCAGTAGTTCTTCTGCTAGTTTGTTGCAAAAGTAACGTCATTAAAAGGTTTGAAACATTTAAAAAAACGTTCTTGCCACACAAAGCACATGTAAACAACACACAACAGAATTCACAGAACAGAATGAGGTGTGGTCACATTTTTCATTTAATTAGTGAGATCTGAACATTTAGCCAGATAAAATTTACCATTGTAAGATGCTGCATTTATTCTTAGCAGTAGATGGTGCTAAAACTCTTTCATGAAGTAGAAATCCCTTTTACTGGTATCAACATTACATTCAAATACACTTTTGTTGTTCTTCTCTTATCCAGAGTTTGAAACCTCTGCCAGTACATGTCCTTGTGCTCACTGAAAGTCATACTTAGCATTCTGCTCTCAGATAGCCACATGCAGTGGAGAAGAGCCTGAGCGGTGTTATTTATTTTTCAAAAATACATCACAAATTTACAATAGAAGTTTGCTTTATTAAATATTGCACATATCTGAGGGGGTGACATACAACATTGAAAAGGCTCTAAAAAGAAATAAATAGTAGAACATAAATATTAAAACACTGAAAATGCCAGCTATCAATGGTCAAAGACATTGACCCCTATATCACTACATGTTTCATCAGTAATACAAAAGTTGTAGTAGCTTTTGGTACCTCAAAGGGCGCTGTCATTAGTACTAAATATTACATCTCTCTGTAACTGTGATGAACTGTACTGAATTAATCTCTGAATAAATAGATAAATCAGATGTGTAAAAGACAAATCAAAATTACAAAAGCTTGTCATGCTGCAGTGTTTAAGGGAGCGTCCATGTGAAGATCATACCGTCCTTTTCTGTTTCACACTGTCCCTGTGGTGCTGTTCCTACAGGGTCTGCCTTCCTGTGGGTTGACAAAAGCAAGAATTAAGCCTAATGCAATACAACGTAATGTTCCATAACCTGAATATTCTGAAAAACATTCTGAGATTCCTTTAAGCAGAAACATGCGTGTAGACATCTGCTTACATTCTTTAGATCTTTCAGTTTCTTTATAACCCATCGAGCATTGGGTGTACTGCAATAGTAAGTCCCTTGGGTAAAAAATCTGTAAAGACATAAAATATTCTCACTGAAGTAAAAACTACACTGAGGTACACAAATGGGCACATGGGTGAAGTAGGACCATGTGACATATACTATACATATATAGATAGAACAGAGAAAATACAGAATTCAGGAAATATAAAATATAACAAAGAGAACACAGCATTTATAAAATACATATTATGTGGATAGAGTAAAGAGAGCTTTTTACACTTACATGACAGCAGGTAGGCACTGATGTGAGGCTTCTGCAATAATGCAGTCGTCAATTTTTGTCTCGATACGAGCGGGGCTTACTCTTTTGCAGCATGTTGGATTCTTTGGATCGTGGGATTGCACTGCAAAGCAAAACACAGCAAATCCATCAGGAAAGGTCCTCAATCCATTGTCCTCAGGGTTTGAGGGCATAACAGACAACAAGGGGCGCTATCCCGAGAGCCCTTTCTACTCACCTCCTGATGTGTAGTGCAGTAATACAGCGGTCAGGATCAGCACGCTGATCAGCTGGTTCTGAGATACAGAGTGCAACATGATGGACAGTCCTGCTGTAGTAGAAGCCCTTTGCAGTGTGTGAAATGACTGGGGTGTTTCAGGTTGCTGTTTCTTATAGTGACCAAAAGAGGAAGTACTCATCGCTCAAGTAATGGAAACTTCTGATCGTTCAAGACTGGTGAAGGTGCTTTGATGTCATATATGGACATTTTGTTTGGATATGGTTTTACATCATAATGACAGTGCATAACTAATGAGGTGACAGTATGGCCATAATAACTGTCACTAATATGTGACATCCTCTGGGTCATACAATTCAAAAGCTATGTCTGTTAATAAGTGGTTTAAAAGCACCTACATATGTTACTGTGGTTTTCTCTTTCTTTCTTTCTTTCTTTCTTTCTTTCTTTCTTTCTTTCTTTCTTTCTTTCTTTCTTTCTTTCTTTCTTTCTTTCTTTCTTGATGAGGATGCATTTTAGAGGACACTAAGTCAAAATTTCAGCTGACCTCTTGTCTGTGTGTTTGATGTTGATAACACTATTATAACACTATTATGGTAACACGTTTTTACACTTCATTTTACAGATTTTTTTTTTTAATTTAATTGGTATTTATTTATTTAAAGTGTCTTACAGTTCCTTCTTGAAACATAACAACATGTAATTACTTAATTACTTAATTACTTAATTACTTAATTACATGTTATATACTTCCACTGTACATACCTTACACTGACCCTGATAGTAACCCCATGTCAACAGGACAAAAGTATAAAGTATATAAACATATAAAGTATGATCTGGCAATGATCCCATAGAGAGAAAGTTCTCATTGGTGGGATCAGCAGGTGTTTATTTAATGCTTTTGTATACTACCAATCAGACCACTGGTTTCAATAATATATGTGTAGCGTTTGATTTTCCTTGGTGCCCCATTTCTCTGGCAAAGGAACAGTCAAGAATAGGCAGGTTCTTTCAGGTATCAAAGTCATGGTGTGACAGTCTATTTTTACAAAATTGTTTCATTTATGCTCTTTGCACCAGACAGTAGTCTGCTGGTACTGCATATATCTTGTGGATTGTCATCCTGTTTACTTTGGTATTGTTATCTTCAAGATCATCTGATTAGTGACTCTTTGTCATCCCATATGTAGTGATGTCATTATGGTAACACGTAAATCGGCAGTTAAGTCTGGGAAGCCACAGCGCAGTGAAAGATAAGCAAGGTGCATAATGGGAATTGTTTGTTCACTTAAGACTTAGAATTATCTCACATTAGAAGGGGTCTGTAGATTGTTGTCAAGTTTTACAGGCAGATATATAATGTTAACATGGAGGTACACGGCACATGAGAAATACTACTATGAGCTTAAAAATGTTAAAATTACATTACAAATATGACTCGGTGCACTATACAGGTTGAAATCCTGTGAAATATTAATGCTGTTTCAGGTAGGCCACAAAGCCTAAACATGAACTGTAAAAGATACATCACAAAAGCGGTTTTACAGTTTTTACACATTAGAAAATAATTTCCTGACCCAACTTAAGCTAGTCCTCATCCGCTGTGACTCAGTTAAGTAATAATGTCATGTAGGATGGTGTTAATGTTTAATAAGTCGACTTATTCAATCAACACAAAAAGATGACATGATTGAATAAAAATGTATCTTTTAGAATACACTGGATTAGGAGGACGAATGGAAGGTGCAAGGTGAAAAACCAATGATGTCTGTTTATTTGTTTTAGTTTTTCATGTTATTGCCCTTCCCTGTAGTCTGAATCATCCTGCAGAGCGGTGAGTTCTGTGAAAACAACATAGTCACTCTGTGTTAGCCGGTGACTTACAAATACAATGGAGTGGTGATGTCAGACAGGTCTCTAGTCCACACTGCTTTTTTTTTTGCTTACATGATGTTAGTTATGTTTGTATGAAGAGTTTGAGGCCAATATCATGATTTGTAATCCACTGAAGAGCAAAGCAGACATAACATTTTCCAAAGAAAACAGAAAACAAGGGGGAAACCAGTGATGTCACTCTTTTATATATTACAGCTGACATCACTGGTCTTCCCTTCAGTTACTGTTAATTAGGGGGTAAAAGCAGTATCATGCAGATATTGACTTCGAGACAGTTCTTAATAGAGGTAGATTGTTTTTTATTTTTTATTTTATTTAACATTGAATACATTTTAAAGAACTTTGAGGCACATCTGTCAAATCGCAGCAGAGAGACTAGACAAATAGACACATTTTTCCACCCTATCTTGCTATTATTCACAAACAATATTACACAAAGACAAAAGAAAGAGTCCTAGTTTTTAATAGAAACCCAAACAGTGCATTGGCTGCAAGTGATTGCTAATCATGCTGGGACAGCTAAGATGGGTGTAAAACACTAAACGCTAGATATGAGGGGACTACAGTGGCTCTGCATATGGTACTGGAGCAGAAACCTGGACTGGAGTAGCTCAGGCACTGGAGCAGGAACAGAAGAGCGTGTTGCAGACGCTGTGATAATTTGTGTGACATGGGGCCACTGCTGACTATGTGTAGATACACTAACCACAGGGGATATTGCACACATGAGGAAAGACTTCATGTGAAAGACCACAAGTGTTACCGTTATTTGTGTGTGTGCTTCCTGTAAGATATCGATTTATCTAGCTAACTGAGCATTTAATTCAGAGACACCAGTCACAGCTCCAGATAGTACAAACACTGCCATGTATTCCTTCTCCCTGTGCATTTAACAAAGCTGATTTACTGAATATTTGTCTGGTGATATGTGCGCAGTAGGATCATCTAGTTCGGAAAATTGTTGGATCATTACAGTTTATAATTAAAAAACATGCCAGAATATGTGTTGAAAAATAACAAAGGTTTGCCTCTGCATCTTTGTTGATAACGTGTGTGCAGGTATAATACCCCACTTTTTCAGGAACGGGAATGTGATATTTTTTGGCCAAATAAGTAAATAGATTTTTTTGTTTTTTGATTGACACATTCCAGTGTCTCTGTCAAAAAAAAGCATGAGTCACACCTGTAGCCCTGTAAGTCCATGCAATAGTAAAAAAAAGATTGCTACATTACCAGATATTACAATGATCCGCGTTTCGGCCAACTGTTTCCACTGTTGAAACAGGGCCACTATGAATCAGTTAGCCTATCATGAGGCAGGCCGGTGACACTGACTCAATCAGGCCATTGTCACTCCTCATTCCTTTGCCATTAACTCAAGGCTTAACATTACATTACATTACACTTGGCAGACGCTTTTATCCAAAGCGACTTACAATAGAGGACATAATCACAGCGTACAACACTTGCAGATACAAAGTGCACATGAGATATACAGAACAATAAGTGCAAATGCCAACTGGGGTATAACTTTAGGCGTAAACAAGACAAGTCTCTGCTTTTGCCCAACAGTAAACATATTATTGAGATTCAATAATATAATCAATGCAAATTCAGGATAAATTGCAGAATTTGTTTTCAGCTAAACACTCATTACTTTGCCAGTGGATGAGAGTCTTTGATAGCAGTCCATATTGAAAACTCCCATTGTCAAACGCTATCAGTCTATCTTACTTTTCATCTGACTTAATGACACTGTGTTCTGTGTGTCGTTATGTGCAATAGTCTCACTTCCTGTAACCAAGAAGTTGACAGCTGATAAATTGTGACTTGTCACTTGTTGTGACCGGTAACTTTGTCATGTGATTTCGCTAAATGTTGTTTTTGCCATCACTACAGCCTGTTTTCACAGTTTTCACAACATGGATGATGCCATTTCCATATTCTAGTGCATTGCTATGGCTACTGCCTCTTGTTTGGGTGGGTGGAACACGTCATTAGTCATACACGGTGAGAATCCTGCGCCTCTTGTGATCTAAACTAACACACAGACTCAGAGTACACTTGAGCTACTTCTTGATAAAAAGGTTGATTCCATGGAAGACTGTGGATGAGTCTAACTGTATTTCTAGTGACTTCACATTATCTTCAATTATCTCCAAACATGTTGTGTTCTTTATGCATTTTTACATAGTGAACATCAACAGCACATCTTTTTAAGACAAACTATATTTCCTAAGACACAACAGAAAAGTATTTACAAAGTATATACTCTCACAGTCATGCTTGTGTTTTCATTACATATTTGAAAATGAATGGAATAACTGAAACACTACCCTGTTCATCAGCAAGTGTGACAATCAAAGACGAGCTGGAGCCAGGACAGCTAGGTGGCTGCCTCGGGGGGTGGTGAGCGTGATGGCTCAGGGGACACAGGTGTGGATGGCTCGGCGGATGCCTTATCAAATGTGGATGGCTCAGAATACTGGGCGCATGCTTGAGACTTTTAAAAATGGTGGGGATATTGCAAAGAAACTGGAAATGAGATTCCGGAAATGTTTTCATGGATAGAAAAAAAAATTGGGGAGGTACATGCAACCATGCAAGGTGCTTCATCAAAACTGGGGCATGTGGGGCAGCTGTGGACTAATGGTAAGGGAGTGAGATGGAAGGATCACAGTTTGGAATCCCATACCAGTAGGAAGAATATGGGTGATGCAGTGAATAACTAGTACTCTCATGCACCCTCATCCGTGATGGAAATGCCCTTGAGCAATGCATCTAACTCCACATTACTCCAGGGACTGTACCATGTAAAATAACTGTAAGTCGCTCTGTAAGAGTGTCAGCTAAGTGTAATGTAAAGAGTGGTGTGTGACAAAAACCATTACACAAGGTAATAGTAGTAATATTCACTTGTATAGCACAATTCATACAAAATGCAGCTCAAAGTGCTTCAACAATTTGGTAAGAAAAACACAAGACAACATTTCTTGCAGTCCAGTGGCGCCAGAACGGAAAAACACAAGACAACATTTCTTGTAGTCCAGTGGCGCTGGAATGAAAAAGTCCATTGAGGTACTGTCAAGTTGCTAGTGTCCGCAGGCGCTGTCGAGTTGCTAGTGTCCCCAGGGAGCAACAGGGGTGGCGAAAATGGCGCCAGAATGAAAAACACAAGACAACATTTCTTGCAGTCCAGTGGCACCGGAACAAAAAAATCCATTGAGGTGCTGTCAAGTTACCTGAGTCCCCAGGGAGCAACGGGGTGAGGACAAATTTCCTGCTTGTTTCATTTGTGTAAATTTTAGGAAGAAACCTCAGGCTGAACTACGACCCCCAGGGGTACCCATCTGCAAGGGCTGGTAAAGGAGAAGTCTTTCCATCCACCCAAATACCCTTACTAGCGGCCTGCATAGGAGGCAAAAATGAGGAAACCACGATCTAGAATGTCCGAATACCTTAGTAGGCTTTACGTAGTATGCGAAACCGGGCCAAAAGCACCCGGATGGCTTTCTATTTCCGGTGGTATTTTGCAGTGTGCAAACAAACTACACTACGCTATCCCAGAAGTCACCGGGAGGTTGAAAACTGTAGAAGAAGAACCCAAAACTTCCCGCTCAATAAACGTAACCAAGATGGCGGAGACACCGGCCGCTTGTCTGGCGGTCTACTGTAACGGTCGAGTGGTAAGCACTGCATAGAACACAGTGCCTACTAAGGTTTCGGACGCAGGGTTTGACTGTCTGAAGGGACTTTGATAAAGCAGTTAAGTATAGGCAAGGTTGAACAGGTCGGTCTTTAGTAGGTTTTTAGTAGGTAGTCCTTTATTATTTTAAATAAAGTCGTAAAGCACTCTTTCTTGGTGGGCATTTTCTTCTTAAATAATGGGTAAAGGGAGGTTAATATTTATTTATTGTAAATAGTAGCGTATGGCACAAATGGTAGGCTGAGGAGTCTGAAACACTTACTTGTAACTGAGGGAATTTTTATATTTAAATAAATAAATAAATAACATCTGCATTTGTAATAAACACACCTTGCATTTGCATTTGTAATAAACACACCTTATCATTTCTGCTTCTCTCATCTATCATTAAAAATGTACACAGCTTGTGCTTTACATTTACATTTTATATACATTTATTCTATTTAGTTCTATTACAATCAGGTAGTTGTTAAGTGCCTAGTGTGATGCAGATTTGCATTTCACATACATTTCACATGTGACATGTGATCCTCGTCTTGAATTTGTGCGTCAGTGTGGTCAGCAGTCAGTGATAAAGAGAGAGGGAATGAGGAAAGGAGGGAGCAACCCACCACATCCATACACAAACACACACACACACTAAAACACACACACACACCCTGCCAGGTCACCTTAATGGTAGTGATATTAAGTACTAGTATGTTGGCCAGCCCTATATTAGGCATGATGAATAATATTTCTATTTGGTGTGATGTTAGGTGTGAGTATAAAGGCAAACCAACCCACTGTTATGGTCATGTGTGTTGCGTGTGTGAATGAATAGGTCAATATAGTATTCACACAAAGTCATCTTTTAGGCATACATAGGCATACGTATATGGGAAAAGAAACACACAGCCTACGGGCATGCCTTTTACAGATGTGTTCATATCAGTCTAAGGTATAGCCCTCAAACCAGAATCACACTTTATGTACTTAATTGTGACTGTGACTGTGACATATTTCCTAGTTAGCATGTCAGAAATACTTCCGCAGCAGGTAAACCACCAGTAAATATTTGTCTACATGTCTGGTGAAAGCTTAATGACATTTGGGCTCAAAAGCCAATGCAATTGTGGTTCCCATGTCCGTTAAAGCAGCATGTTGATTGCCATGAATGGTGGGAATGCCCAAACCATTTAGTGTGCTTCTTAGCCATCAACTCACTGAACAGTGTAGGGTTAGAATGACAAACTACAACTTCAATTGCATGTGCAATGAACACACAAAGGTTTGGTGTTATTCTGTTTATTTTAAGTGAAATTAAATCCTGATAGGTAAATAAATAAATAAGTAAATAAATAAATAAATCAATAAAACCTCAAGGACTGCCCATAGGAAACTCCTCTCCAGATGTTGTGACTAAGGAGCTGGTTGGGAAAGGTGCCAAAAAAAAAAAAAAAAAAAAAATTGGCAACTGCTTTGCTGTGACAGAGGAAATCCCCATGTGGTAAGAAAGAATAGTAATTTCAAAGCACAACCAAGATGCTGCTGAGTTTACAAAAGACTATGGTGTTTATACAGACGATGTGAAAACAAATAGTCTCTTCCCATCTGCCTCGGATTACTCTTAAATTGCAAGTTATATTATTGTAGCTCTGTGCATTTAGCATAATTGTCCACAACAGAAAGAGAATCAAGCCAGTTTTTTTCCCCATAATTGAGTTAGTATAATCAAACATGCATTTTCGTGTCTGTCCTTTCTGACAAAATAAAAGGAATGCGGTATTCCTTTGACCTTTCCCTTGATAATTTGGTCGCCCAGAACAACACAATCTGTTACAAACAATTTCAAGTTTAGAAAGACAAATACTTGTCTTAAAAAACACACAAGCTTGGACACAAGCCACATAGACACATAGACTTATGTGACAACACTAAAGGAAACGAACGATCACATTGGGCTTAGACAGACAGGCAGCTAGAAAGACAGACAGACACAAACACACACATACGCATGAACGCGCACACACACACACACACACACACACACACACACACACACACACACGCACACACAGTTCATCCAAAGGAGAAATTGAGAAGAACATGTATGCCACTTGTGTCATCACCAGAATTGAAGTTCAAAACCAGATCAAGCACAGAATAAACATTAATTGGCAAAATGTCTTTAAGGGTCTACACTGTTTATTATAACAAACAAACAAACAAATAGCACCCAGTGTCATTGTGAATAGACAGCACAGCACAGCACAGCACACAGTGTACACAACAGAACTGACTCTGCGTTTAACCCAACACACACATGAGCAGGGGGCAGCCATTACAACAGTGCCCGGGGAGCAGTGTGTGGGGACGATACCATGCTCAAGGTACGTCAGTGGCACCACTAGCAATTGGTGGATTTGAGCCTGCGGTACTGCAGTCACAAGTCTGATATTTTATATGCCAGACCACCCCCCCGACCATTGCCCCGTGGAACTATGGTACAAGTATTTCATCATCTTATTTTTTACCATAATTGGAAAAGGACAACACTCCCTCAAAACATCCCAAATGTGTTTGACACTCTCTGAGGTTCTTTTCTGCTGCCCGCATTTAAAACTCCAATCACCATTAAGTGATTTATTATCTTTTTACATTTTGCTTTTTCTTTACACATATTGCAGTCTTGAAAAGTAGTGGTCAACAACTGTTTATTTCTTTGGCAAATGTAACATATCAAGTAATAGTTATTAGGGAGATGACAGTTAATTGGGAAATGTAAATAAAATAGGATTAATTTATCATAAATAACACATATATTTTTACATCACATAGCTTCTCAGAAATAAATGATACTCAGGAATTTGTACATTTGTAAAATATTTCTGAACATAAAAATATATTTATAAATATATATATATATAAATGTTTGCAATGAGACAAAAAAATAGCTATTGTGGAAGTAGTGCTCTTAGAGGTAAAAGTTCCTGCCTTAACACCATCATAAGCATAAATAACAATCATAATAGACAGTACAGCCATTTTAAAAACCTAAATCTGCTATCATAGAGCACATATCTGAAAAATACATTTTAAAAAGTCCTTCAGAGCTGCACAAAAATCACAGTGACCTCCTGAAAGTTATCTTGGTGTAACAGTGTTGCAGGTGCAGGGACACGGTAAGTTGGATCAGTGCATGTCCTCTATGAGATCCAGACCCCATCACTAGGCGGAACTACAGAAGTACCCAGAGTTATTGACCCAGAGAAACTGACCAAGAAGGAGCTGGGCAAACTCATTTAGGCTAGTCCATGAGGGTGACATTTTTCCTCCAGTCCAAACACGGTGTTCCTTTCTGTAGTAGGGGTAGAATAAAAAGGGGGAACAAATCAGTGCTTTCATACAGTACGTCACACGTGTCACAGTGCAAATCTGATAATATTTGGAAATAATATATGAACTTAAATAACAGGTGGCCTTTACTACTAACCTTTTTTAGTTCATTGACTGTGTTCCTGACCCATTTCGCATGCGGTCCACTGCAGTAACTCTTGCCATTGCTAAAGAATCTGTATGAAAAAATAAAAGAAATAATGAAATCAAGGGTCAGAATTCATTTTTCTGATGTGATTTTGAAGCATATGAAATGAATACAATGAACAAAAAATAGAACAAATTAAGCAAAAAATATCTATTTCACTCACATGACAGCAGCCACACAATTGTCTGTCTTGGGATGGATGACACACTTGGTGATTTCTGTCTGTATACGCGCTACACTCGTCTTCTTACAACATGTTGCCTCCTTATCGTCCACAGCTTGTGCTTTGAAAATGTAACAAACAGAACACTTTAATGGAAATATTCCATGCCAATAAATACTGACAATAATGTCTTGACAACAAACTCATGAACTTTGATGAATTCAGTCAGAGGAAAAGACTAAAAAAAAAACTAACTGAAAAGAGAGGGCTTTTACCATGCAGTGTGCAGTGCATCAGTAGAGTTCCAACGCAGAACAGGCTGAAGAGATGCAATAGGACCAACGTTGATGCCATGGTGGTTTGTATGTTTCTCCAATGTTCCCTCTGTGAATTGCAGACTACCTTCTCCCTTGAGCTCAGCTCTGGTCGTTTAGCTATGCACAGAGACTCTGCCGTTTTTATCGCCTAAAATGAGGAACTTTACAGTCATTCAGCCCCCGCGTCCTCGTCACAAATGGAAAGAATGAGGGATAGGCTAGGCACAAAAAGCTGCTCCTTGAATGCCGAACCGACTAGACATACATAGACAGATATTATCTATCGGCTTCCCAACTGCCACAAGCAGCTAAGCAGCTAAGTCTTTCTCTCGGCTCAGTGATAAGTGAGAGACAAGAGAATATCTTCAGTCTATGAGGCGACCAGACGTGGAAATGGAGAGTGGAGTCAGCATATCAAATGTACAGTACTGTCCCACAGAAAGACAAACTTAGTGTGTAAAAAAAAAAGAGAAAACAGTTTGCAGACAGTTGGGGATCGTTTGCAGACAGTTGGGGGTTTCGGTGCGTTCAATGCTGGGAAAATTTCCCTGGAAAAACCTTTGCCCTGGAAAGTCCACCCCACAGCAGACTAAACATGCCATCATGTCTGCAGAACATACCCCGTCATTCAAAAACATGAGGTTTTGGGGCTTTATCACTGGGGCTATATCACTGTGGCTTTCAAAGAGCAGAGCTCAGGGGTTTTGACAGTTTGCATATGACTACATGTATCTCTGAAGCTCAGTAACTGCATTCAAATCCAAGATTGTGCATTACTTTTGATATAAACTCCTCATAATATTCATAGTCTATACACTGTACCTGCTTTGGCAGCAACTATTAATAAATAATACCAACTGAACATCATAAAAAAAAAATAACGCAGAACTGCCTATATGTTATAATGTATGAATGAGTCTAATTTGAAGTGACATCAAAGCCAGTGATTCAGGAGACAATCTAGTTTGCTGTAGCTATTTATCATCATTAATCATTTGGGGTCGTTCCGCATTCCGTTATGCTATTTTTGTCAGCGTTTACTCATTCATTAGGTGTCTCATCCCAGAAATAGAGCCACAGCAAGCCAAAAAGACATAAAGATATTAAGAGGCTTCACTGTGCACTTTTTGAATGTTTTTGAACTTATTGCAGGTGAATTTGTCCCACAGATAAAGTATGCAAATACAATCCAATTAATATGCATAACCTTTGTGTTCATTAGAGTATCCTAATGACTGATGCCATTCAAACACCTCATTCTTTGTTCTCCAGATGTTCTTATGAGGTTCAGTTAGTTGTTGCAAAGAGGACTTCTCTTTATGAATGTTTCATTCAAAGTCGTTAGGAATACATGGTTCCCGTCTAGTTTCCTTTTACGGTCAGGACAAAAACAAACCACTTCCCGTGTGGTAAATTTTCATTCATTTTTTTTTTCTCAGGGTGGCTGAGGAAGCCAGTCCCCCGCTGTTTTGGAAAGGTTCAGGCCTCGCACGGGTCTCTGCCACCACAGCTGCACCGCCGTTCTCACGTCAGGTGTAATTTTAGCACTTCAGCTCCCAATATAAACCCTCTTACTCACCGTCACAGGGAGGAGCCACGCATACCGAGGAAGTTCCCTCCAAAAAAGTCATGACTCGGGCCACATTCCTGTGCTCTGACTCCCTCTCACATGCGTAACAGCCATGAGAATTGGGTTAAGCCAAGGGCTGTGTGTGAGCCAAAACTCCTTCGCACTCAAATGCGTTGTTAAAAGTTATGTTACTTAGCCGGGTTGTTTACAATGACTTCATCCAGTGGTTGAGGTTTTTGGCTTACTAGTTGCTAAGGGAGACCCAGGGCTTGCGTACATGTTCTGAGGCTTTGCCTGTAATGACGCTGGTTCCTTAGCTAAATGGACGTGCAAAGGGCTTTCCCTTAAATCCTGAGGGTGTACTGTAGAGTTAATGTAATCTTTGGGGTAAATACAGATCTCAGAATCTTTGTACTTGTCTTATTTACTTATTAACACTGCATGGAAAAGGATTCATGGTATCCACCAGTAACCCATGGTGGATCACAGGTTTTCCTGCCTTGTTTAGGTGTGATGGCAGAGTTATTGTAGAGTATTGTGAACTTGTGCAATGTTACTTTTCTCTTCTCATTTCTTCCTAGAAAAAAAAAAAAAAACACAGGCAGTTTTGCCAACTGCTTGCTGACCGCTTGGGATTTCTTGTGGATCACCAGTGGTTAGTGGTCTGTGGTGATCTAATGCATTTCACAGATTTAATTATTGGGTTGCTCATTTTGGCGGTAGAAATACTTGACCTCCCTACTGTGGACCTTGGGCTAGTTTGTAAAAGATAGCTTCTGTGCTACATATACTTATGCCTATTTAGGCTATGCATGGAAGACAGTATGGGAGGAGTAAGTGATAATATTGTAAGCTGATACTGACACTGATAGCAAAATGATTGAGGTATATGCTGTCATTACGACGTCAGTACATTCCCACACAAATTCTTTTTTGTGGTTTTGGGATTAATCAATGTCAGCAAAAAGGAGGAATTCTTAAAATATATATATGCATTAAACAAAAACATAGTTCCAAATAGTAACTGTCACACAGTAAAATCAGCAATAATCTTTAAAAGTGATCATGGAAATTGTTATGCAATTTACCTTTTCATAATGACTCCATGGGAGAGGAACCAATTTAGGGAAGTAAAATCATTACTAAAGACCAAAATACTTCAGCCCAACAGGGGTCATAGCCACTGCAATAGCTCTATAATCATAAGCATGCCCAAGATTCACAGTAGTGCTACAATGTAAAACACTTCTTGACAGCATGTTGAATGCTTTAAATATAATAAATAAACTGATTAAAAACAACTCAAAGGAGGTCTCGTGCAATGTCTTTTCGACCAACGTTTTCTTTTTTTACAACATTCATCAAAAGTGCATCCTAGTGTTACCTCTTTTTCATAGAAGCGAAATTGTTCCAAATTCACTCAATTTTCATTCCTATGTCTTTGCTAGTATAATGCAAGATATAATACTACAGTGCCACAAGCGATGCAACAAGAGAGGCCTAGAGAATGAGGCTGCCGCCTGCTGCAGAGGTGCAGAGGAAACTTGGTGATGCATGCGTGCCTCAATGCATGCCCTTGCTACTGTTGCGCCTTGGTGCCATGGCTAACCACAACACAGCAAGACATTTACCCTTACACTTTTGCTTTGTGTGGGTGGTTGTGTGAAAGAAAGAAAGAAAGAAAGAAAGAAAGAAAGAAAGAAAGAAAGAAAGAAAGAAAGAAAGAAAGAAAGAAAGAAAGAAAGAAAGAAAGAAAGAAAGAAAGAAAGAAAGAAAGAAAGAAAGAAATGTGCATCCTATAAGAATGTATATGATTGAAACTTACATTGCTTTATTTCTATATACTTACTTAAACAAAGATTTTACAGAAACGTATTCATTTACAGCCCAGTACCATATCTGAGAGATTTAAGTGCCTTGCGAGACGTGGTAGTGCTGTTGCAACCAGAGACTGCTAAAGAGAGATATTGTGACACCACAGCCACCTATCAGTGCCATATCTGTGTTAACACGAATTCATGATGAAATACCTTCTGTTAAACTTCAGTGATGGCAGTATTTGTACCTGGGAAAAACAGCTCTAAGATAAAAAAATCAGCCCCTAGAGTCACACAGTGGCAAAGAAAATGGCTACAATGACACAAGCTGTATAGGAATGTGTTAGATAGTATATCCTTTAACTTTAATTTTAGCATGTTAACATGAGTGTGATTACATTACATTTAGCTCACACTCTTATCGAGAGCAAGTTACAGTCCATGGAGCAATGTGGGGTTAGATGCCTTGCTATGCAATTTCAGCCATGGATGAGGGTGTGGGAGAGCACTGGTTGTTGTTTACTCCCCCACCCTTTCTACCAGAACGGGATTCGAACCTGCGACCCTTCAATCCCAAGTCCAACTCTCTAACCATTAGGACGCAGCTACCCCATTGACAAGTGTTAACAATAAGTTATTGTCATCTCTCATAGCATGAAACATTAGCTAAACAGTAATGTTTCCATTAGATATGGCCAGTACTACAGAGTGCACCACATTTTAAATACTATTATCTTGAATTAGAAAAATGGCATGTAGTAACAAACATTCTTAATACTGATATACAGGAGTTTCACATATTATGTTGGATTTTGTTATTTCTTTTAGGTAGTCTGTGTTTTTGACCCTCATAATGTCCTGGACCCCAGTGCACACAGCTAAATGATTATATCTCCTTAATCATTGAGAGTGCCACAATTGAAAACAATGCAAATTAAGTCAAAAGTCAAAGTCAAAGTCAAGTCATGTTATGTCAAGTCAAGTCAAGTCAAGTCAAAGTCAAAAGTCAAAAGTCAAAGTCAGCTTTATTGTCAAAAGCCATGTACAGGTCATACACAGGATTTGAAACTGCAGCTCCCTAGGCCCACAGTGTACACGAAACATCTTGTAAACATGACACTATATGAAGCTCACTCAGTTTGTATTCATATTAAATGAAGGTCATTCTGCTGTCTTTCCAGAGATATTATGGTGTACGACCATGCAAATAATGGTATGGCTACCATGGTCATTTGGGAAAAACACCCATGACAAAAACAACACTGATATACAGCATACACTGGCATACTGTATCTACAGTATTCCTTTATTATGACCGCCGCTAGCAAAGCTAGCGAAAGCGGTCATTATAGTGTTGCCGCGACTTTTTTCCCTTTTCTTTTTTTTTGTTTTTCACAGATTTTCTGTCAACGATTCCTGGGACACTGGAAGTCTGGGGGACATGAATCTTTGTAGTCATGTAGCCCTAGACCGGCAAAAGTTTTTGCTGAATAACTCAATGAACGTTTCACCCAACAACATGACATTTTTGTGATATGTCGGTGTTACAGAGACGTATCGACACAGCCCACAAACACTCACTTGAAGCATAGCGCCACCTAGTGATATGGGTAAATGCAAAAATTGGGATTTTGAGTTGCTAATATCTTGGACCGAGAAGGGGGAAACTGCGCAAAATATGTCATGCATGATCACCACAAAGACCTCTAACAGCACAGCACATGCCATAAAATTTGGTCCATAGGGGGCGCTGTAATTGCAGAAAATTTTAACATTGCGAAAACGAATCTGAACAAACTCGTCATAGGCCGTTAATGTCAATCTCACCAAATTTGGTATATGTCATCTACAGAGAATGCTGACAAAAAGTTATCAAAGGATTTATCTTGAGATAAACTGTTTCGAAGTTACACGTCAATGAACATTTAACACCTAGCTGAAAATTCTTCAAAAGTCCATATCTTGGCTTTTAATAGCTCAAATTTGGTCAAAGTTGACATGCCATCTCTGAACAGCTTTCTTTTCATGTGTGCTACATTTTGTGACATTTCGTCATAGGGGGCGATGTTTATTGGCGAAGCTAGGTGTCAAAAAACTGTTTTTGTTAAATAACTCGTCAACAATTTTGCCCAAGACAACAATTTTGTGTTAATATGTTACAGAGGCATATTGACCCAGCCCATAAACACTCACTTGAAGCATAGCGCCACCTAGTGATAAGGGTAAATGCAAAAATTGGGATTTTGAGTTGCCAATATCTTGGACTGAAAAGGTGGGAACTGCACGAAATATGTCATGCACGATCAGCACAAAGACCTCTAACACCACAGCACGTGCCATACAATTTGGTCCATAGGGGGCGCTGTAATTGTACAAAATCTCATTTTGCCTATTCCTTGCCTTCACAAATCACTCCTACACACTACACAAACACACACAATGTCATTCATTCAAAACCCACACCCATGCCCACTTCCAGGAAATCATTTCCACAGAAATTCTCACCTCACAACACTGCTCTACCACACACTCATCATACCAACAGTTCCCACATTTCAATATACTGCGGCGGTCATACCATGTACCGCTATGCGGTACATATAGTTTTCACTTATAGTACTAAGACATGAAGCAATTTTCCATCAGATAGTTAATTACTGGCAGCAGTAGCATATCTGTCAGAGGTCGGTGTTGCAACCAAAGACTGTTAAAGAGAACAGAGAGAGAGAGAAATTGTGACACAGTGGTGACCTATCCGTGTGATCTGTTCCTATGGCAATTCATGATGAAATAACTTCTGCTAAACATCAGTGATGGTAGTATTTGTATCTGAGAAAAACAACATTGAGATAATAAATCAGCCGCTCGATTTATACAAGCAATGGCTACATAGAGACATGCTGTATAAGAAAGTGTTAGAAGGAACCTTTAACTATTTGAGCTGTGTGATGCAATTGCATGAATGTGAAAAGTTAATTATTGCCACCTAGTGGTCATATGACATAGCATGGAACAATAACTAAACAATAATACTTGATCAGTTAGGGCCAACACTGTATACACATACCCACAATCAGAAAAAAATCTTGGCTTAACAAAAAGGGGCAGTGAATAATTCAGACCTTAGATGACTGTAACAAGATCATGGGGGCAGTGGAGAATTTGCAGGGTGCTTGACATCCTAGCAGGAGATCTGGTCAAAAGAGTAATTTATTTTTGCAATGCTAAGTTTTTGTTGTTTTTTTTTTTTTTTTAATCAAAAGCACTGCTGCATATCAGAGTTGAGCGAATCAAACAAGCATCTTTAACTTTGAGTGACAGAAATGGGAGTGTGTTGTAATGGCACCATATATCTGCATTTGCAACCTTTCCATTAGTTGGGTGGCAAGCTGCGTCTATTTTTTTCTTATAGATTGCTGGTGTGGGACTCACCGTAGAAGTGTAAAACAATAAAATAATGTAACTTCTTTCCACTTTGATTCACATGTGCATGGGTAATATTGCATGGGTGATATTGCCATCTAGTGGACATAACTAGCGTAGCATCCTCAAGTTATGGACATCAATGTACATGCCTAGTTTCTTAAATCTATCTATATCACATGACAACACACTATCTAGGATGTCTGCTCCAGATTTACTTTGTCTTTACCTTACAGTTATTGTGTTGTTTTCTTGTATCTGTGTAGTGCATGATCTCTGGATGCTTTATAAACATGAGAGTGATGAGAGTGAGTTTGCTTACTTTACAAACACGTGGCATCATCTAAAGGCTCCCGAATCTGTTGCTACATCATCTCAAAGGTCCCAAATCTGTTGCTAAACCTCTGTTTTTTTCAGATCCAATGTTTAGACCCTCTGTACAATCTAAGCACCACCTGTTTGTCTTATGGCATAGTCATGACAATGTACAATGTGGTAAAGGTAATGTGTGTTGGTGATGGTAATACTTTACTGCCATAAACGTCCTTCTGAATACGTTGGGTTTAATCATTGAAAAGAGTTCAGATGCAAAAACTGTGAATTCAATGTTTAAATATTTTTGTTTTTCTTTAATTATTACAACATTTCATGTAGTATACAACTTCAGTTGGGTTGTTATAATTTTACTTATTGTTACTTCATCAAAACTACTCAACTGTAGTTTGCTTTGACCTTAAGTGTAATTTTGAAAAAGTTTAAAATTATGACTTATGAACATCTAAAAATCAGACTAAAGATGACTTAATAGCACTTGTATCTGAGCATTTTAATTTTGGTCTTAGTCCTTTAGACATGTGTTTGAAGATTCAGGAAAACCCCACCGGGCCACAGCTACACCACATGCACCAGAACCATGATGGGTACATGTGTTCAGAGAAAATGTGGGGGCTTTTTCCGTTCAAGGCACGGTGTATCGCTGAACTGACCACAAGTTGAGCTAGCCCATAGCTGCCTCTGACCACAAACAGCTAAGCGGAAGGCTCTCTAGCACCTACCACCATCCTTTCACACACGACCTGAGACTGATAACAAAGAAAGATAGAGTGTGCTGAATTTTGCAACAGTCAGTGCTGTTGCTTTTGTTATTATTATGCATGGGGTTGTAAAACAACATTTGTTTATAAATGTTTAAAAAAATCTTTATTTAACATGGAGCTAATTCATTCAGATTAAAATCTCTTTCAGGAGTGTCTTGACCTAGACTGGCAGCATCCTTTCTAGCTATTTTTATTTCAGTATGTTTCATTTGATGGAACTTGTGTGAATAGAAGCATCTATTGAACTTTTGGCCAATGTTGCACACTAGCAGGTATTTCTTTTAAGGCAGTTGAAAAACAAAACCTTTATATAGAAGATGCCAACATTAAACTTGCTCTATGCAGTTTCTTAATTGCCATTTCAGAACCATGTTCCTTTTGGCAGGCTTTACATAAATGAAAACATTAACTTGCTCTTGCTAATTTCACACAGTAAGAAGCACTGCATCACAAACAGGCCTACCTTCAACTCTCACTGTTTGGTGGGCTGCCACAGGAAAGAGGGGGGGGGGGGGGTCAGGGGGGTGGAAGCTATGACACAAAGGAGGGGCTTTGTGGTCGGAAGAACACTTCTGCGCTACGTTTTTTCCCCCCTGCGATACTGAGAGCCTATAAAACTACTACTGCATGTCAACGTTTAGGCCATCACAAGAGCATCTTTAGTCTGACAGAAATGGAGAGCCTGTTGAGAGTGCTGTATGTCTGCTTTGCCTCTGGGCTGCTCTTTGCTACGCTTGGCAGAGGTAAGAGATTTTAGCTGATCACAAACACTATTTGCCATGTTTCCCAAGGGTAGTAGGCCTATGGAACTCTGTAAATCAGTACTTCCTATTGATTCCTATGGATCGACCAATGCAAGAGAGCCAGCAAGGAATGGGACTGCAGTGCCATAGGCCCCAGATGGAGGGGAGACATACTGATTCTGTCTGTAAGAGATTTTAGCTGATCACAAACACTATTTGCCATGTTTCCCGATGGGTAGTAGGCCTATGGAACTCTGTAAATCAGTACTTCCTATGGATTGCTATTTTTGTTTTTTGCAACTTGAGTAATGATTCTTGTGGATGCGGCTTAGTTGGGTTGAATGGGTCTCTGTCATCTAGGTTTTTCTATTAGACCTCCATTGTGGCAGTGTTATTTGTTATGTGAATTATCAGCTTGACCTGCCTCAGTACTGTGTTCGGCTTTGTAATATGTTTATATGTTTTTGTCAAAAACAGGCATACCCAGATCATGCTGTCTGAGGACTGACAGAACGGTTCTTTCCCTGAAAAATATCAAAGACTACCACATGCAGAATGTCGCATTATGCCCAGTGGATGCAGTTGTGTAAGTAGTGGTTTTTAGTTCATTGTTATAGTTATCAGAGCAAAAAAGCTAAGCTGAATCACCATTTAACAAATTAACCATTTACCATACTTGCAATATATAGGCTTACATACTCAGCAATATATATGTTTGAAAGACAATGTCTTGATTATTTTGGGTTTACCACAGTGAAAAAGTATTTTTGAAAAAAATAAAATAAATAAATAAATAAATAAAATAAATTAATAAAAAAAAAAGATATATATATATATATATGTTTGAAAAACAGTGTTAAATTTAGCCCTTCTTTTAATTAATGTTTCATGTTCTTTATTATTTTAGGTTTACCACAGTGAAAGGTATCAAAGTGTGTTCAGACCCTAAGAAGCCCTGGGTGAAAAGAGCTGTGAAACATTTTGACTCAGTGAAGAGGCAGGACTCAGCAGTGACTACTCAGGCACCATCGACCAATGCAACAGAGCCAGCAAGGAATGGGACTGCAGTGCCATAGGCCCCAGACGGAGGGGAGACATACTGATTCTGTCTTCCCAAAATACTGTTTCAGAATTTGTTATGCACTTTCTAAATGTTACGCATGACATTTGCATTTTGTCATCTGTTTTACACATTTTACACAATTGCTTCTGTTTTCTGTACTCTCTTTGAGATAACAAAGACAAAATGTGTGAAAAGTGTGTGACGTTTGCAACTATACAATCATATCCAATTTGTAAGATGTGTTAAGTTGGTCAGCTATTGATTTGCAACAACCAAGCAACCAACAACCATGTCATTATTTTATATTCTTGTAAAGAACAGCTTTTTTGAGGGTGTTGAGACTGTCTTTATATTCTTGTAAAGAACAGCTTTTTGGTGGCTGTTGAGACTGTCTTTATATTCTTGTAAAGAACAGCTTTTTGGTGGCTGTTGAGACTGTCTTTATATTCTTGTAAAGAACAGCTTTTTGGTGGCTGTTGAGACTGTCTTTATATTCTTGTAAAGAACAGCTTTTTGGTGGCTGTTGAGACTGTCTTTATATTCTTGTAAAGAACAGCTTTTTGGTGGCTGTTGAGACTGTCACATCTCCGAACATTCCCTGCACTGTACTGTGTGCTCTTCGTTAATGTGCCTGATGTAATATAATGCCATACATGTACCTTTTCTAAGCATTAATATTTCTTCATATTTTTCTGTCTTTTATATAGGCTAAGAACCACAAACTAATAATAATGGCGATGATGAATAAAGTCAGTCTTTCACTGAGGAAATGTTTTGTGGGTGTCTCTATTGTCTCAACATTACAATTGCTCTAAACCAGATTGCTCATTACTGGCCTATACCTAAGCTAAACGTAGTTTTCCATGTCAACAACTATCTTCCTGTGGTATGACAAAACGTTTGCTCAATCAGATCCTGCATGCTCCTGCCACTGGAGTAACCAGATCCTGCATGATTCCTGCCAGACATTTCAGGACCCTGGCCAGGGACCATGCCGAATGTGCTCCCTGCAATTCCTTGGCAGGGTCATATTCTTGGATTAGCAGCATATTCTGAACTCCTAGCTCATTGTGTTTAACCATCTGAAACTCAATTAAACAGTCACCACTTGCTAGTCATAGTGCAATATTCCTCACATTCTGCAATTTAGTCATGATTTAAACAGTTTTTTGACTTGACACAGTTATCAAGCTGAACATTTCAGAGCATACACTATTAGCACAGCTGTCAGTTACAAACCCAGTACTGTACAATAAAGGAAGTGATGTTTAGGTTCGATATCAATATTATTAAAAAATCATGTCAGACTGTCAAGCACGTTATTAATGAGTTCACTTCTTTTCACTGACATGTCGTTTGCCTCTATTGCTTGTTATTGAGTTATTATTTGTTGTTTGGCCTAATTAAGGTATACTGTCGAACTCAGCCTACTTTGCCCATTGCAGGCTGCATCAAGACAAAGGAGTGGTTTATTCTCACCATAGTGGCTAACAATGACAAGGCATAGGGAAGTTATTAGTTTCACTCTTGGCTGCAATAAGTTTCCCCTGGAGATTCTAAACCTGAATCTGCAAGAAACACAGACATACATACTGTGATGCAGAGCGCACATGCCACAACAATCCTCTGGGAGATAATGTCTTTTTACAGTACCTTTTCTTCAGTTATTCTCAACAGGTATTTAGATGCTCATTTTGAATATTCAAAATGTTCATTGTTAAGGTGTGCTGAAACACACTAATACCGTTTGGTGATTCAAATGAACAGTCTTCTTCATATTGTTTAAAGAACATTCTTTGGGCAGTGGTGGTCTGGTGGTTAAGGTATTAGACTTGTCACCACAGGATCGCAGGTTTGAATTCACCAACTGCCAGTAGTACCCTGAGCATGGTACTGCCCCCCCCCCCCCCCCCCCCCCAAACTGCTTACTGGGCGCAGTTGTCATGGCTGCCCCCTGCTTAAGTGTGTGGTGGGTTAAATGCAGAGTCAATTTCATTGTGTACACTCTGTGCTGTGCTGTGTAATCACAATGACACTGGGTGCTGTTTGTTTGTTTTTTGTTTTCTCTTATCCTTTAGAATTTTTGCCCACTCAGTTGGAATACTGCTGTCGGAAACAGTAGTGATTAAACACAAAGGTAATGTGTTTATTAGCCTGAATATCTGGGCTTTCTTTACTCTTGTGAAGTGTTTCTGTAATGGCAGAATTAGTCACTGTGACCGTGGTCAACTGGAAAAATGTCCAGTATTTCCCATCAGATTAAACTACTGTGTCATTGTGAAAGGGGTACGTGGGTTTATCTTTTCCACTGCCAACCAACTTGACTAAGACTATGAGCACATTCTTAGGGTGTTACGACACTTGGCACTGTATTTCTTTAAGTTGTAATGTAATGGGATTGAAGACTCAAATTGTGACATTAGGTACACATAAGTTATTAAAAGTCACCATGTATTTACCGAGTAAAGGTGTGGAAAGTGGACTGGAAAAGAAATTGTTACCAATAATATCACTCTGTCATTCAAGTCATCATCTGAACTATGCAAAGCCCCATAAGACCACACCTATAACACCTACAACAAAGACTCCATGCTGGGCTGGACTCAATATGTGTGATCGGAGGAACTGTGAATGTTTTTTTTTTTTTTTTTCCGTCTGCTAAACTGTCCTCGAGTCACTAGCCCCCCAGCTGCCTGCGACCTGAAATGGCTGGGAGGAAGTCTTGCTGCGTCTCCTCTTGTAGGTATTGTCACACCTTTGCACAAACGCACAAGGCTGTTAACAACAGAAAAAAGTGTGCCGAAACAAACATAATACTATGATACGTCAAAGACAGTTTATGCCAGTTGAAAAACAAAACCTTCATGAAGATGATGCCAACATTGTACCTGGTTTATACAGTCACCTGTTTTTTGTTTTTTTCAGAAGCATGTACTCATTTGGATAGTCCTATAGTGTAATAGACTATCTATCTATAGATAGAGACTAATACTAAGCCATCTGTCCAAACCCTGTCTCTTATTAAGTTTGGGGTGAGGGATTGGGTTTGATTTAGGTAATACTCAGTAAGCAATAAACAAAATGAAGTGTTACCGTTCCTTTTGGCAGACATCACATTCATTTAAACATTAATAGTACTCTTGCTAGTTGTATACAGTAGCACACAGAGCATTAGAAACAGGCCTACCTTCAATTTTGTTTGTGGGCAGCCACAGGAAGAAGGTAGTGGAAGGTTTGACGTGGGGCTTCTAATATGACACTGGGAGGGGCTTCATGGTCAGATGGGTAATTCTGTGATACATTTTTTCCTGCATCGCTGACTGCTTATAAAAGTACCACTGCATGTCAGAGTCAAGTCTATCAAAGGAGCATTTTTACACGGACAAAAATGGACGGCGTGTTTAGAGTGCTGTACATCTGCCTTGTGTCTGGCCTGTTCTTTGCCACACTTGGAAGAGGTAAGTGTTTCTTACTTTTCTGTATAGACTGTTTGACATACAGTTTTACCATGCTTGCCACTCTGTGCGGTGACATATCAACACTTCATAAAGCTTAATTTTCTGTTTTACAACTTGAACAATTCTGCTTTTGGATAAGGGTACTTGGGTGAATAGTCCCTTTTCAAATGATGTTGGTCTTTGTGTTAGTCATAATGTGTGACATGTATTATTATTATTATTATTATTATTGTCATTATTATTATTATTATTATTATTGTCATTATTATTATTATTATTATTATTATTATTATTATTATTATTATTATTATCATTATTATTGTTGTTGTTGTTGTTGTTGTTATTGTTATGTGTCACTTAAATGATCAGTTTGTATTACCTGACCGCCATATCCAGCTTGGTAACATAAACATATTTGTCACCAGGCAAAGTATCCACAACATGCTGTCTGAGAACCAGCCGAAGAGTTATCCCCCTGAAAAACATCAAAGATTACCACATGCAGAGGGTCGGATTATGCCCAGTGGATGCTGTCGTGTAAGTGATGGTGTTCAGTACATTCATATTGTCAATCAAAAAAAGTATGACCTTATCAAACACTGTAGCTGTAGTAAAATATGTATTTATCAATGTATGTCAAAGTTTGAAGGACAGCTTTAGTAATCTGTTGATATTGTGTGTTCCTTGTTGATTTAGGTTTACAACAGTTAAGGGTGTCAAACTGTGTTTGGACCCTAAGAATCCCTGGGTGATAAAAGCGGTGAAATACTTGGACTCAAAGAAGAAGAAGAACCGGGGCACAACAGCAACTGCTTAGGCATAGTCTACCCATGTCACAGAGCCAACAAGGCATGGCACAACAGCACCATAGGCCCAGAATGGAGAAGACACATACTGATTCTGCCTGTACAACATATTCCAAATGTTCAATATGTACTTTCACAATGTGGTGCATAGCATTGCATTTCATTATTTGTGAGAATTATAGCATTTTACACAGCAAATATGTTCAACTTCTTCAGTTTGTTGTTGTGTTTTAGGGTGTTATGCAAAGAAAATGACCCAAACGTCTATCATCCTCTTCCTGAAGAAGTTAGACATCGGGGTTTCATAAAATTATCCAATTTCAAACACTTAATAATTTGTCTTTCATAACTTTTGAACATTTGAGGGAGTCAGACTTTAATATTTTCAGTGAAAACACTGATTTGGGGAATTATATTGTCCCCACAAAAAAGGCACTTTAATAAATGTAAGCTTTCTGTAATTGTGCAGAAAACGCATTGTGCAATATGCAAACAACCCTCTCTGTATCTTGCCTTGCCACTTTAATATATTTACATATACATACTTATTGCTTTACGTTGTTCATATTTTATATCAGCTGAGAGTCATATATTTATTGCAGTAGCTCTCAATAAAGTCACTATTTCAGTAAACGTTTCACAGAATGTCATTTGCCATTCAATGTAAATCATGATTGGACTTTTTGCCACTATCAAGCAAATGCTCATAATTAACCTTACAAAAAAAAATGGTTACAAGTTGCCTCCTTAAAATATGGAGAATAAAAAGAAAATTGCAGCAAATGGCTGTCTTTGCTGATTCCAGCTAGTGTATCCAATGACAAATGGTAGTGCCTAAATTCTTTGCCTTTGGGAAAAGCTGTCCTGAGTATAATACAAAGTCTATATGTGTGTGAATATATTCAATATATTGAAAACCTATATGGATCCTATTCTGTGCCTTTATTCTTTATTCTTTATTCTATAGTTGTAACAAAAGATCAGAACCCCAAAATAAGCAGGTGACATTTAAAGGAAAAGGATTTCTTTGGAGGAGGAGTTCTTTGATCACATAAGGGAATAAGGGGAAAAAAGCATCTGAGTACATCGGCTGCAACTGATTAGTGCATAAAAATGTTGTTACTAACAATAATTATACATATTTGACCTCACCTTCAAGGTCTGCTTTTAAAGCCTATCATCAAACCGAGCCATGAAATATATGGGCATGTTTTATTCTTTTCCCTACCAGCCCAATTTTACAGTACATTACATTTAGCTGATGCTCTTATCCAGAGCGACTTACAATTATTTAGGTACAGGGTACAGTCCCTGGAGCAATGTGGGGTTAGATGCCTTGCTCGAGGGCACTTGAGCAATGGATGAGGGTGCAGGAGAGCAGTAGGTATTTACTTCCCCACCCACATTCATACTACTGCTACAGGATCCGAACATGTGACCCTCTGATCCCAAGACCAACACCCTAACCATTAGGCCACAGCTGCCCCATTTTAGAGTTTGGGATGTTAATAGAGGGACATGTACCCTACTGCCTTGTCCCTCATTTACACTACATTACACCTATGCTAACTCCACCATATAACACCACCTATCTTTTGTTGGTATGTCATGAAGTTTGCTCACCCACATCCTGCACGCTTTTGCCAATGGAGCAACTGCTGCATGATTCCTGCCAGACGTTTCAGGACCCTGGCCAGGGTCTATGCCAAATACGCTGCTTTTATTATAAATCCTTGGCAAATTCAGAACATCATCTTGTGCTCTTCTAGGCGCATAATCTGAAACCCTACTGCAAGGTGTTTTGCGTTTTGCGATTTGACACATAGTCATAGCAGGCTAAGGGAAATAGCACTTATGATTTGCTGATAAAACTCCCCCTCACTTACAGCACACACCCCCCCCCCACCTCTCTCTCACACACACACACATACACGCACATACACACATGCACACATGCACGCACACATACACACACACACACACACACACACACACACACACACACACACACACACACACACACACACACACACACACACACACAGTCTAGTCTGAAGGATAGATTAGACATTTCAAATCATAGAATGTTTGCCCATCAGTCCAGAACATGTGCTCCAAAAATGCTATCCTTAAAGGTGTCATTCCGCGACAAACCATTCAGTATTCCTCTTTTTGAGAAACGACAGGTTACTCCAAGTTGCATATGCATGCTGCACGTGAAAACGTTTTTCTACCCCGATGGCCTCTATTAGTCAATGACAGAAACTAGGCGGAAAAATTAGTGAATAAAGACAAGGCAAAAAAGTGACGTGTTTGTTAAATAGAAAAAGCAATGCCACAGTTGTGATTACCGGAGGAGTCTCATTGCAGCACACATTCACTTAGCGAAATATAGGTGAGTATGTGTGTTTGTTTAGAACTTTTAAATCTTTTATTTGGTGTGCTATGACCGAATGGGCTTTGAATGATTGTAGCCTGTGACTAGTGTAGCCGAGAACCTGTCATTCTCCCTGCTCCATCTCCTCTACCAAACTTGAACAGCCTGTAACAGGAGCACTAAAGCATTTTTTTTTTCACTAAAACAGGCTCACAGGGCATTCATTAATACTAGAGACCAGCGCAAAATTAATGAAAAAAACAAGGCAATGAGACCTTTAAAAAAGATCTGGTTTGTAGTTCCATACCAATACCAAGATGGCAGCTGGAGCAGAAGAAGAAAGAACAGCTGGAGGAGCTTTTTGATGAAGTTTAGGTAGTGTGTCTAAATGTGTCTCATATACACATGCATGATCTCTAAGATACATAAAGGTGAAACAGGAAGTGAGGACATTACTCTGTAATATTCATTGCTGTTTTTTTATGCTGTGTCTTTAGTACATTGTGATGTATGCATGTCTCTGAGCTTTGTTTCACTATACAGGGTGGGCTGTAATGCTCGACACATTATAAATGGCGTTATCTTGGATTATGAAAGTCAATGACATGGAGAACCAAATAGTTATTAGATAACTGATATGGAGAAGCTAAACATACTATCGAGATTGTGCCATTTCTTACAGGTAGTTGGAAATGTTGTGAAAACCAAGACAAGTCGAATACATATACATTATCCTTTGTTAGGCAACAAAGTATTTTCTTTTGACCTTTTTTAACCAAGGGGGAAATGTCCAGTATGGTGTATCCTTCCATCTAGCCTGTAGATTTCCATCTGCACTTACACAGTGAAGCTTTGGTGAACGTGGGTGGACAACCATTGGTATAAGGAAAGGTTTCACTCACCATCTGGTTAACCAGAGCTTGGGTGTTTGTGGTTAGTTACTTAGTCATACCTCAAAGGTTTACTGAGTGGTATTCTCCCCTTACAAATGTAGGCTCTCTGACTTGTATAGTAGGCCTTCAGCCGGAAATGTACAGTGCAATGTACAACTGCAATTACTTATTTATTTTCAGACACTACCGCTCTCTCTCTCTCTCTATTTTTTTTTTTTTTGCTACCTTCACTATGCACGTTAGTGCTTTTATTGCAAAACTATGTTTCGAGATCTTATGTGGTGTGTTTGTGTGTGAACTTGCTCTTTCTCTCACTCGCATATCCTTTTTGGTTGCTCTCTGACATTTCGTGTGTGTGTGTGTGTGTGTGTGTGCGCGCACGTCTGCACATGTGGTTGTGTTTGTGTGTGTGTGTGTGTGTGTGTGTGTGTGTGTGTGTGTGTGTGTGTGTGTGCGCATGTGGTTGTGTGTTTGTGTGTTTGTGTGTGTGTTTGTGGGTGGAGTGGATGCATCATGAGCGCTATTGCTGCAGAGTGAAAGTGTTGTAAAGGGGGTTAAGTCATGAGTAAGTGTTCACACTAAGACTAAGGGGGAGATGTGTACCAGAGGAGGAATACACAGCCCACTCGGTTGAGCTGTGCTCCACAACCACTGTAAAACAAACCCACAGCATACACAACAGTGCTTGCTTTATTTATAAATGTGCGTATACAATCTTATCCCTGTTGGCAATTCATTCATGCAAGGTGAAACCTGTGAATATCTTTGTGTGAACTACAGACAGATGGATTGAACAATTGGATTGAGATGGAACAACCATAGTGACACAAAACAGTTTTTCAGTGCAATAAGCTCTTCCGCATCACATTAAAATCGACCCTCAATGTGGTGACTGTTGATGTACTATTAATAATTGTAACATTTTTCAGAGCCGCAAATGTTCTCTCACACACAAAGGGAACTGTCACAGACCGCACAGTAATGTTTGACTTTTGACATTTGATTTGGAATGCCCCTGTGTGCTCTGCCAAACATGGCATCATTTTCTTAAGACCAGCTTCTTGGACACATATAGACACAGAACACATTCCATAGAAAGAAAGACTATCAGGGAAAGAACAAAGAACAAAACAACAAAAAGAGGGGTTTAAATCTTGTTTTTGTCCAACCATTCAAGGGCCAACAGTAGAACTGAATGTGGAGGTATAAAGAGTTCATCAAGAAAAAATGCTAACACTCCACTTTCACCCTTTTAACAGGAAAAACAAAACACAATGCCTGAATGTTCTAATTAGTTTCCAAACGACTTCCGTTGTGTCTCATATCATTGGGAATGCTAAAGCTGAAATGCTGTCGGAAGAGCTATGACACTAATAAGATAACTCTCTTGTAATGGCAAAAATGTAAATAGTTCAGGGTTCTTCATAGTGTCTCTTATTTTGAAGCATAGTGTCTCTTGTTTGGCTCTTCAGGGCCAAACACTTTAATCAGGAGAGAGGCATTGACCCCACCCATTAGTGGTGTAGTGTGGATTTTTTAAGTGGGGGTACGTGATTTGTGATGTCATCGATGTGATGAATCCCTCGGGCCTTGAATAGTGATAAATCACTAACAGACGAGTAGGCCTTGCAGCCTAGTTTCCCGTCCTTATCGTCGATCCAGGGATAGACCTCGTTTTTTTCTTCCACATGTCAATTCCGTCCATATCGTGAACGGCAAGCAGCTGGAGCTCCCCACCACCTCCATGCTAGCATTACTTGAAGCTGTGAGAATTTCGGTGTTGGCGCTGGCTGGTTGCTCACACAAAGTTTCTCTGGCTTGGGTGTCTGAATGCTGGTGGCGTCTTTCTGAAAATAAAAATCAATATTTTTACCTGCCTATGCAGGTTGTTTTCACCATTGCCAATAGCTCCGGTTTCACATTTAAGTTGTAGGCTATTTTATATTTGTTATTTTTTATATCTCAAGTCTGCAAAAGCGGGTGGATGGTGTACCCCCGCATACCACGCCCACTACACCCCTGGAGAGGGGTATTCACCACCAATCCCTTTTCTGGGGGTTACCATGGTACCTGGGTGTTTGTTAACATGTCACCTAAGCTGCTTCATGGCAGGTTGTGAAAAGTGCTGTTTCCACCAGGAATAGAAAAATACATACATATTGCTGAGTTACCCATGCCACTGAGGTTGCGTAACTGGAAAGTACCCAAGATTCTGGGACCCATTAGGGGATGCTGAAGGACTCCAGAGTAAAGTGCTTGCTCCACTGGTGTGCCACATAACAGGATTGCTGTAAACGTAAACAAAGCCTGCCTCAGACAAACTGACACTATAGCATTCTAAGCTAATCATACACAGGGACAATAAAGCCTTCATCAGTCTTTTTGCTGTTAGATTTTATTGTTGATAGTTAATTGTAATGTTGTATCTTCATCCTTAAGATTTCTTTGTTTTATGAGATGTAATACAGGATGAAAGGGCAGTCTTAAAAAGCTAACAGATCACTATATTGAATGTGGAAGACCGCTTGCTTACAGAGGTGACAAAGAGATTATTGACAATATGGGTCATTTGAAAAGTCGTGGGCACATAGCGTGGTACAGAGCTAGTTTAAAGTTATAGACCAGGGAGACCTTTATGGTAAAGCCTCTTATGAGTTGGCAGGCAGGTACCCAGTTTTTTTTTTTTCTTTAACTATTTGGTGTGGTAGGTAAATCAGTCTGAAGCAAATACTGTAAAATGGTAGCAGTGCTAGCAAACATACATTTGTTCCTGCAGAGTATGTTTTGTAAATAAGATTACTGATCAGGGACTTCACGGGCACTGGGAACTACCTTGATTAATTGTTAATTTCATCTAGGCCTTTTTTTCCAAATAACTCTGAGATTTAAAAAAAAGTTCTATTTTGTCTCCCTGCAAAGCAGGATGCGGCATGGGTCATGTATGTAAGGCGATGGCTATCATCCTTAACTACTCCTCCATCTTGTCTTATCTTCTCTATCTTGACATGAAGGTAAAATAGTGCTGCACATGCTTTGTTGTTCTCGAGCCACTAAAACCATGTCTGAATCTATACAAAAAGACACCTGTCTACTTTTACGTAATGGACGCCTGAGTGCTATTCATAGGGTGTGTCTGTGTAAATGTAGCAGTGGAGAATCATTTTCTGAGCTGCCATGTGCGTGCAGTTGCTGAAGCCCCCCTCCTCGGGGGGGGGGGGGGTCAGTGTAGGAGAGTACTCGGGGCAGTCAAGACCACACGACGGCAAATGCAGCCCACCAGAAGTTCCACATCATCTGCATGTTAATCTCCCACCCCTCCTCCCCCTTGCCTTTTGTTCTTTCTCTGAAACGGTTGTGCTGTGAGGTAGGGGGCGCGAGCGCTTGTGGGGTTAGTGGAAAGTCCGATCGCGTACAAAACCCACAGCGTCTCCCGAGGTGAGTCAGTTGTCTGCGACTGACGACGAGAGGTGCTGGTAGGCAACATGAATGTCTTCACTTTCTCCGTATGCTGTCTAATGGCTCTTTATCTCATCATACCTGCTGGTAAGAATTAAAATAATGTTGCAACTAGTTAAATTATTTGATTAAAAATAGAATTAAAAAAAACTATTTTACTCCCCTGATAACATTTATTAACAAGTACTGCGGTTTAAGGTCCTAGTGTTTCTCTGTTTAAAGTGTTTTGTGTATGGTTTCAAATGTTTTATTGTTAAAGCAATTGTTGTTGTGCTTGTTAATAGCACCTTTTAATGAATCTTTTTCAACCTGCAGAGAGCGCGCCACCAAAAGCTTGTTGCTTAGTTCTGTCATCAATGCCACTAAAGCCCAACAGAGTGAAAGACTACCACATCCAGCAAAAGGGAACGCTCTGCCCAATTCAGGCAGCAGTGTAAGTGTACACTGTCTTTACAGACAAAATCCCCTATAGGACATCTGAAAAACAATTTTTACAATCATGTCACTGATAACAGCAAGCCAACCAGAAATTGAGAGCACAACATGCACATGGTCTTACGCACAATGAAATAACACGTACATGAAAATATATAGCACAGTGCTGATGAGGAGAGTGGGGACGTGATGATAGCGAGATGTTCTTTTTCATGGTCTTTTCTTCTTTCTGTCATTGCTCATTGACCTGATGGTAATTCTGGGAGATAGAGAGCCAGAGAGAGACAAACATAAAGAGACAGAGAGAGAGAGAGAGCGAGCGAGAGAGAGAGAGAGAGAGAGAGAGAGAGAGAGAGAGAGAGAGAGAGAGAGAGAGAGAGAGAGAG
>CM050203.1:23525000-23527500 GCA_027475355.1 Coilia nasus | reverse complement strand
GGGTCTTTGGAGTAGCAAGAGGTTAAATGGGGTCATTCCCAAAGGGAAGTATTGGGGTTTTTTGGTAAAACCCTTTTGAGTTAGGGTCTTTTGTGGTGTGTGTGTGTGTGTGTGTGTGTGTGTGTGTGTGTGTGTGTGTGTGTGTGTGTGTGTGTGTGTGTGTGTGTGTGTGTGTGTGTGTGTGTGTACGTCTTTGTGTAAACATGCTACAAGAGGATGTGTTTGCATGTGTATTTGTAAATCGGTTTGAGAAAGGCATTTATAATATCTTTGTTTTTATGTTTGCATGTTCTAGTGCTTATGTCTTCATATAAGTCTCTGCATATTTAAGATAAAGCCACCCTGTTTGCTGTAAGGATTTCCAGGGTTGACCCGGACCGTGACCTGGATATAAATCTGTTTGGTAACATGGCCCCGAAAATGTGTCAGCATCAGGCGAAAGGTCCTGACCCCTGCAACCTCTCCAAGTCCTAAATGAGCGATAGAGTCTGCTTTCCGTCTGTGTTTACCCACTTTAATGACCGGCGTAGGAGCTAAGCCCAACAATTAACTCACACAAAGACTTATCTCTGACGACCATGAGGTTGTACAAACATTGACCGCATGTGACACACTTTCACAAGAAGTTTATCTGATGTGTTCATATTTTAAACATCCATGCACCATTTCAAATCACCAAATAGAAATATGTCACATCACCAAATGTGTTAGACTCACTGTGGTTTTGTCAGGTCCACATACTGTAAGGTTGGTAACACCAGCATATAACTTTTCTTTCTTTTTTCATATTTTGCACCATTCATAATCAGCTTAATATATGGCACATGCCTGATCAAACCAAAGAACCTATTCATAGTTTTGTTTCACTTCCACAAATTGACTGTTTTTATTTTAAATGGGAATCACATTAGACATGACGTACATTTAATTTCCACTAGGTCACTTTCTGGAGATACCAGATATGAGATATATGCCAATCCACGATCCTGCCACAACCCCCCCCCCCCCCCCCCCCAGCTCCCCAGACCCCCTAGGATATGACCAGGTTATCCAGATGGAGTTGTGTTATCAGTACAACAAAGGCAAGCGCCGCCGGTGGTCTTGCCCGTGTTCTGCATACACACACATTATATCTGATCTCCACGTATTGATTGAATTAGCCGCAGCAGCTGTTTGATAATGAGATTTAGAGTAATTTTGAAGGCTGGCTGGTGCCGGAACATTTGGGATTGATTTGTTTTGCTCCTTTTGCATGCCTCAGTAATGACAGAAACAATAGGGATCCTTTAAGGGAAAGGCTGTTGTGAAAGCACAAAAAACACACATGCTGTCCGTGTCTCTGAAAGGCTCTGTGTCTCTAAAACACACTCAACACACATGCACACACACACACACTTATCCACCCCCCCAACCAAAATCCTTCTCACAGTAGTAACATGATCCAATTTGTCCATCCTTAGAACAGTAGTCTGCTTCTGAGAGAATTTTCTGGAAAAGAAGATTCAAGAACATAAACAACCATAACTGTATATGTTGGCAGAATGCATAGACATGGAGGATATGACAGTTAAATAGAATGTTCTGTACTGTTCCTCCCTCCTCCTACCCCTCCTTTCTCTTTCTCTCTTTCTCTCTCTCTCTCTCTCTCTCTCTCTCTCACACACACACACACACACACACACACACACACACACACACACACACACACACACACACACACACACACACACACACACACACACACACACACACACACACACACACACATTCAAACAGATCCACAGACCTTCTGAGGGTTTCAGCTGAAGGCACATATCAAGAATAATTGTTATGACAGCCCTCTTCTCTGGCTGATGTTTCGTTGTAGTTATAACAAAGTCTCCGCTTAGACTCTGCAAAGTGTGTTTATGCATCTCTGTTAATGCGCAGACCAAAGATGTATATTGACATTTCCAAATATATTGCCATGGCAACATAAAAGTCCCAACTAAAATATTTACTGGCTCTGGCTGTTTTACTAACATATTACACAGATAATTCAAGATAAACCTTTCATGAAAGGGGTTTTGCCTGTTTAACTCTTTTGTTATTATTCAAACCTTGCGTGTTGTAAACTTGTGGAAGTAGGCTATGCTTGTGTTGGATGAAATGTACACATATGTTGCTTTGCTTGAGCTTCATGTAATTGGCTTGTTTAACATCTATAATCCATAGCCCAATCCAACAGACCCCTCTTTGGGTTTAGTATTCTTTTAGTTTAGCTTTTTGGTGTTGGTTGGTAGTCCATATCACAAATAGCATTTCTTTCATTTAATTTAAGTAAGTAAGTAAGTAAGTTAGTAAGTTAGACTGTGGCACTGCAAATGTTGACCTTCCCATTGTAGCACAGCTCAGAAATAGTATACAGCCAGTTAACTAAAGGCGGACATCAATTCAGACACTGGATGTCAGTCACTATTCCATTGTGACTTAGCCTATCCTAACACTTCCTCAGGCCTTA
>CM050203.1:23497500-23520000 GCA_027475355.1 Coilia nasus | reverse complement strand
TTGATGCTGTCTTCCTAAATACACTTTACCTGTTAGCTTTCCAAGACAAATCATTTGCTCTGTCGAGCAGGTATGTCATCGGTGTTATCCAGAGGGCGTTAGGGTTTCTTTCCTGTTGGACACATTTATTAAATATGACATGCGCATGCATTTGCTGAAGACACAAAAATAATACATTTAAATGGAAGTAAAATATGAAAAAGTTACTATGGGTCAACCACTCTCTCACCCACTGTAAAGAGCTAATAATCAATTACGGGTTTATCCAGGGGTAGGCTACAAACATGCTGTCTACCTGCTGAACACAAGGCTACTCACAAAATGATAAATTAAAAAAAAAAAAAAAAAAAAAACACTGTTGGTTAATGTTTTATTGAGGGTGCATGTACTGTAGTCACAACCACTGAAAACACCTTGCACATAGACTGTGAGGACTTTTATTGATTGTGTTTCCCTCTAATCTAAGGTAGCCTACTCGGGGACTACTGAAGGTTAAAATGGAGAGTAAAGTAAGCACCGCAAAATCAATGACAAGCTCGCCAGGGTGTACTTTTCATAGTGCTGCAGGCTTCACAACCAGTATTCCCTCTCCCTCTTTTTCACACACGCGCGAGCACACACACGCACAGAATGTGGCCCTACAAAATACCACTTTGGCTGTTTTGTAAGGGTTGGGTTGATGATGAATCACTAGTCATCGCTATGCTAGTAACCTTATGAGGCGGAATTTTGAAACAACATTTGGCTGAGTAGATACATGTGAACAGAAAGAAAGCAAGCAGACACTTACATGCTGCAGTTCCCTCCAGCACCAGTAGATGGTGTTCCAGAAACAGTGGTACGTGCGATACGAAACACAGGTAATGCCTCTTGTAATTGTGTTTGAGCAAGTTTATGAACACGCAAAGCCTTTGATCCCGAGCTGAACGCTGTGTGTTTGTGTTTCAGGCTAATATCATTGCAGTTTTGTAGTCCACGACCGACTGCTAGAGTGGTTTAGTGTGCCAAAGGCTTCAAAATGAAGCTTTGTTATTGGAGAGCTTACCCTGATTGAGGCGCTGAGTGCTGCATTCTCCTGATGAGTGTCAGTGAGTCAGTGTTTCAAGCTTCTCAGCACTTCTCTCTGGCATGAGCTGAAAGACAAAGCAGCCTTGCTTGCAAAAACATAACCTCACCACCACCAGCACCACCACCACCCTGTTGTTGGACAAGCCAACCATAGAGAAGGTGCTTGTGTGGTTGTTTGTTTGCGGTCTTCATTTGGGTGCCATTCACTGACAAATAGGCAGGGGCTTCATGCTTTGGTCACGAGTGTCATTCTGTGCGCAGAGAACCGTTATGTCTCTGTTGCCACTGATTTTCATGCCCCTCTGCTGTTGAGCTCCTTCCCCATGAGTTGCATGCTAAAGTGTCTGCTTAAAATTCATTGAGTAAGAAAGTGCCCAAGGACTCGCATTCACCAGAAAATGGTGGATGGTGGCATCTGAATACATTTACTAATCAGGGTCTGCAAAATTCTTATATATATATTTTCTTTCCAGTCACCATAGCAGACCAATCACCAAATATAGATTCCCTTGTCTGCTGTGTGTAAAACCACCTGTTAAACGCTGAATGGGGAAGAGTGCCTCAGAATTGTCTCAATCATCTTTTAAATGGTTCGGCAGCCAACCCGGCATTGTGTGTGGATTATAGCCCCCTGACTGTGCCTCTGTATTGGGTGGGCATGGTGATGGAGCTCCCCTTATTAGCTTCTCTTTCGTGAGGACGCCCGCTGAGGAGGGGCTCTCTCCTACGCCTTTGTTTCCCCATCCCCGGTTCTCGGCCCAGGCCATTAGCATGAGAAAGGGTCCCATTTGTTCCCCTGCTCAGCCTGGCTCAGAGGGCCCTACTCCGAAACCAAGGGTCCCTGTTCTTCCTTCCTTCCCTGGGCAAGGGGGACAGACTGAAAGGGCTCAACACATAGTGGACACGGCTGTGTTTTATTTCCTTCTTTTTTTGTTTCAGTTGTGGTAATGAAGGCGCTGGCTCTTTGTGGGGGTTTCCTTAGGTATTCTCTCATGATGAAAAAAAAAACAGGCTAAGATTTGGTCCTTGCGAAGCTCTCATTTGCACTTAGGCTGGGAGGTTAAGAGGGTCGCCGTTTGTTGACAGATTTCAGCAACATGCTAATTTGCGTTGGAGAAGAATAGCTGCATTGATGATGGCATTCTGCTGGGGTAAATTCAGATGCGACTGGCTATAATTTGCTGCCACTTGTTTATTTAGTTACACAGTCATTTCAGGCTATTGCCAAATAAAGTAGACCCACTGAAGGAACACCAAAACCCTCTTGAGATGAGCTAAAGATTTCTCACGTTTTATTTTTTCATGGCTTTTGGACACTGGACAGTGTTTGGCCTCTTGAAGCCACTGCGGTTCAGACGAGAGTAAACGGAACACATTCGTAAACACAGAGGGCGGTCAAGCCGAGTGAGTGTGAGTGGCCAGCTCCAGTTGTGGTTTTGGCATTTTGGGATCTCAGATGGGCAGAACTGTGTTGTTTCAGCTGTCCCCATGAAGGGTCGTCTCGCTCTCGGTTTGGCACTGGAATCAGCGGTTCAATTTTCAGGAGAAGATGCCGACTCCAAAAATCGCATCTGGCCCTCACAGCGTCTGCAAACAGCACGTACTCCATCCCCTCTCATCACCCCCAGAGCTTGAACGAGCTCCTCGCGAGATCAAAGGCCCTGCTTGAGAGGAGAGGCGATGCGGCCAGGAGTGTTTTGCAGGGGAGACAAGAGCAAAGGGAGTGATGTACTGCCAAGGAGTGTGTCTGCTCATCAAAGGCCTGCAAGGCAACACAGTGCCGAAGTAACGTCCCCCCCCCCACATACACACACCCATTACACATCTTCCCCGAAATCTGGAGTGCCGGCAACATTCCCGTCGTTTCACCCACAGGCTCTTCTGGTTGCGTTTGCCGCCAGGGCAGTTTCCAAAATTCTGAGTGAGGGTGGTCCTCCACACACGTTTGGCTCAGGCGTCGGCAGGATCAGATTTCTGCTCGGCTCAGGAAATTAAGACATTGCCAGGTCACAGGTCACCCCGCTTCAATCTCATGGCCTGGCTGGAGAGACCTCGTTGTTATTATTGTTAGTCCTGTCATGTAGCATGGTGTCAGTTAAAAAAGTAGTCAACCACCATCATTAAGCCCAATCTTGTAAAGTGTTTTTTAGTAGGACACCTATGGCCATGGCGTTGAGCTGAGTACAAATTGTCTTGGTAGGGTTGGTAAGGTTAGTGTATTCTGTTTAGACACCTCCACATTGGACAGGTGTGTGTGTGTGTGTGTGTGTGTGTGTGTGTGTGTGTGTGTGTGTGTGTGTGTGTGTGTGTTGAGGAGTGATCAATAATTCTCTGTGTCATGTTGCCTTCAGCCTTATACAATGTTTCATGCGACCTTTATTCAGAATTGAGTTGTGAGCTAGTGAGTCATTACTAGAGAGAACATGGTTATTTTCATGCTTAAAAACCTTAATTATTGCTGTTATATGCAGCGCTATAAATAGTGTTGGGTATGATTGGTAAGCAATGCATTTAAGAATAGACAGAGAAGACCGCCAAGACTATAACTGAGAAAGCCTGCTCTAGAAACGTCCTCAACCCTTCTGAACATAGAAATCTCTCAAATACAGGCACATATGAATAAATTAGAAAATTATGTATATAATATTATTGTGTGTAATATAGCTGTAAGCTGTTATCATCAATTAAATTAAATTAAAATTAAATTTAAAATTTAAACAAAGACATGAAACAATGTGTTATGAATCAATATAGTATGTGAGTCTTATTCTTAGAATGAAATGAAATAACTGAACTTTTTCACGATACTATAATTTATTGAGATTTGCCTATGTTGATTCAAATAATATCTTGTACATAGTCAGGAATCACAGTTTTGTTTCTGAGTCAGAAAGCATAGGAGGAAGAAGAAGTCTTCGGTGAAAGAAGGGGGCTGGGTGGTAGCGGGGAGGTGGAGGGGGCTCTGTGTTTTTTGGATAATGACATCACCTCCCAAGGGATCTTGAGGTGAACAGCGTGTACCAGCGGCTAATTGGGTCTGAAGCTTGTTTAGCTCAGTTCCCTCGTCTGGTTTGTCTCTCAGGGACCCACTGCGCAGCACGCATCTGATCTGATCTGAGCGCACGGCTGTGCAACCCTAGACCTGGTCCTGTGCCACATATGGTTAGGTGGTTTGGAGGTGCACGTATGTAACCAGATGCAGGAGGCTATATGATCCACTGTATGTGCTGCTTTCACCAAAACCACAGATAGATAAAGAAAATGGTTGCCATAGCAGGTGTGTTTAGAGAACTCTAGTGTGTGTATGTCCTTGTGTGTGTGTGTGTGTGTGTGTGTGTGTGTGTGTGTGTGTGTGTGTGTGTGTGTGTGTGTGTGTGTGTGTGTGTATATGTGTGTGTGTGTGAGTGTATGTGTGTTATATGTTAAGGGTTTTTCTTATCAGCACACAACCCCAAAGGATTTCCCCTCACCTACCTAAAGAAAATGTGGAGCTTGCTCTTTTCCTTCTCCATCCAATGCAAGCATGTTCCCTTCACTCTCATCACTACTCTCAGCGCTGGCTTGAGGTTGACAGTCATCTATATATTATCCGCCCACTGCTGACACAAGCTATTAGCCAGGGAAACCATACTGACCTTCCTCTTAATCACCTCAACAAGTGTCTTTTGTTGGGGGAGGACAGTCTAACTAAGTGGCTGGCTGGGAGGTCTTTTTCAGCTTTGTGGCTGCGCCCTGCCTAGAAGTCTTGAGAGAAAAATGTAGTGTTTTCACTCAGTGTCATTTGTACATGCCTGCCCTCTTACATAGAAGTGCCGAGAGGAAAGAAACATGCTATTTTCCCTCTGTGAAAATACATTTTTTTTTCCATCTTAGCACTTTTTTATGGACCATGTTTTATGCTAGTCTGACTCTAGGTTTTCATCAGAATGATATGTTTTCCAGTAGCCTATCTACAGGACCCCTGAAAAGCCGTGGTGGGAAGTTTGAGAGCTCCTTCTGGATTTCCACACGATAATTTTTTACTCCCTATGAATAGTTTTGTGTTCCCTCATGGTAAGCTCTCCTTTCAATTGCCCTATAACCGTTTTGCTATCAAACACAGACGTGGGGCAATGCAAAAGTGTTGCAAGTGAATACAGAACTTATTGTGACAGAAAGAGAAACTATTGTGAGAATACACCATTTAATTCTCAAGTATGCATTCTGTGGGGAAGCCTTTTTTAAGGTTGGGGGGGGGGGGGGTTGCCAGATGCCTCGTCTCCTGGATTTCTCTCAGCTTGGGCAACTTCCGTGTCTGATAGCTTATCTGATTGACTGGGGATCTGCGGGTCTTGCATACTGTGATAACTCTGACAGGCCTCTCTTGTAATCGCTGATATCACGGAGGCCTGGGTTCCTGCTTGCGAGCGGCATCCTCGTGGAAAACAGCCAAAGATAATACATTCCCAAGACCACACATCATGACTTCCTGTCAACGCTTTCTTTGTTTTATTGACTTTTCTTGTTTGCTGCTTTCCTTAGTTTTTGTGTATGGTCTGCAGGTTGGCTGAACAATCATTCCATTCATGAATGTGCAATAATTTTGAGTCGAGGTTGATGAAGTGTGAAGTGTGTAGATGCTGCCAAGCTGTTCATGGAGAAGAATTTGATGATATGAATATATATTGTGATATAAGGGTATTACAAGACTATATATATATATATATACTCACGGCTATATACTGCAATTTTATAATGTCATTTCTGGTGAAACTGGCAAAGTATTAAGAACATGTTACATTAGTAAAATAGGAGATTACAGATAACAGATAAACAGATTCACCTTTTGTGCAGTCAAGCAAGGTAAGGGAAGTAGCCTATTTAAAAAGCACATTTCATACACAAAGGCAGTTCAATCCTTCTACAAAATGCAAGCAAAAAGAATTGCTAAATAAAAAATATGACTGGAAAAAGATGCCATTAAAGAATAAAAAAATATTTTATCTACATGGATTAAAAGGACAGTATATGAACTGGAGTCATAACATTCCCCTTGACATCTGATATCAAAACGCCACATTTTGCTTTAAACAACTTAAGCAAAGCAGTCTATTAATGAAAACCTGATCACAAAACATTATATTGCCCTATATGCATTAACTGATGTATTCTTGCACCTCTACCAGGCAGTGAAAGAGAAGAGAAACTAAAGAAGGAGAGTTTCGAATTGGGGTTGTGTGAGTTTCAGGCTGTTAGGTGTCTAGTGTGAGGCCAGACAGTTCTGTGCGTCTGAGGCCCACTGGGCTTGGTTCTGACGTCTCGCTCTGACAGGACGGATGTCCCTCTTGGCCCAGCTGGGAGAGACGGGCCCCCTGTGGAGCTTCACTCACGCTGCCTCATCCTCTCTCGCTCTCTCTGTTATTTTTTTCCCAGATACGCGCTCCCAGCATGCACCAGGGCTTCCCATAGGAGCAGGCCTATGACTTTGCTTTGACTTTGATTGACAGGAGAAGCCAATGCACATAGCACCCATCTTTGACTTACCGCCAACACATGTTTCTGAATTTGCCATTGATGTTCAGCACTGATATTCTCATAGCTGTTGGGGGAGAATATTCAGCAAACCTCATCAGACACAAAGTTGTTCATTTGGTAGATATTTTACTTCCTCCTCTAAGACTTCTTACAGGGGTGGTTGCAAACTTAAGAAAAAAATGAAATGGCCTAAAAAACTGCAGAATGCATTTATTCAGATGAATAATTTTACCTCACATGGTCTCAGTGGAGACCATGGCAGGATAGCATATTTGGGATTTTCAAAAATGGAAGCTATTTTGCTGAGTTTTTAACATTATCTCCAAACAATGAGTAATCTCTCTGCCTATTGACAGAGATGATTATGGTGCACTCTTCATTCTTACTTCATTTCAACTGCAAGTCGATGCAAGAAAAAAAAAGATCTGCCGCCGATCAATCCCGTCATTACAGCAGCATTCCATTCCATCACCCAACCATCAATGCCACACCTGTCAGGAGAGACAGGAAAAGGAAATGGCAGGATTGTTTTTCTTTCCACCCTACGCATTTCTTTTGGCCGTTTTTTTTTTTTCTTTCTTTCTTTTTTCTTTTTTTAGTCAAAAAGTCAATGCATCAATAGAAGACTGCGCCTTCGGTGGTAATTAAAGTGAGTTTGAAAACACTCCTGGCTCCTGTTGACAATGCTAATGGAGCTTACAAATGCACTTATTTTACCCTGAGTGAACACATGCACACACACAGGAATGTAAAAAAAATCTCCCAGCTGTCTATATAAACATAGTTAAGTGTTTATGTATATTAAATTAGCTAGTATATTCACCTCTGCGAGTGTAGTATTATGTGTTAAGGAAACACACTTGTCACTTTTCAGTCTCGATGTTGCAGCTTGTTACCTTGCTTTGGGTTGCTGTGCAAATACATAAACACATGCATACACACACACACACACACACACACACACACACACACACACACACACACACACACACACACACACACACACAGGACAACGCACCAAGACCAAGGGGACAGAACCTATTCTTTTTTCAGTGTTCTACATTGTTCAGACAGTACATCTATTTAGCATCATTGGGGTAGTGTGTGTGTGTGTGTGTGTGTGTGTGTGTGTGTGTGTGTGTGTGTGTGTGTGTGTGTGTGTGTGTGTGTGTGTGTGTGTGTGCGCGCGCGCATGTGTGTGTTTGTGCATGTGTGTGTGTGTGGATATATGTGTGTTTGTCAGCTGGAGAGTGAGAGGTAGTCCACACGAGTGGCGATGGAAGAGGAGGGACTTGTGAGGTTTGGATGTGATTAAAAATTAATCGTGGCGAGTCGGCAGGCCTGTAATAGGCTTGGATGGGAATGGAGAGCGAGAGAGAGACGGGGTGAGAGAGGGAGAGAGATGGAGTGAGAGAGGGAGATTGAGAGATGGAGTGAGAGAGGGAGAGAAATGGAGTGAGAGAGGGAGTGAGAGAGAGACAGGCTGAGAGACAGGGTGAGAGAGGGAGAGAGATGGAGTGAGAGAGGGAGTGAGAGAGGGAGATTGAGAGATGGAGTGAGAGAGGGAGAGAGATGGGGTAAGAGGGAGTGGGAGAGGGAGTCAAAGAGGAAGAGAGAGATGTAGTGAGAGAAAAAGACAGAAGGAGAGATGGAGCGAAAGAGGGGGAGAGAGATGGAGCAGGAAATGAGGAGTAAGAGAGGGAGTGAGAGAGGAATTGAGAGAGGGAGAGGGAGATGGAGCAGTAGAAGAGGAGTGAGAGGGAGATGGAATGGGAGGAGTGAGAGAGGGAGAGGGAGGGAGATAGAAATGGAGTGAGAGAGGAAGTGAGGGAGTGAGACGAAGCGGGAGAAGCCGGGTCAGAGAGGGAAGGAGAGAGAAATGGAGGGAGTGAGAGAGGGAGATGAAGTGGGAGAAGCAGAGTCAGAGAGGGAGGGAGAGAGAAATGGAGGGAGTGAGAGAGGGAGATGAAGTGGGAGAAGAGGAGTGCACCCGAGGGCCTGGAGGGGAAGCTGGCGCGCTGATATAAATAACTGCTGCGTTTCTATTTTAGCCTGCCCCAGCTCTCTCTCTCTCTCCTTCTCTCTCTCTCACTCCCTCTCTCTCCCCCAGCTTTCTCTCTCTCACTTTTACTCTCTCTTTCTCTCTCACTCACACTCACACTCTCTCCCCCCTTTCACGTTCATTCTCATTTTCACTCACTCTCTGTCTTTCTCTCTTTCTCTCTCTCTCTTCCTCTCTCACATTCTCTCTCACAGTTTCTCTCTTTCTGTCCCCCCTCTCTCTCACTCCCTCTCTCTCTCTTTCTCACTTTTTCTCTCTCTGTCTGTGTCTCTGTCCCTGGATTATTGTCTGAGGACCAGATTTTATGGTGTGCCAGTGGTTTGCAAAGCCCAGCACCGCTTAGCACAGCGTAACTGTTAGCTCTGACACAGCTCAGTAAACGATGTCCAAGAGCATGTTCTCATCTGTTGGTACTGTATGTATTTTGGGCTATACTCATGTTTCATATTTATTACAACCTGTACATATTTGTGCCCCTAGTTCTTGATGGAGGAAAAATACATTTTGTATTGTGTGTAGTGTTGTTGGTGACCTCTTGTTTTTGTCTTTCCCCCCTTCTTCCTGTCTCTCTCCCCACATTGCTCAGTTACCCTCCTGGACTCCGTGTCTGCATTGGGGGATCTGGGCTGGGAGGCCTACCCAGCCGAAGGGGTGAGTATAGTGTCCACTTGCCCAAATGATTTGTCTAAATGTATTGTACAGTGTTATGTACAGTGTTGTATACAGTCTGTGTTTTGTGTACAGTGTATTGTGTTATAGTGTAATGTAGTGTATATAAGGATTTGTGTGTATAAGACATTATGTGTGTGTGTGTGTATCTGGTGTATCTAAAAATGTTGAGCACTAAGGACAGGCAGCAGGGAAATGTCATTTCAGTCCACTGTATTACTTGTAATATGGCACATTGACAAATAAAAACTTGAGTCTTGAGTCCTGACCGATGCTAATGGCTTCCACAGACACGGGTCATGTTTTTGAGTTCATTGGCTACATACAGTACATGTTTCTCAGGTTCACAGACCGAGGGCCTTACACAGTGTGGTGATATATGTATAATGGAAATATGTTTTTTTTTTTCTCGTTGTGCTAAAGCTTTCATCCAGGTGAGCTACAGCAAAGATAACAGGCAGGAAAACCCATATAGGTCAAGAGCAGCCAGCCCAGTATGCTTGCTCAGTCACATTGCTTCTCCCGAGACTACGAAGGGCAAATCAAATCAGTGCTTAGAATCCACTCAGGGAGTCATTTCTCACCAGATGCAGCCAGTACCAGTTTCCACAAGAGACCGGCTTGACGGGCACAGATTGTTTTTTTGTTTTTTTCACCCACCATCCGTTGACCACTGGTTCTGTGAGGGTGAAGGTGGCAAAACTCATAAAGGACTTTGTTGAATAGGGCAAGCGAGCATGAGGCATCAGGCGCCATGCCCCATTCCCCATGGCCCCCACAGGCCACTTTCAGGGCAGTGTAATGGGAACTGGCTTTTCAAGCCCCAGTACATTGTTATCCATGCCAGCATCATGCAGCACTCCCAATCCCGCCACTCCTCACCCAGAAGAAAAGCTCAGTAAGAATCTTGGTGGCATTGACCCATTTTTCCTTGCGAGGCGCCACATCACAGCCTGTGTTCTATTTGCTACATCGATACCAGTCTCCTAGTTACCACCAGGCGCCCTTACCTGAGGATGTGAACCAGCACCTCCACTCTGCCCAGCTACTTCCAGATCTGTAAGGGGTTCATCTCACCAGGATGCCTGAAACGAGGAGCTCGTTCTAGGGGAAAAAAACTCTCCTCAGGGGCCCTTTCTCCCCCCTCATTTACCCATACCCAGCAGGGGGCTCTTCGTCATCAAACACTTTTGTTGCAGCCAGCCGAAATCCTTGATGAATTTGATCGTGGATTTACTTTGACAAGCAAACAGCGATTACTCTCTCAATCTCTCCCTCTCTCATGCATTTTGTAGCATTCTGCTTTCTTACAGAGACGCCGTAGAAAATTTAGGACCACTGCAAGGGCCTGTTCATGTGTTTGGGAAGTGACTTGAAAAGGCATCATTAAGTATCAGAGCCATAACATCAGGATGATCAATTGAAGATCAATGCAAAAAAGCACTGGATGTGGAAGCTGTTAATGTTTATATAAAAAGGGCACACAAAATCAACACTTTTCTGTTAGGATCTCCCAACTGATAACTGAATTCTGCTCTTCTGGGAGAGGACAAATCCATTTAGGTGAGGAGAAGCGACCTATCCCATCCCCCCACCTTGCTCACACTCTTTATCTCCAACCTTGCTACACCACCCAGTGCTGCGACAAATTACCCATTCTCCTCCGCAGCCTCCCGCCGTCTGCACCGGTGACTGACAGCCAAATAGCCCTAGTCTGATTGGCCGCCCCGACGCTTAACACGATGCATCCGCCCGCTTCTGGGTCACTACCTGTCAAGTGCATTCTTGCCTCCGATGGCTGCCGCAATTTCAGTCGACACTGCCTCTCTTATGCCCCCCACCCCCCCACTCCGCTTTAAACAATGGCAAGTTGCTGCTCTCAGAGTATGACAGGAAGAGAGGGAATAAGGGAGGACAAGCAGAGGCAGAACAACAACAACAAAAACAAAAAGAAGAAGAAAAAGAAGACAAAAAAGAAGAATTCAATCTCTTTGAGCATGACAGCCAAGCCATATATGAAAAAATGTGTATGTGGGTACATAAGGATATCCTATCTTTCATGCCTTTGTGGTCTTAGGCTATGTCCACATTAATGCGGATAAATACAAATTCGCTTATCCGTAGTAAAAACAATCTCCGTCCACACTGTCGTTTTTAGAAATGTCTGCTATCAAAAATTCCGAAATGTTGTGATTGTTACGTCGATTACGATTGTTTTATCCTCCATTCCAAGCCGGCGTATTCGGATCTCTCCACTTCAGCGGTCGTTTTCCAAAAGCTCCGTTTGCCGTGTTCGAATTCGCCGTGTTAATGTGGACGGGAGGCGCAAACGGATACATTATTATGCGTTTGCATATGTATCCGCATTAATGTGGACAGGGCCTTAGTTGATGTGCACACTTTTCAGTTGGATGTTTACTTTGAATAGACTTAATTTAAATGTGTGTAGAATCATTATCACTCATTAATATTCAGCTCCCTAATTAAGAAGTGCCTACCAGGAAGTGTGTGTACTGAATGTCATGAAAACTGGAAAGTTGCATTCAGAATGTTCTTTTTGTGATTTCCCAGAATAAAAAATAACAATCACATGAGCATTTGAATAAACGCAAATAAAACAAAGATCTAAGATCATCTTTCAGTGATCTAAGTCAGTTCAACACAGAGAGAACTACTGTAGGAGGATGGAGTTTACTGTTGTGTTTGTACTGTACAGTTGTGTTTTCCTTCTAATGCTGTCACTGTGACTAATGATAGTTCATTTCTATCTGGCATCACGTGCAGTGGGAGGAGATCAGTGTGATGGACGAGAGGAACACGCCCATGCGCACCTACCAGGTGTGCAACGTGATGGAGGCCAACCAGAACAACTGGCTGCGCACGAGCCTGATCCAGCGCCACGGCGCCCAGCGCATCTACGTGGAGATCAAGTTCACGCTGCGGGACTGCAACAGCCTGCCCGGCGTCCCCGGCACGTGCAAGGAGACCTTCAACGTCTACTACCACGAGTCCAACTCGGACACCCCGCCGCCGCTGCGTCACCTGCGCGAGAGCCAGTACGTGAAGATCGACACCATCGCGGCCGACGAGAGCTTCACGCAGACGGACGTGGGCGACCGCGTCATGAAGCTCAACACGGAGGTGCGGGACATCGGCGGCCTGAGCAAGCGCGGCGTCTACCTGGCCTTCCAGGACCTGGGCGCCTGCATCGCGCTGGTGTCCGTGCGCGTCTTCTACAAGCGCTGCCCGCTCGCCGTGCTCAACCTGGCGCGCTTCGCCGACACCGTCACCGGGGGCGACTCCACCCTGGTGGAGGTGCGCGGCACGTGCCTGGAGGACGCCGAGGAGCTGGAGCCGCCACGGATGTACTGCAGCGCAGACGGCGGATGGCTCGTGCCCATTGGACGATGTGTATGCCGGCCGGGATTCGAGGAAGGGGACGGCCACTGCCAGCGTGAGTAGGGTTTCTTACTCTTTTCTGATTGGTCCTTGCTGGTGAAAGCTCTGTCCGTCATGCCGAGCCTGAATGATTTTCCTAAACAGCTGTGGCAGGAGAATAATTTGTATGGTTTTCTTGGTAGACTTTGTAAAGACTTTACATCCCACATGGAGTACATGATTCAGACAGTTAATTTGAAGGTCCCTGTAATTGCTTGCAAATGCTTTTCTTAACAGAACAAAAGGTCTTCTGCATACTCATGGTTGAATCACTGAATATCTACCACACTGTTTAATGCAGAGAATGCAGCTGGCAGAAAGGAAATAGCTTGACAAAAAATACACATAGCTTTCATGCTCTAAAAATACACATGGCCATTATTAGTACCATATTGCTAGACATTCTAAGCCGCTCTTCATGTAGACGACAAGAACTTTGCTGTTGTGAGTTGTTGCAAATGCAGATTGAAAATTGCTTTCAGTATATGCCTGAAAGGGTCTAAACACAGTGTGTGTGTGTGTGTGTGCGTGTGTGTGTGTGTGTGGACATGGGCTGAGGGGGTGAGAGAGTGAGTCAGGGGATATCATTCTGGTTCAGCGCTGCCGGAGCAGTCGCAGGGACATGCATGATGGCTCTTAACAAGAGGACGAGGGTGGAGGTAGCCGCAGGCTGGATGCTGCTGCGCTCTCTGATGGTCCTCCTACTGCTAAGGGGGGAGGGACAGGCAGTGGGGGAGCTCATGATTACTGCAGAGAAATGTACAGTAGAGGCACACTTGCATGCACACACAGACACACACACTCATGGATAGATATGCACACATATGCACACACACACACACACAAACACATGCATGGACATACACACACATACACACGCACACGCACACACACACACACACACACACACACACACACACACACACACACACACACACACACACACACACACACACACACACACACACACACACACACACTCATATATATATATACACACACACACACACAAAGAAATAAATGTGTGCTCCCCCTCCCCATATTGTGTTGAGTGCTGTGTTGTCAGTGGGTGGGTGTCGATGCTGGAGGTGAGAGAGATTATTGAGAGGTGACATTCCTCGGTAGATAGCGTCTCCTTGACACTGTGTAATCCCCCACCCCGGCCCACCTCCTCGCCACAGTAGGAACTAAGAAAATAAAATTGTATGTCATCCACGCAGTCGCCTCTCTCCACTCTTACCTCTCCGCTGCGCACAGAGGTGGCCATTTTTTTTTTACAGCCTTTGATGTCTTTGTCTCCCACACAGTGCAATCATGGCAGTGGCAATTAGATACGCCCGACTCCAGACCGCCCGCCCAAACCGAAAGTGGGATGAGATTGTGTTGATTATTGTTGTTTATTGCCCGTCGTCATGAGGAATGAGAACAGCAGCATACTGCCACGCCATCGCATCCTCTCTGCATCTCCGTCTTTCAGTGGTGTGTTATTGTGTATTACTTCAGACTGTCAGTGTTCCTGACAGTAGTAATTTCACTGATGGATTGCCAACTCGTCAATATGTTAAAGAGATTTTGGATCGCATGGTAATGCCTGGGACAATTTCTTTTTTTTTTTCGTGGTTGCATAGACTAGTTTCTGACTAATGGTAATAGACTGTACTGAGAGCCCTGTTGAAAAGCAAAAGTGAAAGGTTGAAACGAGGACTTGCTAAAAACTGCCTAAGAGCTCCTTAGATAGTGGATACTTATTCTTATTCGCCTCATGAGGTTCTGATTTAAATACTGAAGCAGCAACACACGCATAATTATGAACACACATATGCATACACACCACACACACACACAGATAGACACACACATACACACACACAGACATCATCATCATCATTAATAGCATTCTCCTATCGAATGGGACAAATGAGCTGGTTAATCATGGTGGCATTGAGAGAAAGAAAGAGAGAGAAAAAGAGAGAGAGGTGGAGAATGAGAGAGAGAGAGAGAGAGAGAGAGAGAGGGAGACAGTAAGAGAGAGAGGTGGAAAGAGGGAGGGAGAGAGAGAGAGACAGAAAGGGGGAGAGAGCGAGAGAGAGAGAGAGAGAGACAGAAAGGGGGGGGAGAGAGAGAGAGAGAGAGAGAGAGAGAGAGAGAGAGAGAGAGAGAGAGAGAGAGAGAGAGGGAGGGAGGGAGAGAGAGAGGTGGAGAATGAGAGAGAGAGAGAGAGAGAGAAAGAGGTAGAGAGAGAGAGCAGGGTCTCCAAAACAGCAGAATAGCACACTGTGCCAGAATAAAAGACCACTAAAGAAAGTCACTCGTTTAGAAACAATTTGTCCAGACCGCTTAAAGGTCACAGGCTCCCTGGAGAATGTCTGGTTTTTAGACATGTGTGTTATAAAGTGTGTTTGCATGTAATATCAAGCAGAGTCTGCGTGCTTGTAAGATGTATGTGTTGAGCATGGGTGTGTGTAATGGCGCACAAAGTAATTAGTAACACCAAACTTGCCCTGATTTTGGAGGTCATGGTTCACAATGTTTCTACTGTAACTGTTAACAGGTAACAGACACACAAGTACTGGCGTGCTGTAAGTGAAATGCCCTAAGTGACATGTTGGTAGGGATTGGTAATAATTCCTCATTGATAACTTATAGGCATGTTGACTGTTACTAAACTGAAGAAGGTTTGGGTTTGAGAAGGGGTGTTGTGGAGGACGGGTGGCTTCCAAGTACTACAACCGTGGTATCTCTCTTTCATCCATTCTAGGTGCTAATAGGGAGGGAAAGTAATCTCATCGCCCCCTGCTGGTTGCGTTCCCCACCTCTATATCGAAATGAATGGGATTTTTTCTTCAAAAAATTACATTTCGGCTCACACTCCAAAGTTAAGATAGTGGCTTTCATATGATATGCATGCTGGGCAGTTCTATCGATTCGGGTGGTCATACTTTCTTTTTTTCACTAATCTGAATTGTTTTTAATGTTAATTAAAAAGCTGATAAAGGACTACACTGAACGATATGCGCGTGTATGACGTCACCGTAAAATCTGGCGCCTGCCCAAATCTAACAGTTAGCTGCCGGCGAGAGAAGTAAGTGAAACCCAACGATTGTGTACATGAAACTCATCTGATTATAAGAATCCACAACCGTAGCTTTATGGAATCTTTATGAAATGTGAAAACTTGCATTCATTTGTTTCTCCGTGGTTGCAATCAGTCACGAATTACAGCATGGTGAACTTGTGTTTACTGACGTAACGGGAGCGACTCAAAGTTGTAGTCCGTTTATGACAAGTTAGGCACAATTTAGATTTTTTAAAAATAGGACGAAATTTCACACAATACTTTCACAGTTAGTAGATAATCCCCATATATAGCCTGAAAAATATGTCTGGTGCACAAGTTCCGTGTCATACCTTTGTGGGATTTTTTAAAAAATCGGTCTATGGGATTTTTAATAGGATAGCTCTGGCGATAGGAACGCCACCGCTAGGATCGCTGTGTTCCACTTTCCCTCCCTATAGAGAGCTCATGGTGCCTCTACCACCTTCCCTCCCTCTCTCTCTCTCTGTCTCTCTTTCTCTCTCTCTCCCTCTGTCTCTCTTTCTCTTTTCTCTTTCTCTGTCTTTCTGTCTGTCTGTTTCTCTCCCCCTCTCTCTTTTTCTCTTTCTCTGACTTTCTGTCTCTCTTTCTGTCTTTCTCTCTCTCTCTCTCTCTCTCTGTCTCTCTCTCTCTCACACACACACACACACTCGCTCTCTCTCCCTCTCTCTTTTTCTGTCTTTCTGTCTGTCTGTCTTTCTTTGTCTCTCTCTCTCTATCTCTCTCTCTCTCTCTCTCTTCCTCTCTCTCTTCCTCTCCCCCTCTCTCTCTCTCACACACACACACACTCGCTCTCTCTCCCTCTCTCTTTTTCTGTCTTTCTGTCTGTCTGTCTTTCTTTGTCTCTCTCTCTCTCTCTCTCTTCCTCTCTCTCTTCCCCCCCCCCCCCCCCTCTCTCTCTCTCTCTCTCTGTCTTTCTCTTTTTGTGTCTTTCTGTCTCTCTGTCTTTCTTTGTCTCTCTCTCTCTCTCTCTCTCTCTCTTTTTCTCTCCCTTTCCTTGGCCTAAGGTGTTGGGCTTGTTACCGTGGCTGTTATTATTCTTGGCCCAGCATGTGTGTGTATGTGTGTGTGTGAGTGTTCGTGTGTGTGTGTCTGTGTGTGTGTGTGTGTGTGTGTGTTTGTGTGTGTGTGTGTCTGTGTTCGTGTGTGTGTGTGTTTGTATGTGTGTGTGAGTGTTCGTGTGTGTGTGTCTGTGTGAGTGTGTGTGTGTCTGTGCGTGTGTGTGTGTGTGTGTGTGTGTGCTTGTGTGTGCGTGTGTATGTGTGTGTGTGTGAGTGTGTGTGTGTCTGTGTGTGTGTTTGTCTGTGTGTGTGTGTGCTTGTGTGTGCGTGTGTATGTGTGTGTGTGTGAGTGTGTGTGTGTGCCCGCGTGTCTGTGTGTTTGTGTTTGTGTAAGAGTGTGCATGAAGAGGCAACACAAGGCATGGAGGCTGAGAGAATATGATGCTAGAATGGGAGAAAAACAGATTCAGAATGTGGGATGGGGAAAGAGAGAAAAAATCCAACGGTAGACAGAAAGGAGGAAGGTAGAGGAAGGTAGAGGAAGCCAGCTCTGTCTTCTCTTGACGTCTCTCTTGCACCATCTCCCCTCCTCTTCCTCTCCTTCACTTCCCTCTTCCCTGCCTTTGTGCCTTGGTACTTCCTCTGAGCTGAAGCAGGCACAGCGGCAGTTTAAGCGATTATCTTAATTGGGAGCTTTGAGATAAGGGCAGCACAATGTCTGACAAATGATTCCTGCCTTTATCTATTTCCTGACCATCCATATGCCAGACTAGAGTGTGTATAGTGGTTAAGCCCTGCTGTTGTACTTTTTGGAGAGTAGGTTATTGTAGAACAGTACGTGGTGATTATAAAGCTCAGCTCTACAGAGCAGTACACCTCAGTCCGTTCTCTTTTTGAAATGTATTGTAGAGCACTACATGGCTTTTATAAGGCTCAGATAGCAGAGCATGATGTTAACAATAATAAGGCCAGGCACTTTATTTCTAGGCCTGGGGGTAGCACTGATTAACTGTGTGGCTTTTACAGCAATGTTGGCTGCTTTGTTTGAATACATCTGCTAAACAGCTATACGCGCATAAGTGCGTCCACGGACCATGCTGCTGAGAAATGCAGAGAGAATAGTGAACAGAGAGGATCGTAAATTACAAGGAAGATGTCCTACTGGAGGAAGGAAGTGAGTTTTGGCGCTACGGAATTGCAGCGGCTAAACGTGTCTTCTGCTCGTAATTTTCCGCAAGAGAGATAGTGGGGGATGTGTGTGTGTGTTCTGCGGGAATCGAGTTGGAAATCGGGGTCGCGAGGGAAAAGCCGTTGAGCGGATTCCACCTCCGCAGGGCTACGGGGCGGAGGGAGCGAAGGCTGGCAGTAGCCGATGTCACTCTGATTTTGCTGTGAAATCCTATACATTTGCAGTGCAGTAACATGATTAGAGGTGTCAGAGGAATTATATAATGGTTTAAATTTAGGCCCTCGGTTCATGGAGCATCCCCTACTGTGACAAGGACCCCTGTTCGTACCCTCCAACAACCACACAGACACACACACACACATAGACACAAAGATACACACACACATAAAGATGTACACACACACACACACACACACACACACACACACACACACACAAATCACCCCTAAACCACCCCCTCTACACTTTTATCTCTCTCAAACAGTACTTCGCATTCTTTCAACAATTTCCCCCTGCTGTTTGTCTATCACGGCCCTGGGTCCTCTCCAATGACTACACTCTCTCTCTCTATCCCTCCATCCATTTCTCTCCTCTTTCTCTCTTTTCTGTCTGTCTCTCTGTCTGAAGGTCTACAAGGTCAGGCTCCACTAGAGCCTGCTAAGTTTTGTCCTGGTCTGTTGCCCCTCTCCCATTACTTTGGACAGCCTTGAGAACAAAAAGATGTTGAAACTTTAGTATGACGAGGACTTTTTTAAGACAAATATGAGGAAAGTGATGAGAGAAGAGAGAAAAGAATAAAGTATATTAAAAAATATATGGAATGGGGCACAGTTGGGAGTAAAACTGGTAAGAACAAAGAATAGTAAAAGATCTTGCTTAAGTAAAATTGAATAATAGCAGACATGCTTGTTTTGTGGCAGGGTCAGGTTATACTTAGGTTATACTCATGTTATTATTGTCATTTACAGTTGTCCATGTCACACTATAAAATCATAGAACCGCAAAATTCTTTACACATCTTGTTTGGAAGACTGACCACATTACAAGATAATGATTCCTTATTGTATGGTTTCCACTGACTGCTGGTGACAGGACTCCCAATACTAACAATGAACACGTCATAAGACGTGGACAAAATTCTGACATGCTAGTCTTTGTCGTTGAACATCGCAGACAAAAAAAAAAAAACACAGGTTGTTAAGTATGTCACATTGTCAGACTCACTCCTGTTCGATGTTGTGCCTGACCTTTTGGAATAGGGTACGATGCTGGAAATGTGCGGGTCACAACAAATTCTAACAAAATGGGGTTGATATTGTGTAATGCCATTAGCCAGTATTCATAAACTTGTGCAGTTTGAAGGATACTTTTTTTGTGTCCCACCTTGTGAAACCATGGGCAACAGCCAGAATCAAGAACGTTTTGGCAAAGGCATGACGCTCTGAATAGCCTGCCCACTGTTGATATTCTGGGACCATTTATATGCTGCAGCAAGAACAAAAAAATATTTCAGTCGCTTCATAGTTCTTTCTATTAATTTATTTCTCTTGTCCACACTAGACTTTTTTTTTTATTTGTGTCCTCCTACTACTCCTATTTCTGTCCTCATCCTCGGCGTCTCCTTCAGCTTGGGCATCTAATTGGTCGACGAGAACCTCTGTCTGTCCCTCAGTGCCTCAGATCCATTTCTGTGGAGTGGCTGCCTCCTGCCCTGCACACATCAACCCCCTGCCTAGCGTTATATAACCCTAATGCTTTGTGATGCGGGCAATGCAGTCTGGCAGTGTCTACACAGTGTATCTTCCGCTAACCCCCTGTATTTGCCTGTGTGTGTGTGTGTGTGTGTGTGTATGTTTGTTTTTGTGTGTATTGATGAGACTGGGATCCTCACCGCTGGAGGCATCCATTTTACTGCTGTATTTAAAAAAAAAAAAAAAAAATATATATATATATATCCCCAGCCTGTTCAGTGGCTAGCTAAATAAGGGAGCGCTTTGTGACAGTAATCTCTGTCTCACCAGAAAGTGCTGGAATGTCTTCCTGCACAGGAATTAAAAAAAAAAAAAAAAAAAAAACTGGTCGCTGGGATTGGGAGGTCTCCTGCTGTGCCTGCAATGACAGTGGCATTGGGGGACTGGAGGAGGATGGAGGCCGTGTTGTGGATGGGGGTGGGTGGGGTGGATGGTAGCATTCTTTAAAGCCTGTCTGGTGCGAAGTCATAAGCAGCAGTAAGTTGCTCCAAATGCCATGGAGGTGCAGTGCTGCCACTGTGCCATGCTGAAGCACACCAGGCATAGCAGTGTGGGTCAGAGGCCATATGCTAGCCTCATTCATTGTCTCAGGGCGCCATACTGATGGGTCACTGTAGTACAAACCCTTTGAAGATGTTTGTCATTGTGGATCTGGGTTACAAGAAAGGCACAAGGGAGAAAGTTATAAAAACATATTTCACTCTCTCTCTATCTCTTTCTCTCTATCTCTCTCTCTCTCTCTCTCTCTCTGTCTCTGTCTCTGTCTCTCTCTCTCACACTCTCTCTCTCTCTCTCTCTTTTTTCTCTCCTGCTATCTTTCTCTCCATCTGTGTGTGTGTGTCTGTGTGTGTGTGTGTTGTGTGTGTGTGTGTGTGTGTGTGTGTGTGTGTGTGTGTGTGTGTGTGTGTGTGTGTGTGTATGTGTGTGTGTGTGTTTGTGCTTGTGAAAGAGAAAGAGAGTTGGTCAAGATTAAAGGAGAGGGAGAGGGTGAGGTTTGTATGCTAGACTAGAGAGGTCATGGGGTCAAGCTCAAAAATGGCTTCTGTGCTGGCTAAGCCATTTGCTGGCTAAGCCATTTGCTGCACTGGGATCCCAAACATTTGTAATAAAACATTTGTAATAAAATTCATATTGCGAGTTTGCAGACTGTGCTGGTGAACTTCATTTAGTTAGGTTGTACAACCGGAATTTTCTCTCTATACACCAACTTGACTTTTCATTAGTTTCCGTAATACAAACTTTACAGTTGAGCGTTGTAGATGGGTTTGACTTTGTGACTTTGTCACAGTTGACTGACAGCCTTTCAAAGGCACCTGTTTATTGTGTGTGCATGTGTGTGCACTGGGCGACTGCATTCTTTCTCTGATTGTATCAGGTATTGCAGCAGCAACCGCCCATGAATCTTTAAACAGTCTAACGTTACCCTGACCAAAACACAATTGTGCTTTCTCCACATACAGTCATACAATGCCCAGTATACACACGTACTGTATGTATTGAAATATGACGGCATGTGCCATCTTTTTTTTTCACATGCTCTGCTCTATTTCCCCTGGGCTTTATATTGCCAGTATTTGTGCTATTTTGTGCACAAAGGCTATTTAGGGCAACTTGATTACATTTCTAGGTTGGACGACCAGAATATACTCTCTGCACAAGCTGTATTTTTCAACAGTAAACACACTTCCCATCGTTTGTTATTGTGGTCGTGCTTTTATGTACATGAGCATTGTGGATGTGTATTTGCAGACATACAGTGGCTGAGAGTCTTTCAAAGCCACCTGTTTTTTTTTACCAAAACACAACAAAATTGACTCTTGATAAAACTGATGTTTACTGTTGCAAAATGGCAATAACTCATTTCCGCCCATAATTGAAGTCACAATCTTTTGCCTTTGCATGGCAGTATAGTATTCCACTCCATTCTTTCTTTGATCACGTCAGCTATTGCACCAGCATAAATCCATCAATCTTTTAATAGCCCTGAAATTATTTTTTGGCTAAAATGCAGTGGTGTTTTGTCCACAGTATCCTCATACAGTGGCAAGCATGAACACGTATGCACAGACAGGATGTACATTTTTTATGTAGCTTGGTGTGTGTTACATTTTTTTAATTTCAGTGTGTGTGTGTGTGTGTATTAGGGCTGGGCGATATGGCTGAAATCTGTATCACGATATAAGTGTTTCATATCGGTCGATATCGATAATTATTGAAACATTGTGTGACCTTTTTAAAATAAGTAACAGGAGGGAAAAAATCTAATTTAAACAATCAATTTAAACATTTTTATTTTTAACTTAACCTTCCTCTGACAGGCAATAAGCATTCAGGCAAAATGACTGTCAACACACGTTCAATGTTATGATCACAATGAAAACTGAACAATTATCAGTAAGCTAATAAAGTGCTCAACAAAGCTGAAGTGTTATAAAGACATGTGCAAAGTGTTAAATGTAAACATAGCGAAACCTGATACCTGAGAAGAACCATCATATATGTATATAGTTTTACTGCATAATTTGCAGACAACATTTGTCTGACTACGATGAGATTTGTAAACTCCAAAAAAGCTCCCATACTGGTGAGCAGACCTTTCTGTTCTTAGGGCTCATTCACACCAAACACTCTGCGTATTCAGCGCGTGGCCGTTTTCTGTCCGTATTCGTTTAGAATGCATGTTAACAAATTAGACTCTTCACACCGCACGTGTG
>CM050203.1:23480000-23492500 GCA_027475355.1 Coilia nasus | reverse complement strand
TTTGTGTGCATAAATACCCGATCTTATGTGTGTGTGTCTATTCAGCGTGTCAGTGTGCTTGTGTAGTTGAATTTGTGTGCATAAATACCCGATCTTATGTGTGTGTATGCAGCGTGTCAGTGTGCTTGTGTAGTTGAATTTGTGTGCATAAATACCCGATGTTATGTGTGTTGCTCTGGTGAATGGCTGGGCCATGTGCCATCTTCTGCACGTGCGTCGCTCGGCTGTCCTTTGGGCATTTATTTTCAGCCATTGCTCAATAATTCATCCTGCCGGTTGCAGTGGAGAGCTTGGCTGCGGCCCTCTCTTCTCTTCTCTTCTCTTCTCCTCTCTTCTCTTCTCTTCTCTTCTCCTCTCTTCTCTTTTCTTCTTTTCTGCTCTCTTCTCTTCTCCTCTCTTCTCCCCTCTTCTCTTCTCTTCTCCCCTCTTGTCTTGTCTTGTCTTGTCTTGTCTTCTCTTCTCCTCTCCTCTCTTCTCTTCTCTTCTATTCTCTTCTTCTCTTCTCTTCTCTTCTCCTCTTTTCTCTTCTCTTTTCTCTTCTCTTCTCTTCTCTTGCCTACTTTTCTCTTTTCCTCTCTTCTTTTCCCCACACTTCTATTCAGCTGTATTTCTCCACATTTCTCGTCTCTTTTATTCCCTCGCCTGTTACTCATTCTTTAACAAAACCTGGAAGCTTTGCGGAGAGTGCTGTCTCAGAAAATACAAAGAAAAGATTTCCTGAATGTGATTGATCCTTATTTGGCCTTCAAGTGTACTGCAAGTCCTTTTCTGAGAAGATTTTGTTTTTCCCATTACCCGAACGTCAGATTGGAATTTGACCGAATCTGCCCTGAGGAAGCATTCAGTGCTTATAAACCCTCTATGGCCCTTCGTCATTTATAAATGACACTTTAAAAAACAGCTTTAAAAAATAACACAAGCCTCTATCCAATCATATTGTACCTTAGATTTGTCACCTAAAATCCCCTCTAACCAATAAAACCAAAGATTGTTTAAAATGCTGATGTCATGTGCTGCAATAAGGAAGTACAGGAGACAAGAGCACATGTTGGGTCACATGCATGAGTAGCCCCATGGTAAGTCCATTTTTAAACTATAAAACACATATAAATCACTAACAAAAATATTACTAAATAGCCTTTACTGTTTTTTAACTACTTTAGTCATTTCATGTGAAAATCTTTAAAAATCCTTCCTTAAAACAGTTAAAAAGTGCATGTCATGTATAAATGACAAAGTCCTATTAAGGGATAGAAATTTCGGTGATGGTTTAGTATTAGCTTCTACTGTTGTGATGCAGGGTCAAACTATTTATTCACACATCTTTCTTAGGATGTTTTCAAGTTTTACGGGAAGGTGAAAGGGACAGCTATTCCTATTCCTGAGGGCAGTGAGGACAGTGATTCAAGCAGTGATGAGCATGAGGTAGTTGTAAGAGCGGAGCCCAGTGTAAGCCATGAAGAACAGGAAGACAGCGACAATGAGATAGCTGGTAGTGATGAAGGACAGGACGAGAATGAGGAGCCAGGCAGTGAGGAGGATCTTCAACCAGGGACAGGGCGTAGGTTGTTGTGGAAGTCAGGGATCCGCGCCCATTATCCAATCCCTGCCTGGAAGATACGTCTGGCCACAGCAGAAAGGGTGCATTCCCCAACCTATTATTTTAGGCAGATGTTCTCCTCTGAGTGCCTCAAACACATTGTACAGCAGACCAATCTCTACTCTGTACAGGGCAATGTAAACGCACCCCTGAATTGTTCCGAGAAAGAGATAGAGCAGTTCATTGGCTGTGCATTTCAAATGTCCATCTATGGTGTGCCTTCAACACGCATGTGCTGGCAAGCACGCTCTCGCCTTGACAAAATTGCTGATGTGATGCCAATGAGAAGATGGGAACAGATCAAAGCCAACCTTCATTTCAGTGACAACACTATGGATGTAGGCCAAGATCCACTCTTTAAGCTCAGACCATTTCTTGACTTTACAGTTGAGAGAATGAGAAGCATCCCTATGACCGAGCATCTAAGTGTTGATGAGCAAATAATCCCATATAAAGGGAAGAGTCATTTGAAACAGTATAACCCTAGCAAGCCCCATAAATGGGGATACAAGGTGTATTTGCTGTGTGACTCCAAGGGTATGGCATACAACTTTGAATTCCATGTTGGCAAAATTCAACCAGTCAGTGGGATGCCTGACCTGGGTGCAAGCAGCAATATAGTCCTGCGTGTAGCATCCATAGTACCTCCATACCAGAATTTCAAGCTATACCATGACAACTGGTTTACTAGCATAGGGCTTGAAATAGAAATGGCAAAGAGAGGTATCCACTGCCTTGGCACGGTCCGATCCAACAGGTTGAAGGGATGTCCCTTAAAATCAGAAAAGGAAATGAAAAAAATGGGTAGGGGCTATTTTGAGGAGAAGGTTGCTCTGTGTGAAGGAGTGCAAATAATTGCTAACAAGTGGCAAGACAATCGCAGTGTTACTCTGCTTAGTACTTTCACAGGTGCACACCCAGTTTCGCTGGTTGAAAGATGGGACAAAAAGAAAAAAGAAACAATCAACGTGACATGCCCGGCGTCTGTTTCAGTCTACAATAAATATATGGGAGGCGTTGATCTGATGGATTCGCTCATAGCACTGTATCGAACGAAGATCAGGTCACGCAAGTGGTACATCCGAATCTTTTTTCATGTGATGGACATGATTTGTGTAAATTCATGGTTACTTTACCGTCGAGACCGTGAGACAAGTGGTCAGTCACAGAGAGGGGAACTCAGTCTAAGGGAGTTCAAGGCAGTCATTGCTGATGTTCTCTGCTCAGAGGGCACAGAAAAGGCCAAACGGGGGCGGCCAAGCCATGAGGAGACTCCCCGAAAGCAGGCATATAAGAAGAGGGAATCACTCCCGCATGAGGAGGTCAGAAAGGATGGCATTGCACACTGGCCATATTACACTGAAAAGCAAGGCAGATGCAAGAATGGTGACTGCTCTGGTCAAACACGAGTGAAGTGCAGCAAATGTGATGTTCACCTGTGCTTTACACCAAAAAAAAACTGCCTTGTTCAGTTTCATCAGTGATATGGAAAATTTCTTCCACGAACCTGCACTGCTCAAGCTTATGTTTATCATCTTCACAGAATTCATAACTATATCATATTTTTTTAATTATTTTTATTCATTTAGAATAATTCTGAAATGAAATGTTTAAAGTGTTTTTCAATAAAATATGTTCATGGATAATGGAGCCATTGTTATTTAATAAATAGATTTTTACATTAAGAAATCATGAAAAAATATATACCTTAATGGGACAAAGTCATTTATAAATGACAGAACCCTAAAATAAAGGTCAAAGGTCAATTTGTCAAAATGAGCACAGAATATTTATTTTAGGCCTTAATATACTTAAAATCAAAGGTCAATGTTTTTTTTTAATGAATTTCCTTAGTAAGTCCTATAGAGGGTTATAAAGCCACGATCGTCATTGGTTTCAAATGAAGGGTTCAAATGGCTCTCTGTGGGGAGACCACAGACTAGACATGAACCCCATGTGGCTGTCTTATCCCCCTTCTATCCTTACTCAGTCTCCACAACCTGGACTTGGACTCCCAGGGCTGGGTGTTGCACGTACGAGAACAGATTGCTAAACCTAACTCGGATGTCTCCGGCGAGACCTTACAGACGGGTGCGAGCACAAAAAAAGATCGGTTCGGTGGAAAGAGCTTACACTGTGCCAGACCTTCCAGCCCCGCTTTTCACTGTTCTATCCTAGAGAGGTCAACGAGTGTTTAACCAGAGGGGAACCAAGACTGGAGGAAAAGCATAGGAGACTTGAAGGTGAAGGTGATGGAGGAGCTTTTATTCTGTCAATGGATAATTGCTTACAGTTTGACTACAGGAGTGCTGAAAAGGGCAAATATAAATTTCTTTTCTCTTTAAACACAAGAGACATGATCTAGACATCCACTCATGCACACACACACAAACGACATACATACACATGCGCACAGACACACAGAAACACACACACCCACGCACGCCTGTGTGTATGTGCATATTAGGGATGCAACGTTTTTCGGTATTTAATTGCACTGTTTAATACGCCCAGCACGGTTCAATACACCAAGGTGAACCCCAATATTTTGGTATGTGCAACACTGAACTTGAGTTTTTAATACAAGGTCATTGCGTATGCATTCTGTGTAGTGGGCGATATTCAGGACTGCTTAGGATGTGGTTAAAATGTTTTCTTTGTAGAAAACTGCAAAGTATTTATCAAACTTTAAAACAATCATCAATCCATCTAATCGCTTCCTGACAGCAGTGAAGCAGGACAAGGTTACAGAAGCAGCATGTATTAAACTGCATGACATTACATAAGTATTAGGAGATCACAACGTGAAAATAAAATGGTTTACTTCCTACGCAATCATTCAGAAACAGTATATGCGATGGCTAGAAAAAAAAAGCCTAGACACATAAAAGACCACTTCCACAGAATCTGATTAATGGCAGGCAATGGCATAATTTAGAGATAAGCCATTGCGTGGAGTAATCTGAAACTTTACTCACCAATGAAAAATGAGGTGTTTGGTGTTTTTTTTTTTTTTTTTTTTTTTAAATATTCACAAACTTTAAAAAGTAAAGGCCTCTCAGTTTACAACAACTCAATGCGTAGACAATGAAATTATGTCAACAAATTTTCATAATTGACTTCATCAACATAATCGACTAATCGTAACAGCCATAAATGTGTCCTTTGCCATTTTTTACATTTGAGATTGCCTGTGTCAGTAGACTAGCTTAAGTAGTTTTAAGACTTGGGGTTAGATGTTCATGTTTACACTGCAGTATGCCTATGCAACTCAGAGTGACCTGTCGTATTTAAAAAATAGCAAGTACTAAACGATTTCTGGCAGGCATGAGACCTTGAATATTGCCTGTTTTTGACAGAGGGCAAGTATGATTAGTGTTCCATTTTTGTAATAAATGTTGTGATTTGACTTAGTCTCAAATAGAAAGAGCAGAGACCCTACTTCGTGTTAGAGCTAAGATAACATGATAAATCGAAACCGAACCATTACCATGGCCCAAAAACTGAGATGTAAACTGAACCACCATGGGCACACTGTACCGTTGTATTCCTAGTGCATATACATACACACGAACAGACACGTAGACTCTTTATCTCTCTCTCACACACACACACACACACACACACACACACACACACACACACACACACACACACACACACACACCACACACACAGGCACACATACACAAACACACACACACAACCTCCATCTCCTCCCTTTGTGCGGATTCTGGCAGAGTTCCCCCTTCCGCACCACTGCCAGATGATCGCTGCTACTCCCCAGCTTCTCCCGCCGGTGGAATAAATAGCAAGCCGTTGGCTCGGCCAGCGGGAACCCACACACCTGCTTTTCATATGAGGCCACTCCGCTCTCGCGCCGCTCTGCTCTCAGGCTGGAATGCGGGCAGATGGGGAGGGGGGAGAGACGGGGGGGAAGACGGGGTGGTCTGGGGAAAAAGGACACTTAGATGGCGATGAGTGAGAAACAGCACAAAAGGCTGTTGTGGTGAATCAGTCAGACACCGTGGTATGTGTGGACAGCGGTCAAGTGTGCTTTTGCAAATCTGAATGTTTTTGTAATGTGTGTGTGTGGGTGGGTGTGTGTGTGTATGTGTCTTTGTGTGTGTGTGCGCCTGTGTGTGTGTGTGTGAGCCTGTGTGTGTGTGTGTGTCTGTGTGTTTGTCTGTGTGCGTGTTCATAGTGAGGATAGATGAGGGCATAGTCAAACAGAATTGTTGTCTTGTGACTATGGTGGTTTCAGAAGGGTTTTTTAGGTTAATTAAATTCAAATGAGCATCCACATCGCCAGCAGGTGTTTGACTCCTCTTCTCATTCCCCATGGACCGTAAACATTTCAGTTGACCTTTCCCTGACAGATGCATGTGTACAATATGCCTCTCCGTCTTTCTCTTTCTCTCTGTCTCTGTCTCTCTCCCTCTCTCTCTCTCTCTCTCTTTTTTTTGTCTCATTGTGTGTGTGTGTGTGTTTTTGTGTTTGTGTGTGTCCATCGCTGCATGTGTGTGTTCTGATGTCAAGCTTGTGAGACAGAGAAATTGACCTTTACCCAAAACTATTTCACAACATACTCTCTCTCTCTTTCACCCACGCACACTCACACTCACACACACACACACACACACACACACACACAACTCTCCAGGTCAATGCTGTTATTCCCTAAAAATGCAAGCACCCGCACAGCCACTCGTTCCGTCAAAGAGGGTAGGAAAGAAAGAGGCAAAAGCCGCAGCAGCAGCAAACCGAAATGGACTTGAAACTGCCATGCAGTGATGAAGCTGTCGACTCCACTTGTCGCCCAGGGGGAGTTGAGGATCTTCTGCTGAAGGATAGCAGTCAAATAAAAAAAAATGGCAGCCGGAAAAAGGGATAGGATGGAGGAGGTGTTGGCTGTGATGGTGCGTGCGTGGGTGGGTGGGTGGATGGTTGGTTGGTTGGTGGGTTGGACGAGGTTGGTGTCGCGGAGGTTTATCAGCCAGACCAGCCTCGGTGCACCACAAAGCCTAGGAGTTTGGCGCTGTCACTGGGCCTGTGATGGATGGCGAGAAAGAGAGGGATGGGGGGGGTGGCCTTTGGAAGCCAGAGGGCACCCCAGGGAATCGGCTGAGCCGATTGAGACAGGAGGAGAAAAGAAGGTATGGAAGGGAAGAGGAAAAAAAATCCCACAGAGAAACAATCCTAAAGCCTGCAGCTCAACTGCCTCTTCTGTCCAAGCCACATCCAGTAATTGGATGGAGCACAGAGAGAGAGAGAGAGAGAGAGAGAGAGAGAGAGAGAGAGAGAGAGAGAGAGAGAGAGAGAGAGAGAGAGAGATGGGAAGATAGAAAGAGAGGAGAGAAATAGAGAGACAGAAAGAGTGAAAGGAAAAGAGAGACAGAGATAGACAGAGAGAGAAAGAGAGACAGAAAACAAACAGATAGTCTAAAAGAGAAATGGCTAACAAAAAAAAAAATGAGATAGCTGAAGCTCCTGCAGGTCTGGCCTCCAGGGTCACTGGATGATTGCTAACCCCCAAATGAGAGATGATTCTTAGTTCAGTTGGTCTGCTCAGCTGTCACTTCACATGAGAGATGCTCAGAGCCTCAGGAATATATATGAAGGAGGACCAGCTCCCCGGCGCAGTGCGGTTCTCACACCATCTCAGCTCACCTCATCCGCTTTGCACCATTTGTGGCCTTGACGGCCCGTAATACCTGCGAGCCCTTTGGCCAGATCCCCCTCGCTACTCTGCGGGGGATTGGCAGAGTGCAAACTCTTCTTTTATCTACCTTTCCTCTCTCTCTTCTCCCACCCTCTCTTCCCCCACTTTACTGCATGACCTGGATCAGAGGGATATATATTTTTCTCCTCCTCCTCCTCCTCCTCCTCCTCCTTTTTCTTTTTCGTTCTCTCGTTTTCCTCCACTTCCTCATAAAAATCAATGGGGATCCACTCCTAATGGCTGAGGAAGGAATGCCTGAAAAGAGGGCTGAGAGGTGGGGGAACAGGGACTCCCCTCTGCTATTTGACTCTGGATCGATAGCGTAACGGTAAACACCAGAACGCCTCCGGGGAACAGCAGCAGGTGAGGCCGGCTCGCTAATGCGTAGACACGGCCGCCGATAAAAATAGCACCGAGTGGAGACAGGCGCGCCTCTCCTCACAAACATTCACCCCGACAAAGAAGAGACAGAGCAAGAGAAAGAGGGAGAGAGAAACTGTGAGGAGAGACAGAGAAAGAGGAAGGGAGAGATGGAGGAAGACAATAAGGGAGACAGATGGATGGAAAGACATGGAGGCAGAGAAGCAGTTGGAGGAAGAGAAGCAGGGGCTGTGGAAATAAGGACACACGTCAGTTAAAATTTAAGGCTGCCTTGTGACAACTGTGGAGGGCTTGTGGCAGCCTTGTGTGACATGGTCTTTTAGACCAGACAGGGAAAAATGGGACAGCAGCCATTATACATCATGTTCCTTCTGACCTTTTAATGTCATGGAGCTTTTCAGACAGTTTATTCTTAAAGAACGCATGATGACATACAGTATTTTACTAAACATAACAGATCTTTCAATGAGTCTGTCAGTCAAAACACTACCCATGCCCTATATATTTTATAAATTCACAGTTGTCATTTTGTTTAAACAATGTCGACATGAAATAGCAGTCTGGTTTCTGCTGTAACATGGTCATAAGTGTATCTGTGCTGACAGCAGAGCAACTGAACAAGATACAAGAAATTGAAATTTAATTACAAAATTCTCCACAAATCCACAAAACCACAGTTGTCATATTTGTAAATACCTAGTGGACTTTGATGTCAGAACACATGAAATACAGTACAACAAAGGCTTTAAAGTGATAAGGGACAGAAAAGAGATCAATTTGTGATGTAGTCAATACAGTAAAAGCACATCAGACATGTGTTTTCTCTGTCTACAGTCCTAAAGAAATGTAATGTTCAATTTTACGTGAACATGTTCAACCTCCTGTCGTCTGTCTGTTCTCCAACAAATGACAGTGACGGCAGAGCAGCTTGGAAAAATCTCATAAACAAGGTCTCTGGTTCTTTATGAAATATTACTTGAAATTATGCTGACACCTCTAGGTTTACTTTTTCAAAACCTGCGAGATTAAGCGCTCGTGTTTCTTGCGTTGTGAATAAGTGGTCGGTTCCCGGCGGAACTTTGCTATTCATGAACAGATTCACATTCAACAAAAGAGGGTTGCATTTTGAAATTGTGTTGCCATGGTTACGGTTACGTAAGTCTCTCTCCTGGGGTAATTGAATGCCCTCTATTTTCGTGTGGAGCAGTGGGCACCGCCGAGAGTGTGGAGCCGACGCCACCCTGGAACTTTGGTTTTCCAGAGCCCAGAGTCACTCCACAGACTGTTTTTTTTCCTTTTCTTTTTTTTTAAGACATTAAAGCTCTAACTGAAACTACTGCTATTTGACACCACCCCCCCCCCCCCCCCCCCCCCCACACACACACACACACAAACACACACCCACACACACTCACCTTTTCTCTCTCTCTCTTTCTCTCTCACTTTCTGTCTCTCTCTCAACCATACACACACACACACACCACTTCAAGGCTCTAAAACAACTAGGAAGAAAAAAAAAATCCTGAAACACATACAAACCCATTTTCTCCCATAATCCCCTAACTGGCAGGGCACCCTGACGTGGCCCTGCTCTCATTACCTCCCAGAGGTTAACGTCACACCCTCAGCTCTTTGATTTCCACACACAGGGCAGGAGTGGTGGGCCTGTTGTGTCTCACCCAACACGTCTGCATAATTCATGCCCACCAGCGTTAACCCTAATATTTATGCCGGGTGGCTCCTGCTCTCCTCTCCTCTCCTCTCCTCTGTTCTAATCTCCTCTCCTCATTGCGCCTCTCCTTTCCTCTCCTCCTCTCTCCTTTTCTCTCCTCTCCTCGCCTTTCCTCATCTCTTCACTCCTCTCCTCTTTTCCACTCTTCTCCTCTGCTAATCTCTGCTCTCCTCTCCTTTCCGCTCTACTCCTCTCCTCTCTTCTCCTTTGCTTATCTCTCCTCTCCTCTTCTCTGCTCATATCTCCACTCCTCTCCTGTCCTTGCTTCTCCTCTCCTGTCCTCGTTTCTCCTCTTCTCTTCTCTTCTCTTCTCTTCTCTTCTCTTCTCTTCTCTTCTCTTCTCTTCTCTTCTCTTCTCTTCTCTTCTCTTCTCTTATCCTATCCTCCTCTCCTCTTCTCTCATCGCCTCGCCTTTCCTCTCCTCTCCTCTCCTCTCCTCTCCTCTCCTCTCCTCTCCTCTCCTCTCCTCTCCTCTCCTCTCCTCTCCTCGCCTCGCCTCACCTCTCCTCTCCTCTCCTCTCCTCTCCTCTCCTCTCCTCTCCTCTCCTCGCCTCTCCTCTCCTCACCTCTCCTCGCCTCTCCTCTCTTCTCCTCTCCTCTCCTCTCCTCTCCTCTCCTCTCCTCTCCTCTCCTCTCCTCTCCTCTCCTCTCCTCTCCTCTCCTCTCCTCTCCTCTCCTCGCCTCTCCTCTCCTCGCCTCTCCTCTCCTCTCCTCTGCATCTGTGTGCCGAGGATGCTTTTCCCTGCCATCTCCATAGGGACCTGTCAGCAAGGTGGCAGCTTGATGCCCATTGATCTTTCTCATTATGGGCCTGCTGCCTCAGATGGAATGTAAATGATGTCAGCATGGTAACTTATCAGCTGTCCCTGAGGAAATGTGTGTGTGTGTGTGTGTGTGTGTGTGTGTGTGTGTGTGTGTGTGTGTGTGTGTCTCAGGGGGTGTAGGGGTGCATTAGCAACAAACACACACACACACACACACACACCTACACACACACACACACACACACACACACACACACACACACACACACACACACACACACACACCACAACATCTCTCTTCTGTCACACCAGAGTGCAGGTATCGGCTCCATCTCATTTGCTGTCTTGCTCTTGGTGCTATTCGCTACACTTATTTCATTGTCTGTCTGAGTAATACATCTCCCCTCTCACACACTCTCTTCTTTCTCTTTCTCCTTCTTTCTGTAATACCTCTCTCTGTCTCTCTCTCTCTCAGACTGCCTCCCTCTCTGTATCTCTATTTCTCTCTCTGTCTCTCTCTCTCAGACTGCCTCTCTCTCTGTATCTCTATCGCTCTCTCTCTGTATCTCTCTCTCTCTCTCTCTCTCTCTCTGTCTCTCTCTCTCACACACACACACTGCCTCTCTCTCTGTATCTCTATCTCTCTCTCTGTCTTTCATGCTCACCGTCACTCTCATTCTCACTCTCTGGGCTTCTTTGAGGTCCCGCCATTAGACATTACGCTTGTGTAAGAGCTATTGATTAGCATAAGCAGAAGTGCCGCTCTGTCAGACATATAAATATTTAATAGGCTAGACACCTAGTGCTACCATTGATGTGTTCATTTTATTGTTTTCACATCCCCTTGATTTACTCAGCGCCTGTAGATCAATGAGGAAATCTCACCACACCGACAGTGAGTTTTTTTTTTTATTTATGAAAAAAAGAAAAGAAAAAAAAAAGCCCTCCATGTTTGTGGAAGGCGGTTATTGCGCTCTCTATGCAAATCCTGCCTGCTGTGTGACAGCTCTATACTAGAGCCATCGCCTCACATCTTAACCTTGAATATCATAAGCGTGGAGGAAAAAGCAACATGATAAATAAGGTCGCACACAAAGATGTCACCTACAGAGTATGGAGAGTGGTGTTAAAGCGCTTAGCATGTACTTGTTTGTTATGTATTGCTTGCAGAGGCTGTAGGTGAAAGTCCTTGGATGTTTTCTCTAGACATACTGTATGTATATATATATATTTGTATCAAGTTAATGTTGTATGGCCTTTTTGTGTCGTACTGATGTTACATTGCTTGCGAAGGGTGTAGGTTGAAGTTATGTGGAAGTGGAAGTATGTGGAAGTATGTAGACATAGTCACTGTGCTTAAAGGTGCACTTCCATTGTGTTTTCATTAATTTTGCGGTGTTTTCTAGTATTAATAATTGCCCTGTGCGCTGGTTTTAATAAAAAAAAATGTTTTAGTACTTCTGTTTCAGGCTGTTTTAGTTTGGTGGAGGGGGTGGGGCCGGGAGAACGACACGATTTCACCAGAGGCACGCTCCCTGCAGCTTCCTTTGCCCCACAGTCAACTTGATAGCAGAGTAAGGTAAAGGGGAAAAGTCAAATTGACAGCGCTAAAACTGCACAGAGAATGTCTACGGAGAGGAAGGAGAGATGGCACAAGCACAGTCGCTTCAGTTTCTCTTATATGTATTTCCACGTCTACGTCACGCCGAAGGCCCTTTTCGCATTAGGTTGTTTTTCCGCCTATTGTCTTCTTTTGACTGATATAGAAAACGGGGATAGAAAAACATTTTGATATGCAGCATGCATATGCAACTCGGGGTGACCTATCATATTTCAAAAGAGCAAGTACTAAACGGTTTCTCGTGGAAGTACACCTTTAAATATTTGTATGAGGTTGATGTTGCATGACCTTGTTGTGTCCTACTCACGTATTACCTTGCTTGTGGAAGATGTAGGTGAAAGTCTTTGAATGTTTTCTGTAGACATAGTTAATGTGCTTCAATATTTGTATGAGGTTGATGTTCCATGACACTGTTTTGACATACTCACGTATTACCTTGCTTGTGGAAGGTGTATAGGTGAACGTTTTTGAATGTTTTTTGTAGACATAGTTAACGTGCTTAAATATTTGAATCAGGTTAATGTTGTATGACCCTGTTGTGTCATACTGATGTGTTGCCTTGATAATGCCACTAATTGCCACTATTATTATAATGAGTAATAAGAGTGTGCATATAGGGCCAGCTTTGTGATGTGTTTCCGGTCATGAAAAAACATGCCCTTGAAAATTGTTCATGACTT
>CM050203.1:23450000-23467500 GCA_027475355.1 Coilia nasus | reverse complement strand
GGTTTACCGCTGTGAGCCATCTTTAATTTTCATGAAACATGATTAAATGATGTTCCCGCTCATTTTTCATTACCTCACGATGGCTACCGGCACCGACGATTCCTGGATTAAATGACCAACTGCTGGGCTGACGAATAACGTAGCAGCAGAATCGCGCTACAAGACATTCATTAGCCAGCAAAGCTCTCAGTATTGCCGGAGCACTCCTCTGGTATCATTAGCCTTTAACAGCTCCCAAAGATCAGGTCATCTTTCATCACTCAGACACAGGTTTTTAATTTTTTATTTATTTATTTATTTTTAATCCTGTTGAGGGGGCCGAGCACCGTTATGGCAGTGGCAGAGCAGAGTGGCAGTAGAGCAGGGGGCTTTGGGGGGCTTGTGGTGGGGGTTGGTGGTGGGGTTGGTGAGGGTGGGTTAATGATGATTATGATGTATGCGGGTTATTATGGAGTCTCTGGGCCGGAGATTGAGGCCACAGATGGTCTGGATTGGCAGGGGCTGCTGTGAGCGCGGCTGTTTGATGTCGGCCATTTGGCTGGCTCGCCTCGTGCCTCGCTCCAGCGTGCTCACCGTAAACACCTCCATTTTTTCTCTCACGCGCCTGGCTCGAGTGGTCCCCTGACAGCCACAGAGGGGACACACAAGAGGGGACAGGAACTGAAATGTGTCTGTCTGTCACTGATGGCACAATGAAAATGAGAGATTTGGGGATTTAGTAGGGGGAAAAAAACATATTCAAATTTTGGAGCACAGTAGCCTACACTCCATGTTTTTATTTCTGCTTGTGTGACTAAACAATTTACAAATATAAATGTAATGACCTGGCATACAAATTCAAATATTGAGTAGAGAGGAGGCACTGGACTATACAAACTACTCATGGGTCATTGACATGCAGCAGAACACTAACCTCAACATCTATTTCACAGGGCATAACTTTTAATGCTAGTCACTGAAAAGCTAAACACCCTTGGCTTTCTTTCCTTTGTCTCATTACGGTAGATGTGTTCAATAGCCCATTGTTGATGGACACACATTTGGGACAAATCGCCTCCGTTCGAAAAAGATGATAGCGGTCAGCGTTTTCCCGTCATTTGGCTTTCCCCATTTATCAGCTTTCTGCACTGTAGCGATTAGCCATAATAGCATTAGCAAGTCACGATAAAGGAGAGGTGCTTGAGCGAGCACTAAGAGCCCAGGCCGTTGAAGTCAATTGTTAATCGGTGATGGATTGTGAGGGCCAATCGTTGGAATTTGTCCGCTCAACACTTGTTTGATTAAATGTGATGGGTGTGATGGATGAGGCTTTCGGGTCAATACAGGCCTCGTCCCTATTCAGAGTTGCCTTTAATCCTTGGTCAGGAGAGAGTAATGTGTATTGACCCCTCCCCGCCAACCTGGGTTTTCCTGCACACAATGTTCTAAAAGCAATGGGTGGGCATAAAAGCTTTCAGGGAAGTTTTTTAAAACACACTGATTTCTAAGGAGGTTTCTTTCTCAATTAGAATCAACGAGACCAGAACTACACAGTGCTGAAGACCAAGGCCAACGTGATGACTGTAGATGGCCTCAAGCCTGGAACGACCTACGTGTTCCGCGTGCGGGCCCGCACCGAGGGTGGCCATGGCAACTACGGTGGCGAGATCGAGCTGGAGACCAGCCACGAGGGTGAGCATCAGTGCACCATATAACACCATAGTGTCCGTCTCTGTCCCCCACCCCATCCCATCTAATCTCTCTCAATTCATTTCCCCCCTGATCCTCTCTCTCATCTCTACAATCTCATGTTGGCCTTCTCTGTTTCAACGTGTCTTATCTCTCCACCCCTGCCTAAGTCGCCCCTTCCCTCCTCTTTTGTCTTTGGACTTAGGTGTATGACCTAGGTAAATCCTCTTTTATGTGTGGGTGCGTCTGTATGTGTGTGTGAGTGTGTGTGTGTGTGTGTGTGTGTGCGTGTGTGTGTGTGTGTGTGTGCGTGTGTGTGCATCTGTGTTTGTGTGAATTTTGCTTAGCCCACAGGCGCTGCTATTCAAGGTGTCATTAAAACTCCTCTGAGGAGAACACGTAGATCCTAATTGTCTCTCTCTCTCTCCCTCTCTCTCTCTCTCTCTCTCTCTCTCTCTCTCTCTCTCTCTCTCTCTCTTTTCCTCTCACCGGTAGATCACTTCAAAAGGCCGCCGGCCATGCTATTAATGCCAAGCCTAGCACGCCTCTCCACCCCATTGTCTCCCACACACAACACAGCAACAGAGCAATAATAAGCTCTCAAGAAGGATTTGCTTTCATGCTGCTGCTGCCTTCACTCAATTTTTATTCATGCCTTTATTTATTTCTTAGCCTCTTCGAGAGGCCATCTGATTAGATTTGGAGTGACCGTTTTCTCCCCCTATTAAAAGGCTGTTTATTTTTGGAGGAGTGATACCTCAAGAAGGTGGATTTGATCTGGAAGGCAGGCGACCCACATTTTTTCGGGCACTGTGAAGTATTACTGGCTTGGGCTTTTATCTTTTCAGACGGTTCAAATTAGCCCCCAGAGAGGAGTAGAGAGAGAGAGAGCGATAGGTGTGCGTCTGCCTGAATTGTCAACCCACTCTGATCTATTTGTGGATAGTTTGAAGTTCTAAACATATAGGCCTTCTACTCTGCTGTGTTTGTGCACATTTTCCCTCTACTGTTGCTCATGCTATGTATTGCAAAACACACATTCTTTATTAAAACTTAAATGTGGTTGGTTGGATTAAAAATGCCGACAGTACTTATAACATCAACTTTGTCATGAATTTCATTTGATTCAATGTCATTTATGTAGCCTTATCAACAATATATCACATCAGTTCATGGCACTGGAAATGCTGATGTCTGTACCAAGTGATCTGCAAGTTGTCCTTTTATAACTTCTGTGTCTGATCCGACTCTCTCTCCCCTGCCACAGACATGCTGGCTGTGGGAGACCCTAACCAGTCCACCATCCTGGCTGCGTCCGTCGCCGGGGGCATCGTGTTGCTGGCGCTGCTGGTCACCTGCTTCGTTGTGAGCGGAAGGTGAGTGGAAGCCTCTTTAGCAGCTCAGGAGGGGAGACAGACGGAGGAGTGTCCAGGGGCAACCGACCTATAGGCTACTGCCTGACCTTTACTAATGTGATGGCTGTCTGACGTTTGGATTCTGTGTTCTCTCGATCCTTGAGTAAAAGCTCAGCTCAGTGCAAGCACGAAGAGTTTGACTTGGGGATCGGGTTTTGGGGGGCGGGGGGTGGGGGGTGGGGGGGTATGGCATCTCTGTGCTCAGCATGTATGGATTGTGGGATTTGCGGAGGTGCGGTGCGGAGCGGTGCGGTGATAAGTCGTTATGTAGGTCGGTCGGGGCTGAATGATGTGACTTCGTCAATAAAACAGTTCCCTCCCCATCTAATTAACCTCAACAAGGGTACTCAGGAAAAAAAGCTGACGCGAGACATCAGATGGTGTGTGTGTGTGTGTGTGTGTGTGTGCGCGAGCGCACGTGTGTGTTTGTGTGTGAGTGTGTGTGTGTGTGGGGGGGGGGGGGGATGTAATTATAGCGGCAGCACATTCGAACCAGTATTTGCCAGGCAGCCAATACAGTAGATTAGCATGTCTCATAATTTATTTACATGCTGATCTCAGAGGAAGGATGTTCAACACTGAAAATCAGATGCATGGGAGTGATGTTTTTGTGGGTGTGTGTGTGTGTTGCTGTTTGTGTATGTTGCTATTTGTGTTTCTGTGTGTGTGTGTCTGTTCATGTGTGCATTTTCATGGGTGCGGAGGCGTGTTTGCATGAAACCACACACAATGGGTCCCTCCAGAGAGCCCCTGGGAGCAGTTTTTTTTTTTCTTTCTCTGCCTCACAAGATGAAAGCGTATGCACTCGAAAGCAGAAAAAAAAAAAAACGCGGCTTAAAAGCGGCGCGAGGAACTGAAAGAGCAGCGTGCTGGCTAAAAGGAGGAGAGGTCAGTGGGTAGAAACAGATGATAAAAGACGAGGGCACGAGCGGAGAGCTAGGCGAAAACAGAGAGCATCACTGAGAGTGAAGCCGCATTAGTGGCTGCTCCTAGACGGTCCATGGTTCTCAGAGACATCAGCCTGGTGTTTGAGCAGAAGAGTTAAGTGACTGTCGTATTTCATGTCCACTTCCGGTGCTCTCAGAGGGTGCTGATAACATGTATGAGTGCGACATGGATGGGTCTGTGCATCCACACTGTGTAATGTATCCATGTATCCATCAGCTGTGTAGCTACTGTTCAGCATAGGCCATTTTTATTTATTGATCAATCGTAGATATTGATGGCAGATAGGAATTCACTTACAGTGTGCTGTATATTTACATGCATATATACATGTACGGAAATGGACCCCCCACCCCCCCTTTCTGTATTTTTTTTTTTTTTTTCTGTTGTATTTTTTGGAATGCAATGCAGAACCTGCCAAAGTTCATTTCCTTCTGATGGATTTTGACTATAGAGAGAGAATGCCTGTGGAATTGTGGCAGGAGGCAAATTTAAAGCCTTTTTCACCATATGCAGTCTTGTGGCTCTCATGAAGCACCATCCGGCTTTGTCTTCAGCCCAGCCTGCCTTTCGCTCGTCGCTAGTCGAGTGTGTGTGTTTGAGGCCAGCTCAGCCTGCAAGAAGCAGGAAAGGGTTCCCTCGGACTACAGAGAACTGGAATTGACAGTTCTAGGTCATTAAATCCAGATTCCTGGCTTATGCAAGCTTTTGCCCTGGAAAAAGAGTAGTTCGTTTGCCACTTGGCATGTCAACTGTGTGAGTGCTTTCACTGTTCCTTACAGTGTAAGAAACATGGTGGATTATTTCCTATGTGGTAAATCTACACACTGTCCAAAAGGTCTTTTTCTGCCCTTAAAGGACTGAATACCATGGTAATGTGTATGGTGTTAGTGGCAACTGTGTCAAGTGGGTAGGTTTTTTTTTTCAAGTCTTTTCCAAGAAGAATTTAATTGTGCAGGGAAACATGTTTTCTAACTGTACATATGACAATAAACTCGAACTTCTAATTGAACCTTTTTAAGAAGCCGAGGGAACTGCAGCTGCAAAAAAAAAAAAAAAACACTCTGATTGCACCATTATAATAATTGTAGGTTTTTTAATTGTTGGCTTTACTTAATCTTACTTTAAAAAAAAACTGAATTTGTATTCAGTGTTGGCTTAACTCCTAATCTACACCTGCCAATGCCAGACATGTCATTATCGTACCTGAGTGAGTAAGGGTGGTGAATAAGCATTCTGAATCTACAATTTGATATGCTTTTGACATTACATAGCAGCTGTGGTCTAGCGGTTAGGGAGTTGGTCTTGCAATCGGAAGGTTGCTGGTTCGAATCCCACCCTACCCATGGTTGAGATGCCCTTGAGCAAGGCATCTAACCCCCACACTGCTCCAGGGACTGTAACTGAAACCCTGTAAATATCTGTAAGTTGCTCTGGATAAGAGCGTCAGCTAAGTGTAATGTAATGTAATGTAACATAGAGAAACACATTTCGCTCATAGCTGAATTTCATCACTGCAATTGGCTGTCGATGCGTCTTGTCAGCTGAGTTCATCGTCGACGTGCCCTTAGACATGATGTGCCATAATGTCTTAGAGAAGAGGTATTTGCTGCTGTAACAGTATCCATACAGCAGGCTGTGTCAGGCCATGACGGAGACTCTCTACAGGGAGCAATTAAATTTGACCAGAACGGGGAGACGTATCAGAGGAAAAAGCAGTTCAAATGGCCATTTGTAGTGGAGCGTGGAGCTGCAGTGCACCGCATTCCCAAACATGTGCTGGGCAGTCATGGCCAGGAGCAAACTTGGCCAGCGCTCTGGGTAGGCAGGCAGGCAGGCAGGCACCCTTGATTGGGCCATGATGATGTCAACAGATGGCAGGCTGCTTGTCACACTACCTATTTCTTTTCCTTTTTTTTGTTTCATCACCCCATCTTCCTCTTTTCCTTCTCTCCCCCTTTTCCTTAGAAAGCAATTAAAAACAGGGCAGCGCTGCACTAATTAGGCCAGATTTGCCTCGGTCGTCTCGGCGGCCTGCCCTGGCAGCTTTGCCAAACTGGGCCCGTAGACGCACATCGTTTGCAATTCTTAAAGAGCAAATCAGCGCCGAAGATATTCATGCTCGCAGTAATGAAGCAATTTTACCCAATTTCTGCGTATTTTGGTTGGATCGCTTCCATATTTCAGGTTAATTGTTTAAGTTTGGGGGAACAGGAAGAAAAAATGGAACACCTGGCCATATGAAACGTGTTTGTTGGCTTAGACAATATATATTATTGTGGGGAATCTATTTATGCAGCCACATATGAATATGACCTTTATATGACAATGAATATGTGGGCGATTGTGTTAGTCTAATATACTTTGGTTATTTATGGTAATTTACCGTGAGCATATGTAATAACTGTTTGCCTCATCCCAAGAATTAAATCCACTAAATGGGCGTGGGTGAATCAACAGCAGCTGTTTAGTGATCCAGTTCTGTCCAAAGGCCTCGTAAAAACTGCTCCACTTCAGCTTGGCCTACCAGGAGCAAACAGAGGGCATGAGGAAGCTACATGCATTTTTTTAAAGAATGGACATCCTCATTTTTAATGATGGAATCACCCAGAGTGCAAGCATTCTCTTAGCATCAACATATCCTGTATGCGTACTGCATTTTCCCCCATGGCGAAGGTATTCCGCTTAATATAACCAAACAGCCCGATTGGCGCTCAGGCAATGTCACACATGCGATGGTGGGCCACAGTGCACCTATCCTCATAAGTGTCCTACCATGAGATCAGGGTCAAGGCTGGTCTGGAGTCAGTTTCCATTAGTGTACGCACAGCGTTGTTCTGAAGACAGATGGCAGTGTCCTGTGAAGCTGCTGTCATCACCACTCAGTCTTTCCACTATGGGCGGGTGTAGGTTCTCACCTAATGATGCTGACTGGTGCAAGATGCTGAGGCCAGGAGTGTCTGCATGATGCATCCTGAAAGTGTTAAGATCAAGCTGAAGTGTGAGTGGGGGTGTGTGGGGGTGGGGGTGGGGATCCTCCATATTGAGCTTAAGAACCACCACCCTTGTGAATACCCACACACATACACACATGCATTTAGTCACACACATTGAGAGAGAAAAAGAGAGAGAGAGAGAGAATCATTTTTCCTTCTTTCAATTAGTGTAATGAATGCTGACTGCAGGTTTTAAGTTGATGTTTTTAAAACAGCTCGTGCCGAGGGAGGACGGGATTTATGACTCCCAGGCCTCATCACTTCCCTCTTTAATAATTACCCAAAAGCCAGTAAATCCATTTCTCATCATTCCCATCAGACAGAGACAGAACTTGAAGATGCATCATTCCCCAGAGATGTCTTTGTTCTGCATCCTTTCGTCTCTCTCTCTGTCTCTCTCTGTCTCTCTCTCTCTCTCTCTCTCTCTCTCTCTCTCTCTCTCTCTCTCTCTCTCTCTCTCTCTCGCTCCTTTTATTCTGTCTCCTCTTTATTTAACAGAGACAGTGGACCTATTAGTGCCTCGCTTAGAAAAAAAAAAACTCCTTTAGCCGCCTGTATTATTCCTTTTACGACAGCACAGACGAAAGAGGTCAGCTCATTCAAGCCATAAACCAGGTTTAAAATGCTCTCCGAGTAGACATCATTGCACATCCTGAGTAGGCTGCTGCCTTTTTTCAGAGTAAGATCTTTTCTCTGTAAATATCTTTCCTGTGCTACATATAGCCATCATAAATATTGTATATATTGTCCATAGCAGAACAGGGCAGCTGTAGGGAATATTACTTGTAGCCGATCAGAAATCGGTTTTAAGACTGAACCCTGTAAATAATGCATTTAAAGCTATCGCTTAAAGTGATGTGTGAACCACCTCATAGATCATGGTAGTTATTGCTATACGGCACAATTACATATTTATAGGAGTAATTATTTCTAATGAATTCACACCAGGTTTAAGATGTTTTATAGATGCAGGCTTTAGAAAAGTGGTACTAAAAGTCCTGATAACCCATGGACACTGTGTTTCGCTGGATTTTGCTCTGAGAAGTTGGAGGTAATAGACGAGCCGTTGCCTTTGAGCTAATGGGTAGTTGGATGTTTATCTCTTGTGCTGAAGACCTTCGGGTGCACTCTTTGAAATGAGATCACAACCATATAAATGCCAAACTGCTGTTCTCTGTGTTTGCTACTTGGGAAGCTAGTGTGAGTTGGCATGACACTGAATGCAGATCAGCTGTGAATCATACATTTATAACACTTCCGGAACTTTCCGTGAGTAGGCTTAAGCCATGGTGTTCCGAGAAATTAGAGAAAAATGAAAATGAGGGTCGAAAAAAAATCTGTAATCAGTGTTTTAATGACATGACTTGGAAGTGAACTAATGTGACCGAAAGGTAATAAAAAGGGTCTGCTCATATCCATGCATTAGAAAGGATGACGTATTATTATTGAGCAGTCTTATACTAACACATAAAAGGTGCTTTGCCATGACGCATTCTCTGTACACAACAGCAGACACCAGCAGCTACTGCTGACCATGCTGTAGGCCTGTGTCCTTGTCACACAGAAAACATACATAGATACATGCACAACAACATGTGCGCAAACACACACAGTAACAAACACACACACACACCAACACACACAAACATGCACACATATGCACACACACACACATATTTCCACACACATACACACACATATGCGCGCACGCACACACACACAGACACACACACACACACACACACACACACACACACACACACACACACACACACACACACACACACACAGAGCTTATAAATACCTCACCTCTCGTCACACGAGGCTCTTGTCATTTGTAGCCAAGGCTATAGGTGCTGCCTGTCTGTAGAGGAGCTAGGGCTCCAGCTCAGCGTGGCTGTGTCTGAGAGCACATCAGATGGATGGAGCCTCGCAGCAACACAGAGAGGCCCTGTGTGACCTAGCAGCACTCTGCCCTGCTCTCTGCCTTAGAAAAACAGCAATTCCCTCTTCAGTTTGCTAAGAAAACCCTGGAAGGGCCTAGTCACAATGTGTAAGCATTTCTGCTTTGACAATGTCATGGCAGCTGTAGTGTTTTGTAGACTTGCAGAGTATGCGGTAAAGAAGTTGACTCCTCTCTGTAGCGTCGAGGGAAAAAGATGTGAAAGGGTATGACATGGCAACTTTACTATTCTGCCACACAAAACCAAAAGGCAGTAACTACACAGTTTGTCAAAACTGAGTTTAGACTGGAAGTTGACATTTTTTTACTAAGAATGTACACAAAAGTATCTTCACCATTATACCCACAACATGTTTGAGTAGGCAGTATGACAACTTTTAAAAAAAAAATTCTCAGTTTCAGTGTTCACATAGTTACTGCAGTATGCCTTTGTAGGGCAACTTCAGTTTCTAAATGGAGAGAATGTTAGCTCGTGCTGAAGTATTAAGTCCAAAACAGTCAGGGGTGTTTTTAATTACAGATGGCTGGTCAGGGCCCTAAATGCAGGTTGATTGAAATGTCACATTAAAGCAAAGTAATTATAAATGAATGCCTCAAGCACAGACGCAGAGTAAGTCTGACTTGTCTTGAAACAGTCCCAATGGTAGTCCTCTGCCACATTTACTGTAGAATTAATGTGGATAAGAACCCAAACTCCAGTTGCAGTACCTTAGTGAGCTTCTTTATGTAGTTTACTACCTACAACGCCCATAGAGAATGAGACAAGTGACGTCAAGAAACTTGTTTTAAGAAAAAAAAAGCTTGAAGCAAACACTTTCGGATTGTCTGCTTACACATACTTACTTTTTTATTGCAACATTAAGGGTCCTGACAAATGTTTGCTATTATTTCCCAAATGGCTGCAGAGGTCTGCAAAATAAGAGAGAATAGAAGTAGTTTTGGAGGCAGCTTTCTGTTCCTGTGGCACCGCTGTAGGTTCTGCTGTGACTGCAGCTCTGCTGAGGGTTGTTTTTCAGGAGTTGGAGTTTTCTTAGGTGGATGTGAGTTTGTTGGTAGGGAGCAAGAAAGGGAATTTTTCATTTATCTATTTATTTATTTATTTTGTTATTATTATTTATTTTTCTTTCCAAGGCTGAAGACATAGACTTCTGTGTCAGCACTTTTGCAGACAAGAGATACCTCCCACCAGTTCCCCCATGCTGGGACTTTGGGTTGAAAAGAAGCAGACGCTCTCTGCATGCATGATCCTGCACACACTTGCAAGCATAAACACACACACACACACACACACACACACACACACACTAACAAACACGTTTGAACACACATCCACACACGTGAACATCCATGTGAATCCCCACTGACGCACAAACACCACGCACGCACACACAGCAACTCACACAAACACTGATTCAGCCACACACAGACATACTCAACTGGAAACAAACGTGCTCACACCTTCTGCTGTCAAAGAAAGAGTACAGAGATTGTGTTCAGTGCCACACACAGAAACACCGGGCAGAGCGGCATGGAAGGATGGAGGGATGGAGGGAGGGAGGGAGAGAGACAGAGAGAGAGAGAGAGAGAGAGAGAGAAAAAGACAGACAGAGAAAGAGAGAGAAAACCCAGTGTCAGCAAAACCAGGGCACAAAGACAGCAGGATTTAACACCTGCAGATTGTGACAGGGCGCAGGAGGGAGTGGGGCCACAGCGTGTGCCAACTACGTGACAAAAAAAGATGTTGGTGCTGAAACAAAAGCACTGTGGGGTTGAAGACTTCACCAGACTTTACAGAGCAAAGGTTATCACAACATATTATACCAGGGGCCGGCTACAAGAGGTACGTAAGTACGATGAATTGTGGATAAAATGGAGAGAGGCGCATGCATAATGTCTGCCCTCATGCATAGCAATGAGGCCATTTTCCAAGACCATCTAAATGGGTCCTGGTATATTATGGATGTTTTTTTTTTCTTAGCTTATTTAAATCAGTATGCACATAGGTAGATGAGAGCATGAGAGAGAGAGAGAGCGCAAGAGACAGATCGCTCTTTGAAGAATCCCCACCAGACCTTGCACAGCAGTGACAGAGGGAAGTATTTCATCAGCGCACAGGAGCTGGGGAGCAGCAGGTGCAAAGGGGGAGGGTTTAGCATGTAGCACCTCAGGGGCCGTGGGCCGGGAGGAGGAGATCAGAGAAGGGGGGGGGGGGCAGACCGGGTTGGCAGCTGAGGGAGGGGTGAGGAGGTGGGAGGGAATGAATGGGGCTGGAGGGGAGGGTTAACGTCAATCTTTCTCTTTTTTTCTTTCGCTGATTACCACGTGCCACTATCAGACACCCCCCACCACCCAAACGCTCTGAACCCCTGATCCCCAGATTGCGTCCCCCTGTGTGAGCATGTTCTGGTTAATAGAGCACGGTGTGACCACATGGGGCCATGTCTGTGTGTGTGTGTGTGTGTTGTGGGGGGGGTGTTTCTGCGGTGGGGGTTGTTGGTCTGTGTCTGTTAGGGATGGGTACCCAGATGTATGCTTGCGGGCAAATGTGGGGGTGTTTGACAGCGGTTGTGGGGATCTCTAGTAAACAGGTGGATCCGCAACCAACCCCCACCAACCCCACTCCCCCCCTGCCCCCCCATAGGACTCACACTCATCCTCTCCTCATTAAAATCACTGAGGGGAAACCACCCACAAGCGCCCTCATTGAACCCCCATGCTTTTCCCCCATTTAGCCACCACACTCAGACACACACACACACACACACACACACACACACACACACACACACACACGCACACACACCACCACGCCACTACAACTTTCACCTTCCACACATGCATGTACGTCACACATGGACACACAAACACACACTCACACCGCACACACAGACACAGATACGCACACTCTCTCCAGAAGGGTCCCCTCCTCCACGTCCTGCCCTGAAGCACCCACCCAGCTGTGCCAAGAATCAACAGGATTAACGGGATGAATAGAACGCTTCCCCAGTCCCAGCAGTGAGTTAATAAAGCCCCTCAGTAGAGTCCTGCCCTGTCTATTTGTTTCTGCACCCCCCCCCCCCTTTAGCAGCCCCTAAGTAGGTCTCTCCAGTGCATACTAAACCCAGCCTCGTAGCTCTTCGCTCTCGAACCATTTGCTTCCAGACCATAGTCTTGCCTAAGGGCACACCTTTGTCCCACTCCCTGTGTTTGCAGCAATCACTGAAGAGGGAGTGAGTTAACCAGTGGAGCTCTCCGCTAGAGTCCGGCTCTGAAAGAGTTTGGCTGTGTCTGAAACCGAAAGGTAGTGACTTGGTGCCTTGCCGCCTTCACTGTCTAACAAGTCACGCACCTTAAGCAGCAGGCATCAAGGTGCTGATTAAAAGCTTCATTTCGGATGGCCTGGCTAGATAGCAACGCAGAACGCTGTTGCCATAACACCAACAGCTGACTTCATAGTTCGATAGAATGTAGGACACTGAAGGCAGCATGAAGGATGCACCTGTGCTTTCTTCAAATTGGGCAACATGAAGGTACCTTTGAAGGCAGCATTTTATGCATTTATTCGATTTAAACAGCCTTCTATTTCAATTCTATTCTTATATACTGTGTATTCTATTCTCTATTCTTATATACTGTATCTTCTATGCATCTGTCATGGGCTGCTCCAATCGTCATCTCACTATACTTCGTATAGTGACAATATAGACTTCTACTTCTACTGCTACTTCTGCTTGATGCCTAGCTGCCACCAAACGCTCCCTTCCAATGCAGCATTTTTTACGCTTTGGACATAGCTTTTGTCTCTGCAAACCCCCTCCCACCGGAGCTGTTAATATCTCCAAACCCCCCCCCCCCCCCTCTGGAGCATGGTCCCCTAGCGGGCCTCGGCCTTCCTCCCTCCCTCCCTCCCTCCCTCCCTCTCTCCCTCCCTCCCTCCCTTTTTCCCTCCCGCTGGCTGAGTTATGTTTCAGCTGCTGGCTTCCTCCGGACTGTGTCATGTCCGGCCCCAGCTCAGCTCAGTCCTTCCCCCCTCCGCCCCAGGCTGTTATTAGTGGGCAGGGACAGCTGACAGCTCCCCATGAAAGGTCCCGGAGATGGAAGTCCCCCATATTGATCTGGGATGTTAAATCAATGTTCAGGGGTCCAGTCAATTACCGGCTGAATATAAACCAGAGTGATTATAATAGGCCTTTTCCCTGCGGCAGCTGCAGCTGGCTTTGCAACGGCAACTGAATCATTTGCCTCATTCTTGAATACTTTCAGACTTGTTTGTTTTGCATTACTCAAGACATACGATTTTGTTTTCATAAAAACATGCATTAGCGTGATGAATGTGATACAATTTAGAGATGGTTAACTGCTGTTTTTTTTTAGAAGTTATCTTTTCTTATTTGCTAACCAAGTAATTACCAAAGCATCTGAGCATTATAAGAGCAGGCAAACATGGAAAGAATATGCATTACTGCCAAACAAACAAAGCAAGAAGCCATTTGCTGCTTTTTATTGTGAGTTGTGCATCTCGTTAAAAAAGTGCACTTGGCATTAATATTCAGCAGCACATTTTCCACTTCATGGTGTAGGTTTATTGAGCCCTGGTCTCGTGGGATCGGACAGGGATCTCCAGAACATCTGCTCTCAGATAACTAGAGCCTTAGTTTTATCTCCGTCTCCTAGCTCAGCTCTCTCCACAAGGTCCGGCTGCTGCCATGCATCTCTTGTAGGCAACCCCTAACAGATGGATGGAGGATTACATAGCCTGGTGGTGCCCCGGTTTTTATTCTGTGCCACGCTCACTCACACCCCCACCCCCAACCCCACCTCCCCCCATCCCCATCCTTGGCGTGATCTTGCCTCTTGTCTGTCCACGTCTCACTTCAAGGTAGATGCAGATGGAAAAAAAAGCAAAGGAGTGTCGTGAGGAAGGATTAGCAGAATAATGAACACACTACTACGACTGGCTAAAAAGAAAAACTCCCTCTGCCCACCCACCCAACCCCCAGCCAAACTGATCACGTATTCATGATCTAACGGCCTTGGTGCGTTCATGGTCCGACGGGGCTCTTTGGTTGCCGGGTCTGTGGGGAGATGGGGTCTGTAGGGAGAAGCAGAGAGGTGACCGGGATCACTGGTCCCCCTCAGGAACAGCTGCTCTATCTGGGCAGGGGTGGTGGTGGTGGGGGAGGTGGTAGTAGTGGTTAGGGGCAAGGGAACAGGAAGAGAAAAAGGTAGAACCCCCCCCACCTAGCCTGGTAAACCAGGCCCTCGTCCTTCATTTCATTTTGTGCAGAGGGTCTGGACCAGACACCGTCAGAAACGATTTCTTCCTGGAGGTGTGGACTCTGCTGAAGTTTAAAACAAGCCTCTGCCTTTACCCAATTGCTAACGCCTGGTCATCACGTATGCAATTAGCCTACCTACGCACTACAATTCAAATGTAGCACACAAGGTCAACGTCACCGCTAACAAACACACCCTCTGTTCGCTGATTGGATCGGTCTTGCTGGGGCTGACTAAATGACCCTCAAGACATTCCGGTCCAGACTCTCTGTACAAAATGAAATAAAGTACGAGGGGCAGGTTTACCAGGCTACCACCCACCCACCACCACCAACCCTCTTTCTGCTGGTGAGAAGAAAGTGAGGGGAAAGTGAACGACAGAGCAGAGTCCATTTGCTGGTGCTATGCCAACTCCAGAGAGTGCTCAGGCTGATGGCCACAGACTTTTATACAGTCTGGGAGTGTAAATGAAACTGTTGGAGGTGATTTAACACCTATAAATGGAGGTGAGGGAAGATCCTGTCAGGCTAGTCTTGCTGCTGTCGCCGTGCTTTCAGCTGTGCGACCATATCACCTCTCGTTCCATCCATCTCTGCTTTCTTTTATTTCTCTCCTCCGATGCACCACAGCAAGCAGCTCCGCATATCTGTAACCTGTTCATTTTCATATAAGTGTCTCATTGTCCACGTCTTACTTCCTGAAGCTCTCCCAAGGAGCTTCTGTGGCAGCGCTTAATCTGACTGGGCTGTTTTACTTTGCTCTCCTCTTTTATCCTGGGTCACTGTGCCTTCCTCCGTTACTCCAAGGAGCTTTGCCCAGAGACACACTGGACTTTACAAATGTGGTTCTTAGGCTAATCCTGCCGGATAAGGTCCTAAATATACCACTTTTCAGCAGCAGAGCTGCAGAGCCAAAGGAGGATAAGTGTATTGTGCTGGAGATTGCTTGGACTGATCGTGGCCTTTCTTTGGGTTTTGTGTTGCTGCAGGCACTGTGGCTACATAAAGGCCAAGCAGGACCCAGAGGAGGAGAAGATGCAGTTCCAGCATGGGCGAGGTAGAGGACACGCCTGACACACACACATACACACACACAGATGTACATACACAAACAGATGTACATACACACACACACACACACACACACACACACAGATGTACATACACAAACAGATGTACATACACACACACACACGCACGCACACACACACACACACACACACACACACACACACACAAAGATGTACATACACAAACAGATGTACATACACACACACACACACACACACACACACAGATGTACATACACACAGACACACACACACACACACACACACACACTGATGTACATACACACACACACACACGCCTGCATACACACACACAAAGATGTACACACACAAAGATGTACACACACACACACACACATCCACCAATGTATACACACACACATATACATGGACATACACACACACACATACACAGATACACACACACACACACACACACATATGTACATACACACACACACAAAGATGTACACACACAAAGATGTACACACACACATCCACAAATGTACACACACACACATATACATGGACATACACACACACACATACACAGATGTACACACACCCACACACTCACACACACACACACACACACAGACACTGTCTATCTTTCTTTACTACATGTTACTATATCAAACATGATGTTACATGCACATGATCATCTTTACACACTATAAGTAAGACATACTCTGGTGCATTACTGAGTAATTCATAAACGTAAGAGCAGAGATAAATAGGCACTTGATCCATGTTCAGTCTCCTCCCATAAATATCAATCTCTGGGTTGCCAAGTAAGCTGTCTAAGACACATGAGGGGGTGGGGAGGGCTCTTAGTAAAATATTCGATGGTGTGACAAAAAAAGGCCAGTTGTCAAGGGCCGCGCGTGATTTTGCCCCCGCGAAGCAGACCCATATCAATTTGTCACGTTAAAGTGATCGGGGATGTGCGCTGAGGGCGCCCGCGTACGTTTGCCACCCTGTGACAAATGATGCCAGGCCAGCACTCAAGTTGCCTAATGTGTGTTTGCTCTAATGGCGTCTCTCCTGCCTGTCTGCCAAACACCAGAGCCTAATGAGGTTGAAAACGCGGTGGCAGCCTCCTTTGGGGAAATGGATGACAACGCTAATGAGTGATGGGAACCAGAACCCAAATTAGTAAGAAAAAAAAGGAAGGAAGGTGGAAAAAAAAGAGAAAAACTCACTGACGACAGATGTTGAGTGCTCTTCTTCTCTTTTTTTTCCGACTTTCGATTTTTTTTTTTTTTTTCCACAGTCAACCTGCCAGGCAGCCGGACCTACATCCATCCGCACACATACGAGGACCCTAACCAGGCTGTCCGAGATTTCGCTCAAGAGATTGATGTGTCCAACATACGCATTGAGAGGGTGATTGGAGCCGGTAAGTGGCCATTTTCTGTTCTTGTGCTTAACGTGCTGTCACATACTGATCTGGAATAGCAATAGCAAGACGCACTATGTGAAAAATGGCATACGTGTCATTATTGTGCTCTGTAACAGCAATTCTATTCCTCAGGCTGTCTTCTTTAGAGCAAAAAAAAAAAAAAAACAACACATTTTTTTCTGAATTTCCCAATCCTTGGGCCAAACATCTACATTTCCAGGGAGTGTCTGCCCCAAAGTAGCTCTGTAGTGCTCAGGTCAAATAAATGTAGAATAGCACATATTAGAAGTAGTGGTCCAGTTAGCCGCAAAGCAGGATGGGTTTCCACACAGCAGGAAAGGCCAAATGCCTTTCCAGAAAGCCACCCTCCTGAAGGGCTTTAATCCGGCCTTAATCTGTCACTCCTGAGGCTACCAATCAGAAACTCCGCAGGACTTGGATGAAGAATTGCATGTGTTGGATTGCATGTGTGCCCTTGTGTGTATATGTATGTGTGTGTGTGTGTGTGTGTGCATATACCTGGGTTCCTGTGCATGCAAGTATGTGAGTTTGGGTGAATACGGCCTTTCTTAAAGAGTTGTCCTACCTGTTGCACTTTGTGTGATTGTAATCGTATGCACACATTTGAAAAACACATCGCGTTAAAGTAAACAAACAGAAAGATTAATGAATTTATGAACAACAAATAGGAAAAGAGGAAAGGGATAGTATAACACAACTGGCATATACTAGTTACGGAGATTCACATGGATCATTGTACAAATG
>CM050203.1:23437500-23447500 GCA_027475355.1 Coilia nasus | reverse complement strand
GTTTTTTTTTTTTTTTGCTGAAGCCCCTTAAGATTAATGCTACTCCACAGGACTGTTTGTCTCATGTCCTGCTCTTCAAATACAGGAGTGGTAGTGTGGTCTGTGTCTGAGTCTGTGTCTGTGGATGCGATAATGAATTGGCCAATCTCATCCATTTTGCAAACATTGGGGTTAACTGAGTTCATACAGACAGTCCCAAAAGCCCACAGCAGTGAAAAGGCATGTCTGAATAGAGAATGAACCAGTGGTATTAACAGCATTTATGTTAATAACACAGCCTTGTACATGAGCTAGACCACTTTGCTCATCCAATGAGCGCTTGTTGTTTCAACTGTCTGTCAGTGCTGGGTGTTCTCAGTCTAGACTTTCTGTCTTTTTTGGTGTGCCAGTGCTGGAATGGTTTAGATACAATGATTCAGCACTGTGAAAGTCTTGACTTTTTTTAAAGAGATGTGAAAACACATCTTTTTGGTTTGTATTTTTGGTTTATTAATTCTCAGCCACTCATTTTAAAGTGTATTGGGTTATGTTATGTTCAAGAATTTTTGCTGTAATATAATATTACTGTTGCTTACTTAAGGCAGGTGCTAGCAGGTGATGTGTGTAGTTCAAAAATGTTCTGTCAGATTTCTTTCGCTTCTTTAGCTGCTCAGCAAGAATGTATATTATTTTTAGTTCATACCATTCCAAATCAAATTCAGCTCCAACATCACCATGCCATTAGCTCCACTGGAGTTTTGCCAGCTGATCATTAGGACTTTCACACTCATTTGTCGCAGACGTCAAGCTGCTCAAGCAAAGGCATGGGACGTGGTAGTGGTAGTTAGACTCTGCATGGCAACACCGTAAAACAAAACAGTGGATGAAATTATTGTGCTTTACTGTGGGTAGTTCAAACTCATTATGTATAATAAGCAGATGTAGTGTTGTAGTGAATATAATGTGAAAGGACAGGAGTTTTTCTTTTTTTTTTTTTTTTTTGAATCTTTGCATTCAACCTCAAACATTTCTCCATCCTTCAGGAGAATGAACTTAATGGGGAACCACATGGAAATCTGACATATACCCACAAGTGCGAAATAACAAATAACTAGGCTATCAAGCACTTGACATTTTGAAGCTGCAAAGTGTATGATACAATGTGCTACGGAATTTAAAGTGACAATGAAACACAAGGTAAAATGTACTGCATAATTTCAGGCAATAGAAAGCTGTACATAGGTGTGCAACACACACAAACACACACACGCACACACACACACACACAAACACTAACACAACACAAAACAGAGAAAAAAACGATGGTGAGATCATGAAATGGCAGCGCTCACAAACATGTGTCACATATGTTTGTAGTTTGTATGTAGTATTTGTATTCAGTCACTGCCATGTGAGTGGACTTGTTTCTGCATTCTTAGGCATATGTCTGTTTGTTTTCTGTCCATTTTGTCTGTCTTTCATGGTTCCGTATCTCTTTTGGTTAGAAGCAGGACTCTTCGCTATGGTGTGTGTGTGTGAGTGGTTGTGTGTGGTTGTGTGATATGATGATATAATGGGATAATAACCCATCCATGAGAGTAATTTCACAGCTCACAGCTCAGGCGTGTGCCATACAGCAGGCTGGGGTGAGGGGTCAGTGACCCCCTGACCCTTTGATTCCCACTCAGCTGTCAATCAGACTCTACTCGAGCCAGAAGGGAAGTGTGTGCGTGTGTGTGTGTGTGTGTGTGTGTGGGTGGGTGGGTGAGCTTGTGCATTTGTGTGTGCACGTGTGTGTGTGTGTGTGTGTGTCTTTTTTTACATTAGTAACCACATCCGAAGTTTAAAAGCTGCAGATTTTGCTCAGATTGCTTCCACACAACTTCTGTAGAGTGAGCAGCAACATGTGCATATGTGGGTTAGGGTGTTGTGTGCATACTGTGTGTGTTGTTGTACTCTAAGTACACACAGGTTTTTATGTGAGTGTTTTTTTTTTCACTGTGATCAAGCTGGCAGTTACACATATGTGTTCACAAGCTGATTAGAATCAAATGTACACGCATTCGCTCATGCATACTAGTCCAACATCCTCCCCCTCTCCCCAACACCTCCCACCATCCCATCCCACCACCCCCATCCCACCCCCACATCCAAAAGGGGGCCATTTAGGAAGTGAACAAAGCGAGGGAGAGGAAGTAGTATATCATTACGCTAAAAGGCAGAGGAACGGGCCGCTGATTGAGTGCATTGTGATGCAAATTTTTTTTCTTCTTTCCGGGCTCCTCGGAGAGAGAGAGAGAGAGAGAGAGAGTGGCCCCCCAGAATAACACTTTATTCATCACACGCCCCTCTCTATCACCCTCATCTGCCCGCCGAAAAAAACACAAGGCTGTCGTCGCGCCCATTATCTCTCCATTGTCGGGCTAACTGTCGGATTAGCATGCTTATCTTCCCTTCGATAACACCCATTCCAGGCCCACGTCTGTTGATTCGGATTTTGGAATGATGTGTCTTTGTCTCGGCCTCGTTTTTTTATAGTTATGTCTGGCAAACCCCTCAATTTGATATGAAGTGAGGCAAGGCAGCGCTGGATGTCTTTGTGAGTGATGAACAATAGCGCTAGCAAAGACCTGATGAGCGTAAGCTTTTTTTTCTCCTTCTTTCTTTGAGGAAAGAACTTCATCAAACCTGTCTGCTCTGTCATTCAAGGTCAAAACAACTTTTGTGTTTGAATTTTTGGAAGGTTTTTGTATGTGACCATGTGTGTGTAGATGTGTGTTTGTGCACACAGAGACATGGCTTAGCCATTTGTGTGTTAAATTTCGTTTTCTATTGTCACGTTTCTGAACATCAGCAACATTGGGACCATCCCTTTGTGCCTGTTCTGCACAATTACAGAGCCCAGCTTTCTTCAGCAATCAGAGGTACAAAACTCCAGCTGCAGAGTTTTAAAGTCTATTTAGTATATTGACTCGACTGTACATTTTCACTTAAAACTTTAAAGACCTTAACTCACCAGAGTGTAAAAACAGAAAATGACTTTAAAAATCCTCCGCTTGCATGTGTTTTCAGCGTTACAGCGAAGACGTGTTGTTCTTATTTTTATCAAAAAGCAACAAAATTGACTCAAGATATTTGGCCACATAATAACATTTATGCTTATTGTTCCAAAAATTCGCCCAAAATTGAAGTTACGGTCTTTTGCCTTTGCATGGCAGAGTTGTTCTCATTTAAATTAGCTGGTTTAGTAGATAGATGGTACAAATTCACGACAGGGTGTTTCATTCCTGACATTGATTGTCATCAACATATTGTATTCATAATTTTGTATTTTGGGTGTTATAACACGTGTAACAACAAGGTAATACACTCTTTGCGTTCCCTGGTTGGAGTCGTTGCCAGTCTGAAGTTAGTACTCATCACCAGATAGACATGTGAAATCAGTACAGTGTAGTTCAGTTCAGTGTGATTGGCGGCACTGCTGCTGAGCTGGCACCCCATGCTGTTCTGGGGTCAGCGTTCGTGACGCCACGGGACATCTCTCTTCCATCATCTCCCACTGGTCCCGGGATTTCAGAACCCACACCCCCCCATACTGCCGCCTCTGTGAGCTGATAAGGAGGAACATGATGATAATATCAGCCTTGATTAAAGGAGGTTCCGGCACCAGGGGCTCGAGTTCAGATTTAGAGTCGACCGTGGCTGGCAGCCAGGTCACAAGCTTTTGCTTTAATCATTCCCCCCCCACACACACACACACACACCACACACACACACACAGACACACAAGTCCCCCTGCCCCCCCAGGCGCTGGAAGAAAGGGAGTAATTATTCGGCGCACCTAAGAGCATCGGCCGGCTCGTTTGGGGAACATCAATCAGACACGATAACCTGCGGCAGTGAGGAGCTCGTGACTCATCTTCATAATGAACTCATCACAGCGCCCCCACATACACACACACACACACTCTCATATACACACAGCCCTCAGAGATGAGATTTCTGCTTAGGATTAATGAAATAGAGACAAATGGCTGACCTATGAAACATTTTATAATATTTCCTTGTTAGAATCTCTCTTTGTCTCTTGTTCTCTCTCTCTCTCTCTTTCACCCTCTCTCTCTATCTCTCTCTCTCTCTCTCTCTCTCTCTCTCTCTCTTTCTCTCTATCTCTTTTTTGTGTGTGCCAATCTTTAGTTTGCTTAGTACCTAGTCATACTTTTGAATAAACCCATACATTCAATGCTCCATTTGCTGCAGAAAGAGAGCCAAGAGCAGCCGAGGTACCAAGCTAAGAAATGACATATATTGTATTACTCCTTTCCACTCTTTCAAATTCAGATTTTAATTTAAAGGCGCTTTACTGGCATGACTCAGAAAACTAGTGTTGCTGAAGCTGACACCTGACAAATAAAACAGATACAATATCTTAAAAACTTGTAATCATAACTGATGCTAAGATAGCTAGTTAGCTGCAAGAAAGACACTTTTAATAAAGAAAAGTTAAATGTCTTAAACATATATTCTTCTTTCTCTAGCCCTTGTATGTGCGTATGTGTGCATGTGTGTGTGTGTGTGTGTGTGTGTGTGTGTGTGTGTGTGTGTGTGTGTGTGTGTGTGTGTGTTTGTGTGATATCGGTTGGTGTGTTACATGAAGTTAGTCAGTCTTTTCTGCCCTTTAGATACTGCATTATAAAATGTGTGCACACATATAAACCTCTCATTGTCCTTGTGGTCACCCTTTCCATTTACTCATCACACTCATACTTACACACTCATATATAGTGATATGAACACACACACACACACACACACACACACACACACACACACACACACACACACACAGACACACAACTCTCAGCCAGTGGTGTGTTATGTAGGAAGGTTGCTGTCAAAACGATTCGTCCCGCATGGCTTGTTTTAACACACACGCACACACACACACACACACTCACAAACACACCTCTAGGTCTACCTCTTTGCGACCCCAACTGCCACGGTTGCCATGGGAGTTACTGTCCAAAGGCCATGACGGACACGGACATGATATACACAGAGTGACAGCACAGAGAACCTACAAAAACAAACACAGGCCTGCACTCAGACACACACACACACACACACACACACACACACACACACACACACACACACACACACACACACACACACATAAACATGCACACACACACACACACACACACACACACACACACACACATAAACATGCACACAGATGCACACAGACACACACATAAACATGCACACACACACAAACACACACTCACACACACACACACACACACAGAGACACACACGCACACACACACACACAGACACACACATAAGCATGCACACAGACACACACATAAACATGCACACACACACAAACACACACTCACACACACACACGCACACACACACACACAGACACACACACACACACACACACGCACACACACACGCACACACACACACACAGACACACACACAAACACACACTCACACACACACACACACGCACACACACACACAGACAAACACATAAACATGCACACAGATGCACACAGACACACACATAAACATGCACACACACAAACATACACACAAACACACACACACACACACACACAGCACAGTATTGCTTTACATATGCGGCTTCTAAACAGGCAAAGAGAGTGGCTTTTCTTCTCAGATACAAACTAGCAGCAGATGTGGATGCTGAAAGTAGAATAAATCCCAGCCCTGCACACTGAGTGAATGAGACAGTAGCGAGCGTGCCCTTCCACCACGATAACATCTCATTTCCACGCCCAATCACAGCACATTAGCATCTCCCCAGAACCGACCCCAACACACAGGCCTGATCTGATTTGGGTTTGCCTAACCCCTGATTGGGTTTTCCTAACCTGTCACCGTTTAGCGAGCTCTCCGTTTGACCCCCCTAACCTCTACACGATCACCAAATCAGTGGGGAGCAACGACCTTTTAGAGCAGGTCTCCGAGCCTCATCCAGCTGCAATGGGCGTCGTCTTGGCACGTAAGGTCCCCAAGGAAGGAGGAAGGAGGAAGGAGGTCGTGACCGCGGGTCGTATCCTGGGAGATGGGGGAGATGGAGGTTGTGGTGGGCGGGGGCAACGGTCAGCAGCGTGGCTGACAGTGGGGCCGCTGCGGGCGGAACTGAGTGCTGACGAGGAGAGGGAAGTGTCAGGAGAAGACAGGATGTGTGTGTGTGTGTTTCTGTGTGTGAGTGTGTGGTGTGTGTGTGTGTGTGTGTGTGTATGTGTTGTTTGTGTTTGTGTGTGTGTGTGATAAAGAGAGAGAGCACAACAGAAAGAGAATCGCCAGAAGCTTGAGAGGGGAAAAGAGAGAGCTGTTGGCAAGACTGTTCAAGTTGAAAGCGAGCGAGAGAGAGAGAGAGAGAGAGAGAGAGAGAGAGAGCACGGATGTGTGATGGGAGATACGCCCATCAGTGACAGATGATAATCAGGTTAGATTAACGCTGGCAGCCCCTGCTGAAGCTGTGTGCGTTTGGGAGAAGCGGTGGGGGGCTGCTTTGGGTAGGTGTGGGGGGTTGGTGGCGCTGGTGGTGGTGGGTCGGTGTGATTGACAGCATGTTATTTTGCTTGGGTTTCGAGAAAGAGGACGGGGAGCTTTTTTAATCACTTTCTGAAACGGCAGGTGTAAAGATTTGGCTCCCTCCCTCCCCCAACTTCTACCCTCCGTGTCTAGCTCTTTTGTGTGGGTGTATGGGATAGATGTGTGTGGTTTGTGTTTGTGAGTGTGTGTATCTGATAGATGTGTGTGGTTTGCATGAGTTTGTGTTTGTGTATGTGTGTACATGAAATGCATGTGTGTATCTGTGTGTATCTTTGTGGGCGTTTTTTTTTCTGAGGACGTCTGTGCATGTTTTTGATGAATATGTTTGCATATAGATGTATGGGTGTATATGCGTATAGGTCTACAACTGCTTGCATGTGTGTGCTTGGCAATATATATATATATATATATATATATATATATATATATATATATATATATATATATATATATATATATATATATATATATATATATATATATATATATATATATATATATATTATATAGGTATATAGATATATATATATACATATAGTATATATATTATAGGGAATGAAACAAAATGGGAGAAACTGCTGAATAAAATGCGCAAGCAATGCAATTATGGCTCAGTGTCTGCCCCAGTAGGAGGGCTTTCCATATGGGGAAGATGTTGTATTCTGTCCTGACTTTCTCTTCTTATCGGTGGGTCCTGATGAATTATTAATGCCCTACTCTCCTTATACGCAAATATTTGCACAACATAAGCCGAATGCATCATGCTGTGACCCCTCTCTGAATCCTAAGGGTCTTTTATCTTGAGTTTTTTCCTCACCTTTGGATGTAAATAGAAAAACATGTGAGTTTGTGTGAGTGTGTGTGTGTGTGTGTGTGTGTGTGTGAGTGCATGTGTGGTGACTGTGTGTTGGAGACACTAATGAGGCGAACACTTTCCCCCATTAGTGTTTTTTTTTCTTCCTCTTCTTTTTTTTTGTCACCCTCCTCTCCCTCTCTCCCTCTCTCCACCTCTCCACTCTGCAGGCCTATTCATCTCTAAGAGGTCTCAGCGGATCCCCCACACCTATATTTCTCTCGCCATCACCTCCCTCGCTTCCTCTGTCTCTCTCTCTATCTCTCTCTCTCTCTCTCTCTCTCTCTCTCTCTCTCTCTCTCTCTCTCTCTCTCCCTCCCTCTCTCTCTCTCTCTCCTCTCTCTCTCTCTCTCTCTCTCTCTCTCTCTCTCTCTCTCTCTCTCTCTCTCTGTCTCCCTCACACATACTTTCCCTCCACACTTTTTTTTTTCCATTTCCCTCCTGCCACCATATCCTTTCAATTTGGTCCCTGTCTTGTTTCTGCCATCTTTCCATATCCCCCTTTCTCTTTGCTCTCTCTCTATCCTTTCTACTTTCTCTATCCCTCTCTCCATCCCTCCCCCCCCTCTTTCTCTCCTTCAGGAGGCTCATTAGTATGCATGGTATTTCTGGACGGAGATATTCTCTGCGGACAGCTCGCTCTAATTATCCTGCTGACGGTTATTGAGAGCTTTGATTAGGGAGCTGTCAGTATGACTAACAGGCAGCAGGTACATGTGAAAAAGAAAAAGATAAAGAGAGAGAGAGGGGGGGGGGACCTATTCTCCCTAGCTCTCTTTGTTTGCTCAAAAATAATTTAAGTATTGTACATAAGAAATACATCTTTGTGTGTGTGTGTGTGTGTGTGTGTGTGTGTGTGTGTGTGTGTGTGTGTGTGTGTTTGTGTGTGTGTGTGTGTGTATGTGTGTGTGTGTGTGTGTGTGTGTGTGTGTGTGTGTGTGTGTGTGTGTGTTTGTGTGTGTGTGTGTGTGTGTGTGTGTGTGTGTGTGTGTGTGTGTGTATTAGTGTTTGTGCGTGCATGCCTGTTTTATGTCTCTTTCTTGTTGCCAAATAAAAACTGAATAACAGCATCAGCTAAATGTAATGTAGTGTTACAGAAAATGTGACAATAAATGAAGCATGTTTAAGATGAGCAGGATAATGAGCTTTGAGGTCACCGGTACCGCCGAGGCTCTTTGCCTCCCCCCTGCCAGTGTTAACATGGAGGAGGTCAATATGTCTTACCCCTCCCATGACACTGTTGTTTTGCTAGTTACCGTTATGTGTCAGAAATGTTTTCAATTACCTGTCATTTTGTAGTTTTGAAGATTAAAATTATAGGCTACTGTTGTACTTGTTCCAAGTGAACACTGTGCAGACCTTGGACATCCTGCTGTGTCCTGCATTAGAATGGCAGCTGACGTATTCAACAGTGTTTGCTAGGCAGATTGATTGGTCTTTATGCAAATCTCTCCCAGACGAACCTCAGTCAGGCTCTGGGCTTTATGCAGACCTCTCCCAGACGAACCCCAGTCAGGCTCTGGGCTTTATGCAGACCTCTCCCAGACAAACCTCAGTCAGGCTCTGCACGCTTGCAGCCCATGACCACATCTGTACTGGTATCTATAAAATAGAGTTCTTGAACAAAATGGTGCAACAGCTTAAAGGAGAACTTCGGTGTAAAATAAAAATTGGCATATTAAAACATCATACCGAGTTGGTATGTTTGCTGAGGAGCAAAATTGAGTTAGCCTGTTGCATTCAGAACTTAACTATTTTTTACCGTTTGTCCCAGAAGGCTAACAATGGAAGTGGTAGGGTGGTAAACCTGTAATTTTTCTTATTTTTCTTTCTCTCTCATGGTTTTGTCTGTTTATCTTTCCTTCATTATCTCTTGTTCTCTCTCTCTCTCTCTCTCTCTCTCTCTCTCTCTCTTTCCTCACTCTGTAGGTAAGCCAGTAATGATCATAACAGAATATATGGAGAACGGCTCCTTGGATACTTTTCTGAAGGTGAGTGTCAAGTTGAGTCCGGCCACTGCTGTCTGTGGTACGGAAAACAACATTTTGGCTGCCCAGAGGAAAATCTGGTTCTTTTTGTTTTAATGAAAAGTTTACACACACACACACACACGCGCACACACACACACACACAATTTTATTGCTTCCTCTTGGTCTGTCATCCCAGCAGCACAATCTGGCAGGGAGACACGGAGTGAGGGAGAGGTGTCGTGAGAAATAAGACAGATAAAACAGAAGGATAAACGACAAAAAGACGATCTGGTCTCAGAGTTTGGCTTTTGCAGCAGAGGGCCATAATGAAACGTCATAAATATTTCCAATTGCTCACATGAAAAGCCAGGCTGAAAGCCGTGCGTCACACAGAACTATCTCCCGACCACCCCAATTACACCCCCACCCTCTTAACAAAAAGAGCGAGAGACGAAAGACAAAAATAATCATTGGGCCCTTGATTTAGGGATCACTCGTATGTTATAGTGAAGAGCTTATCTGTGCAGACTGCTTTCTAGAGAGGAACTAAATATTTCTTTTATGAATTGAGTTCAGCACTTTGATCCACATTTTA
>CM050203.1:23422500-23432500 GCA_027475355.1 Coilia nasus | reverse complement strand
CTTCGGCTGACGGGAAAGAGATTTGTAGGGAAGATGTTGGATAGCAGACCGTTCACACCACAACAGGGGCTGAGAGAGCCTTAGTACACTGGAGAGTGGCTTTTTATTGATTCAATCAACGTGGCTTTAGTAGTTCTCCCTTTATATCGCCAATACTACTCACAGTACATACACACACACTTACACAAACACACACTTACACATACACAAAGATACACACACAAACACAACACATACACAAACGCACACATACACACATGCACTCAGAATCACTGCTTTGATAGTGAGGGGCATTGTGGAAGGTTACCACATTTTTATTTATATTCTCTACAAAATACTCCCCTGTGAAACCCATCTGCACACAAATAATGATTATATTGCCATTGCCCAATGAAATGTGTTAATAATCCCACACAGAGAATACTTGAAGTGATCCTTGGAATGCTGTGGAATCCTTTTCATATTGCCTTAATATGTATGTAATATGTAATATCAGTATGTTTGCTAATGTTTCTTTTCTGCTTTCTTTTAGTTTCTACAGTATTATGTCTGTAAAGATGCTCATTCGTTCAGGTCATGGTAGTCAAAAGAGCTAAGCTGTAAGCAACTGGACATGTTTTTAAGCTCCACAAAGAAGTCCAGTTACTTACAAATTAGCTGATTTGATCTCCTATAGGGTGACCAGATGGGACTGGCTGAAATTCGGGAAAGGGGGGGGGGTGCTCGCTGGTGGCTGATAGCCTACATAGACAGTAAAACTTGTTTCAAACCTGTCACAAACATGTTTTTATTCAAAGATCAAGTCTTTCATACTTTATATTTCTCCCACCAGCCATGTCAAATGCTTATCACAATGGCTTCTCGTCAATGGCTTCTCGCCAATGCATATTCACGCCTAATTGTAGCCTATACAACATGAAATAAACGAAATACATACATTTTAGCAGGGGATGCACGCACGGGCTGCATCCGCATCTGCATCTCAGCAGTAGTCGTGCAGTCGACTCAACCTCTCTACGAACAGTTTTTAATGTTTATCGGAAAATAACTACTCAGTATTCTGTTTCAGTGCAATTTTCGGAGCATTTAGGGCTTGATTCGGGATTCGGGACAACAGCTTAGATTTCGGGGCTGTCCCGAATTTTTCAGGACGTCTGGTCACCCTAGTCTCCTGGTTACATTCACAGCTCATATGTTCCCTGACCGGTACTCCTCATCTCCACCCTAGGTGATAAAGGCTATAGATGAAGGCTACCGGCTGCCGGCGCCCATGGACTGCCCCGTGGTGATGCATCAGCTCATGCTGGACTGCTGGGAGAAGAACCGCAGCGAGCGGCCCAAGTTCGGCCAGATCGTGGCCACGCTGGACCGCCTGATCCGCAGCCCCAGCTGCCTCAAGCCTCTGGCCAACAGTGCCGTCTGGTGAGCCCTTGTACCCCTGTAATCTCCCCCACCCCCCACGCCCTCCCCCTCAGTCAGTTAGGGCCTTTAGTCCTTGGCTGTATCTGAAATGTCCACTCGCTTACTATATATGCACTATATGGACTGTGGATTACGTAAGGGATAACAGCTGCTGAGGTGACCTGTTCTGTAGAAATAATGGCGAGATGGAGGCAAAGAACTCTGCGACGTGAAGCGAGAGTTCCCTCCGCCGAGTCATTATTTCTCTGTGCATTTATCCCATCTGTTGGTTAGTGAATCATAGACTAACCAGGAGCAGTGAGGGGTTAAGTGCCTTGCTCAATGGCACATCAGCCATGATCCACTGGTTGGGATTTGAACCAGCAACCCTTTAGTTTCGAGCCTGAAGCCCTAACCATTAGACCACAACTGCCCCAGTGCCCCAAAATGGCACCGCAATTCAGCTTTTGTTTTGAGATGTACGTCAAAGGTAGCCTAGAAAGTTAATGCCACCTCATCAGCTAAGAAGTAAACAGAATTCTGTTGCTAAGGGGGGACTGTTTTGTTCACTACACAGTGCACTCTAAAGTGATACATACAGTATGAAGTCATCTGTGGAAGTACTTACACACTCACGCACTAAATCACAGTCACATACATAAAGTGTAATTCCGAAGTGATTCAAATCCATGTTCTTCTTCATCATGACAACAAGTCGAACATCCCTCTCTCTAGGGAATAAAGCTCAAAATAGCACTACTCTTTAGCACTAGCATGAGTTTGGTTCCTACACCCAAAAGAAAGTACCAAGACCTGTAGTAAGTATCCTGAGAGCTTATTAAAAAAATGAAGACTTACTTTATTCCATTAGTGAAGTCAGCCTGCATTTCATCTACTCTACCTAATCAATAATACATTGTGCATGTTTAATTTTAAATACAGGATGTGTTTGTTTGCTAATGCTTTAGACAAGTAAAAGTAAAGCAAATTTACTTATTTAGCCAATTTTTTTACATTCAGACAAATTATTGGGCTTTACATAAGTCAAAGCAAGAAGAAGAGATAAAACAAAAGAGAGATAAGCATATAATTAAAAACTTAAATAGAATAATCTTAAAAGTAATTCCACACACGTACCCAGACACTTTTTCGCTGATGGAATCTTTATTAGAGGCTTTGTAGGTGCTCTTTCAGTCACTTGTGTTCTTCATTTGCGCTCTCTCACCGTCTGCATCCATTCAGCTGTGCTGCAATGAGTCCTTGAATCTTACCATCGACAATCCAGTCATGCACAGCTCTACACCCCCTCAGTACTCAAGTCATCTTTTCTCACAACACACGACTAAAGCTCAATTGAAGTGTTTGCTGCAAAGTTGGACACCTTACTTACACACCACTCTCCAACGTCAGTACCCCTCCATGCACACCTACACCTACATATAGACACATGCACACGTAGACACACATGCACATGTACACGTAAGGTGAGATGCACACACATCTACACAAACGCAGACAGACAGAATCACAGCCAAATGTATATGAAGACAGACACACAACTATGTGCACATAGACACAAAGGTGATCATCCAGGCTTCAGAAAGTAAAAATCCATGTCATGTATTTGTTCTGTTTGTGCTGTGTACTTTAACAGATGACTTCACTCATTAGAGGATTTATTTTCTGATAATGTGCGTGCTAATTAAGGATCAGCAGGTTCAGAAGATGGCAGGGTTTTTTGCTTTCTGAAGTCTGGATATCCACCTCCGCACATACACACACACACACACACACACACACACACACACACACACACACACACACACACACACACACACACACACACACACACACACACACCACAGTTCCTTCCCTCATGTTCCAGGCTTTGTTCCCTGAACATGTTCTTCCCTGTGATCCTGCCAATGTTCCAATGAGTCCTGCCTGTTCTGTGTTCCAACGATCCCCATTCTCTTCTAGCTCTTCTAGCATCACATGGTCACCCTCAGGCAGGCACGCAGGAGTTTGACACCCTCCAAGTCTCCTTTAACGCCAAACAAATGAAAGCCCCATGCTTTCCACAGCTGTCTGCGCCGTCAGCCGCCTGATACAGCAAGCCTGGCGTATTGAGAGAGCAGCGAACCAGAATGTAATACAGACACATTAGGAGGCCATTTTGCCTCTGGTTGAGTCAAGACACCTTTTTTTGTGCTTTTTTGCTGTAGGTGGTGGTTCCTATGTGTGTCAGAAACGTGTGTGAGAAACACTGTTAAATCAGGCACAAATCTAACAGCTCTAGCAGGAGGGGGGTGAAGGGGGTGATGAGTCACACAGTAAAACGCAGATTGGATCCAGACAGCCACCGGATCGGGCTCCCCGCTGACCTCCACCTAAGCTGTCACCCACGTCTGTTTCCCCACGTCTGTGTGTGTGTGTGTGTGTGTGTGTGTGTGTGTGTGCGTGTGTGTGTGTGTGCATTAGAAAGAGAGAGAGAGAGAGAGAGAGAGATGGAGAGGGAGAGAGACAGAGTGCAATTGAGTGGGTGGGGGTAGCGAGGGAAATTTCATCTCTTGTTTTCCCCTCTTCTTTCCACATGGCACTACACTTCAGTAGGAGGCAGATGGTAATGGCGGCTATGGTAGTGTGTGTGTGTGTGTGTGTGTGTGTGTGTGTGTGTGTGTGTGTGTGTGTGTGTGTGTGTGTGTGTGTGTGTGTGTGTGTGTGTGTGTGTGTGTGTGTGGTATGTGTGTGTGTGTGCATGCATGTGCATTTAGTTGGAGCGTGGACCACCATCAGGGAAAAAAACTCTGCCTCTGCCTCACCCAGACTGTAGTATGTGTGTGTGTGTGTGTGTGTGTGTGTGTGTGTGTGTGTGTGTGTGTGTGAGAGAGAGAGAGAGAGAGAGAGAGAGTGAAAAGTAGACAGGGTCTAATCTTTAATCAGGCCCCCTGCCTGATGCGGAGTCTAGTGGCAGCCTCTGCTGGTGCTGCTGATTAATCCTGACAAGCTCCTTCACCTCACCGGCCCCTTCCATTCCTTTCCCTCTTTTCCTCACTTCTTTACCTGCCTCCTGCTCCTTTCCCCTCTGTGTCCTTTACCCCCATCTCTCTCTCTTTCTCCCTCCCTCTCTCCCTCTCTCTCCATCTCTCTCTCTTTCTCACTCTACCCCACACTCTCTCTCTCTCTCTCTCGTTCTCTCTCTCTTTCTCTCTCTCTCTTTCTCCCTCCCTCTCTCTCTCCCTCTCTCTCTCTCTCCCTCTCTCTTTCTCCATCCCTGTCTCTCTCCCCCCTTCTCTCTCTCTCTCTCTCTCTCTGTTTCTCTCTCTCTCTGCATTCTCCTAACTGCAACACAGAACAAGGCTGTCTTATTGGCCCAGTAGATGCTGCCCAGAGTTTGGGCAGCACTGCGGCCACACTCACACTGTGTTGGATCTCCTGCTGCAGAGAGAGGAGGAGGACGAGAAAAAAGTGGGGCGAAAAATCAATGTGGACCCCATTAGATTTCAAAAGCGGAGAACTCCCAGCACCTCCCGTGGCACAGACAGGACAGTGTTTTTCTTTCGTGCGAGTGGTTTGGTCTGCTCTGGTGGCACGGGCGTCACCATGTCAGATTGTCACCACAGTGGGCGGCTGCTCACTGACATCATGCTGGTTCGGGGGGCATACCTCAGCCCTTTGGAAAAACATCAGGGATTATGTTTTGTTTCCATTCAGACAGAGGGTTAACAGTTCTGCTAAGATCACAGGCGAAGAGAAATTACCCCCCCCCCCCCCCCCCATTTCCAACAGTGCCATCCTAATAAAGTGACAATGTACAGCCTACATGGAGACAAAACAATAAGTGTTAGCATCTGGAATGAAGTAGCATTGCAGATACTGCTATCAGCCCATTAATACAGATGAATGTAAATGAATGGTTACGATTTGACTTGAGGCTTAAAGCCTGGTTTACACTCGCTGTGTCTGGCAGTGCATGTGACATCGTGACTTCAAAATGATGTTGTGTCCCATGTCGCGGAACAGATTTAAGGGGTTTGTTGCGAGGTCATGCACACAACCGATTTTGTAACTGTTGCGCAAAATTGCCAGAGCAGCCCATTCATAACAATAGGCAAAGATGTAGAGTGTGTTTTAAGCTAACTTTAGTCTAGTAGCTACCAGCCTAACATGTCTTTCCTGAAAACATTCAACATAAATAGGCTAATACTGTTTGAACCTCACAATACAAACACTGACCAGAAACCCTTAAGATTTACTCAACACAGATTCTGGCTTGCAATTCATTTATTGGCCTAACTAAGCACAAATAGGCTAATATTACTGGACGCTTACAATAAGTACAAACACCGACCAGAATTTTTTCAGGATTTATTCAGTGTAATTTCTAAATCCAAATATAAATCTGCAATTCAGTCATGTTTCACTCCTCTGAAATGCAAGGTTTTCCAGTGTGTTTGACTATTGTCGCATTATGACCACTCTGATGAGGAGAAGATTGAAACCTGTGTCGATCGCCAGTCTGAAAGGGTCGGGTGTGTCAGTGATGTCACGATGTCACACGCTATGACAGACACGGCGAGTTTAAACTTCTTAATGGAGATCAGAATATTTCAGGGATATTTCAGTGCTCCCCTGAAATATCTAATACAGTAACATGTATTTCAGTATCATTTAGCCTGCTGCTGCCAGTGCTACAATCAGAACAGCACACAGCAGTGTCACTCTCCTGCTCACTCGCTCTAGATTGCCGGGATGTTTTAGCTGCTATGTGGGCACCGCGTAGCCGCTATCAATATGTGGGAGACTCAGGGGACTTGTGGGAGTATTGGGATGTGTGAGACTGGCATGACGGGCATGACTGGCCTAACAGACTTTTTGGGTCCTGTCTGGCATGCTTGCAGGGAGGACCCCCCATCCCCAGAGGCGGGCGTGAGCACCGTGGAGGACTGGCTGGAGTCCATCAAGATGACCCAGTACAAGGAGCACTTCGCCAGCGCCGGCTACGTCACCCTGGATTCTGTGCTGTACGTCAGCGCCAGGTAATGCTCACACCCAATGCCCAAGAGATTCTATCTAGGCATTGCACTAGCTGGTGAAAAGTAGGGGCAAAATATTGCAAATGCCTGAAAACTAAGTAGTTTATTTCTTTGGTCGCCCTAGAGGTTGGAAGCAGAATTGTTTCTCAATTGAAATACATAGAGATGGTCCGCTTCTCTCTTGCTTAGTGCGGTTATGGCCCATGGAAGGCAGCAAAGCTAATTCAGAAGTGCCTTTCGCCCAGTTACAAGTACCTAACAAATATCGTTAGCCGGGGGTGATAAATGAGGCTGAATTCTAGTTCTAGCAGTTATCCGAAAAGAGGCACACAACGTCCTGAAAACCTAGCACACACTCACCCTCCTCCTGTTTTCTTGTTTTCTGTGGTCCAGCGAGTTGGGGAAGCTGGGTGTGGCATTGGCAGGCCACCAGAAGAAGATCCTCTCCAGCATCCAGGGTCTCCAGGCCCAGGTCCAGGCCCAGCAAGCGACCCATATCCAGGTATAACCCCTCCAGCCCCACTCCGCCAGGGTCCCTTCGCCCCCCCCCTCCCAGAGACGCACAGAGACAGATGGGGGGGAGGTGGCACCCTGGGACTCCTGGCCCCACTAAATAAACTGGGGGGGAGGGAGGGGTCTGTCCGTCCGTCCAGCAGAGTTCTTCAGTCCATCCACCCCACAAGCCAGGATCCTGGAAGGAGGAGTGTCTTAACTGTTTGACAGATCGTTGTCTTATCGACATCTGTGCTGAGCTGAAGGATAACCGTTCTATTTTGTGTTTGTGGCAAATCCAGAATTTAAAAGACACACACCGAAACACTTTTTTTTTGTCTTTTTTGCTATATGGCGTGGAACACACGGACCAACGCACCTCAAACTGGGGTCAACATGGCACTTTGAAGCCCACTGAAGACTTTGTACAGAAAGACCTTCCTGTCGCTAAGAGTAGCAAGGCCATATTTGCTGGTGGACTTTTTGACACTTTCACCACAGATGGTCTTAAGCTAAGCAGTTGTTTTATTGTTGTTGTTTTCTGTTTGTTTGTTTGTTTGTTTGTTTACTAATGTGTACTACAAGGTCAGATGTACCTAACCTGAGATGATGTGCGTAATTATTAGTTGAATGAATTGAATGGACTTGCTGTGGTGCGTCAAGCGAGGAGGCTCACAGCAGGTGCAGTATATTGACCTGAGGGCACTAAAGTGGAGATCTGGTTACAAGATGGTGTTGGCCTTAATGAACTCCTGGAGAGAGTCCACTCAGACTGTGGGTGAGGTGATGTTTTCCCAACCAGAGCTCGACCACCGTGGAGACGACCTTTACTGGAAATATTCAACAGAGCTTAACCACATGGGCACAGATTCAGTGACTGCAGGATGGCATACAATGGCTTTCTGCCATTTTGCGTGTGTATGTGTGCGTGTTTGTGTGTTGTGTGCGTGTTTGTGTGTTGGAGAGAGATACCAGCACAAGAACATCATGGAGGAAACTACAGCAATGGATTCTGACTGCATCAAATGCACCGTAGTGCAGGCAGCTGATGCAAGGCTGGTAAACAAGGAGGAGGGGGAGCCTTCTTGCACACAGCGACGTTTGATACTCTATTTTGATCTTTATTTTCTTCTCTCTGTGGGGTTTAATCCAGAGCCTGTTCTCTTTTCTGTGTGTGCATTGACAGCTTGTTCTCAAGTGGTATATACATTTTCACTCCCGCGTCTCTCCTACCGTCCCGTGGTCTCCCTCTCCTCTCTCTCTCTCCCTCTCTCTTTCTCTCTCTCTCTCTCTATCTCTCTCTCTCTCTCTTGTCCTCCGCTTAAGTCGGCCACTTTCTCCCCCTCCCCCTGCAGGTGTTGATAACTCTCTAAAGCATTCAAAGTTTGTTATTCATATTTAGCACCATGTTTAGGTGTGGTTAAAGCCGTACAAAAGTTCAGACTTTAGCAGAAACTGTATATGATTCTATGGTCGTTGCACATTCAGTATTTATCATAGTGTCATCTGTCTTGCCGTAGTGCAGACTTGTTTGGTCGGTGGAGCTACACAGTATAGAATGTATATTTGTCTTGAACAGTGAATCGTGTAGTGTAGCTTTCTGCTGGTACCTGAAAGAACAGTGGTGATGCTTAGTTTAATTCTCTCTCTCTCTCTCTCTCTCTCTCTCTCTCTCTCTCTCTCTCTCTCTCTCTCTCTCTCTCTCTCTCTCCCTTCTCCCTCTGTAATTTTCTCTTCCCTTCTCTATTAATCTCTCTTACTAGTTATCTCTCTCTATTGCTCTCTCGTTCGCTCAGTTTTGTGTCAGCATTATTAAAAAGGGGGGTTTAAAAAAATAAGCTGTTAACGTACAGTAGTGGTGGTTGTGTTTCGGTATATCGGCGAAATCGGTTTCATCTGAATGGAAACTCATACTCCAGATCCATCTCAACAGCACAGCACAGCTTTGTCTTTCCCTCTTAGGCCTCATTCCCACCGACTTGAGCGTGTACAGCACGTAACCGTGTACAATATGTGTGTATGTGTGACAGAATACGCTCAGATCACGCATGTGGTGGAAATGGTCTAATCTGTTAACGTGCATTCTAAATGAATACGGACAGAAAACGGGCACTTGCTGTCTACACGCTGTATACCGAGAGTGTTTGGTGGAAATGGGGCCTTAGTCCACTTCAGCAGTTTCACCATTAAAGCACGCCATTCAGCAGTACCTCATGGAAAACATGGAAAGCACGACGTATTGTTCTTCCCCGTTGACAATAAGATACAGAAAAAATAATATTATTTAAAAATGAAGTTAATATTTTACTCTGCCCAGGGTTTTGTGCCATTCATTATTCTTCTGAACAGCCTTCATCATGGCTTGATTCGTCTTCCATTGTATTTTGTGTACATCAGAAGACACCTAAAGCATTTTGGTTTCTCATTCACTCACATTGCTAAACCAATGGGTCATATATATATTTATCTATTACTTGACCTATACCAGAAAAAAGCCATTTTTCGTGTCATTAAAAGCCATTCAAACAGATGTCAGAGTTGGTTATGGAATGAGAAAGATTGTACCTCATTGTAAAGCTGTACAGTGTTGCTTCATGTAAGCGCCGTTTTCTGTATTAATATTTTATCATCCGTTCCATTCACAAGAGCATTGTTTCCTGCCCTCTTCTGTTGTATTGTTTTAGGACTATTTTATTTGTTTTGTTTTTTTTGTTTGTTTTTTTTGGTTCATACCAACTTCAAGTTGTATTTCTTGTTTGAAAGGCCTGTGGTCCAGTGGAATGTATCAAGGAAGTACTGTAGTAGCTTTACAGGAGCCGGGCACTTCATTAACTCAGGATGCCTTCGCAATTCTTCTCACGTTTTGCAAAAGCCACAACCAGACAGATCGCAGGGGAAGTCCTCAGACATTCCTGACATTCTCCATTTTGGAGAAAGGTGTGCAGATACATGTTTTTTCCCCATTGGTCCATTTCTGCAAACCACTTTGCCTAACTAAGGCATTACATAGTGTGTTCTAAATATTACAACTAACACCTTACCACCTCCAAAAACCTCTCCCCGTACTTCTA
>CM050203.1:23415000-23417500 GCA_027475355.1 Coilia nasus | reverse complement strand
TGTTTGTCACAGCACGTCCAATTAGACAGTTTATCGCGTCATACCAGGAAAGTTGAAGAAAAAAAAAAACTGTTACTTTCACCAGTTTTTGTGGCCCAAATCAGTCTTGGGTGTTGGTCTGTCCTGCTGTTTAATTTCTAGTCTCTCCTCATACAGAAGACTATCGAATGGGTTTGCCAACAACCCGCGACAACTACTTGTCAACAATATTAGCAGTAGTCATTGTATTGGGCTAGCACGCTAACTAGCGGGCTAGTTTCCTTAACAACTTGACTAATTTGAACAACATGATTGTGAACGAACTAATGAAACTTAAACAAAAAACTCAATAACTTTGTGCTGACTGGTATGTTTTATTTAGAATATAATATGTGTAATGTATAAATAACAAGCACTCTGGACGGACAACACGTTCTCTCACCACTTGTCTTTGGGAAATCCGCTAGCGACTGAATTCTACTTTACTCCGATGCCGATGTTTGTTTGCCTGCCAATCAAGAGGGGTGTAGTCTTTTAGACAGTTCCACCAATTATAATGTGTAAGCCTAGCGTCTTGGCCCGCCCCCGCCCATCCCACTCTCCATTCACCCCCAGAGACGCTGAGCGTCCGAGGAAATGACGATTTTCAGCATTTATCCAATGAACACATGGCTTCACTGCATTGAAAAAAAGTGCATCAGACGTTCAGCTTCAATGGGGTGTCCGACTGTGCTGTGCATTCAAAACCATCGGAAAATCGCGTCGGACCCGACAATAATAAACAGAGTTATAAAGACTTAGCTATGAAGTTAAACACATTTCTAGGATGCTTCTAGTTTTAAACATAATGTCAATCCCAATTTAATGTAAATTCAACCTTGCATATTTGACCATTTATTTTGTGAAATGTTAGAGGAAGTTGAGCTTCCCTTGTTGTCTTAAAGGAATCGCCCCTGATATATATATGTGTGTGTGTGTGTGTGTGTGTGTAATTATATTATATTATATAATATAATATTATAATGTATAATATATAATTATACACCTACACATGCACATGCATATATATATATGCATATATGTGTGTGTGTGTATATATATATATATATATATATATATATATATATATATATATATATATATATATATATATATATATATATATATATATATATGCATGTGTATGTGTGGGTGTATAATTATGTGTGCATATACTGTATGTGTGTATACCTGCCTGTGTGGGTGCATGAGGTGACAGTGCAGCCTCGAACACTATAATATGTTTACACCTATTTTCTAATGGTGTCAACACAGCCTCGCCACTCGGCAGAGAAGCTGGCAACAATGTTTGGGCTCATGTCACGACAGCCATCACTGTCGCCATAAATGTGTGTGTGTGTGTGTGTGTTTGTGTTTGTGTGTGTGTGTGTGTGTGTGTGTGTGTGTGTGTGTGCGCCTTTTTTTTTTTTTTTTTTTCTCTGCCACCGCAGAGTTGAAACAGCTGCCCTGGCTGTCGATGGCAGTGGCACCACCGGAGCTCGCGCTACACGCTAACAAACCCGCAGGAGATTGGAGGGACAGACGTGCGTTTCCATGGAGACGATGGTGAGCCACTTCTTGTGAGCTGCCTCCCTTGCCCATCCGACAGAGGAAGACACGGAGTAGGACACAAAGGGGGGTTAGGGTGAAGATGTGCCAGTGTAATGCATGCTACACTTGCCATGGCCAGCCACTATAGGCCCAGGACTATGTATGGCATACTCTTTTTTGTTTCCAGAGACACACACACACGCACACGCACACACACACACACACAGCACAAAGACATACATACACACACACACATATGTACACATATACAGTGCAAAGCCACACACACACACACTCACACTCGCACACACTCATATATACAGCACAAAGACATACCTACACACACACATACATAGACATATACAGTGCAAAGCCACACACACACACACATAGACACACACACACACACACACACACACACACACACACGTATACAGCACAAAGACATACACACGCACACATATACGTAGACATATACAGTGGAAAGCCACACACACATAAACACACACACACACATAAGCACACACACATCAGGGATGGCAGCCCTGGCCTACATATCTGGCTGATGTAGCATGGGATGCTTTGTCTCTGGTGCACTTCCTGCGGTCATGGAACCCCTTTCATCTCCAGGCAGCCTTTTCTGCTGGATTAAGATACATGCCCGTGCCTCTACCTGTTGTAGACCCCCCAGCCCAGTGTCTGCTGATTTGCCCAACACGTAATGCAGTTATCTCCGCATCCCTGGGGGTGTGCCAACTAGTAGGAAGCATCTACACACACACACACACACACACACACACACACATGCACCCATACATCCATACGCACATATTCCTAGTAACACACATATTTGTATCCATTAGGGACGTGTCAACCAGAATGCAACCACAGAAAGAGAGAGAGAGAGAGAGAGAGAGAGAGAGAGAGAGAG
>CM050203.1:23382500-23410000 GCA_027475355.1 Coilia nasus | reverse complement strand
GTGTTCGTATGTGTTTGTGTGGGTGTGTGTGTGGGTGTGTGGATGTGGGTGTGTATGCGTGTTTATGGGTGTGTGTGAGATTAAGTGTATGTGACTGATTGACTCTCCCCAGTGGCCAGACATAATTCCTGAGAACATATCCTTTTGAGACAGGTGAACTATCCCATTGTCCCATTTGTTTTTTTTTTCTCTCTCTTTCTTTTACTCCTTACATTAAATCACAATTCCCTCCTTCTTTCCTTCCCCTTCACTCTCTACCTCCTCCTCTTCTTCCTCTTCCTCCTCCTCCTCCTCCTCTCCCCTCCCCTCCCCACACTAAAGCTAAGGTGTATAGCCATAATTGAAAAGAAGGGGGCCATTCAGAAGCATCTGGCAGAGCACCAGTTTCAGCATCTCTCTTCCTCTCCCCACACAGTCAATCATCCGCAGGCCCTGTGAAAGGCTGCTCCTTTTACTATGTGCATATCTCATATCAACCCTCTCCCAACCCTCTCCCAGGGACCTTGTTACACAGCCAGAGTCCATGCTTGTGTAAAGGCAAGTGCACGACAAGCACGAGGGGGGGCATCGTGCTTTGCCATTGAATTGCAAGGCCCTTCGCTCATGAATACTGTACTGTACTGTACATGCACATGTGTGCATACTTATGCACCGGGGTTGAAAATTAACTTTGCAAAATGTCAACCTTTACCAACCACCGACAAATAGATGGTGAAATTCAGCAGCCACTCAACAGCTAAACTGTTATTTTGTGCCAGAAATCTACCAGCCACTTTTATATTTTACAAAGGTGTGGCTGTTGGCAGGTGCCAATTTCCATCCCTGGTACACAAAGAAAAGAGAAAGTTTTGGTTCTTATGTTGTATTAAAGAAGACCTCAGATAATGGATTTTTATCTGAATTTTCCTTGGTTATGTGTCCGTAGCTGGCTGTGTGTGTGTGTGTGTGTGTGTGTGTGTGTGTGTGTGTGTGTGTGTGTGTGTGTGTGTGTGTGTGTGTGTGTGTGTGTGTGTGTGTGTGTGTGTGTGTGTGTGTGTGTGTGTGTCTGGATGTGGAGGTAAGTCAGTGTGAGGGAAAGTGATGAGAGGAGGCGTCAGTGTTAATAACGGGGCGGGGGATGACTCAGCATGACACACAGACACCATCTCAAGTGAGAGCAGATGAGAGGAAATCATTACATCAGGTTAGCTATGTGTGAATCAGTATTAATTCTCCATAATTATGACTTCAGTAGGGCCTTTACCATATATGTCATGAATATGTTTCCATAAGTAGTTTCATAAATAGTTTTATGTTGGTGCTTCTGAAATACCCATGTCTTGTGTTTAAAATGAAAGGTGCATAATTATTTTTAAAATAAGAATTTATAAACCCTTTGGGTAAAAGAACTTTACATGTGTGAAGACTTGCCACGACTATCAAGCTGTCACGATTTGAGCTTAAAAGCCATTCTTGCTTATCCCTCAGCCTGTGACAGCCTTTGGAAGTGTGCTTTATAAATGTCATGACCACTGTTGTCAAATATTCTCTCTGACTGTACGAGCAAGCCATCCCATAGATCAGATGAGCACACATTATGTAATACGCTAAGCGGGAGAGGATGTACCTGCTGTCACTTGAGCAAACAGTCATGAATGTACTGTAGCTTCTTGCATGTGAATTGTGTGAAGGATAAGTGACTGAAGGAGAGTTGATGAAAACAAGCCTCTTGTCTCCCTCTGGGAGCCTGCACACAACCCCCAGAGAGTTAAGTTAACGTGCCCCTGACACAATGTAAACGAGGGAAAGGGAAAGGTAGGAGTGTGTGTGTGTGTGTGTGTGTGTGTGTGTGTGTGTGTGTGTGTGCGTGCGATCATGTAAGTGTGCATGTGGAGTATGTGTTTTCTGAAAATGTTCAGGGCTGTCTGACAACATTCACAGAGCAAGAACAAAACAGTCTTTTCTCTAAGAAAATGCACCAGGGCCAAAGACTGGTACAAATGCTAATGTGACAAAGCTGCAGTATCATGTTGTTATTATTCAGATGTTGGTTAGCCTTGGGCACTGGGTACTTCAAGGTTCCTTCCAAGCAGACTGTTTTTAGGCCTTGGCACAACACCATCATGGGCGATGATCAGGTGATCAGATCAGAACTGAAGCTTCATGCAGGAAAAGCAGACTTCAAACACTACCACAGCCAATGGTGCACATTGATGTCATTAGCTTTATAAAAGGTCTAGACACTGACCACAAATCTTGATGCTAGACTGGTGTTGAAGGAGTCTAGTCGATATGTTGGCACTTGTAGGAGGCAGAGATGACAAAGTCAAGAGTTTAAAGTATATAGCATTTAAAAAGCAAAAGGCTTTAATATCCCTCTTGGAGTCAAACCAAGAATTATTTCTTGTATAAATGCCAGAGCATATGAAGTGGCATACAGTAGCCTTGGCAGCCCTCCTGAAAGTACTGTAATAAACTGATTGGTTCAAATTGGTTTTATTACAGTATGCGTGCAATGGCATAGCATATGAGTGTGCCTTATGGTGCTTTTACTGTTTTCAGAAACATTAGTGTAGTATTTCTTTACAGTGTAACTTTAATTTTTTACTTCAATAATGAAATGCATGTTTGAGCTCTGAGAACATATTCCTAAGGTGTCAGAACTTAATTAGCTTGTTAGGGCTACTGTTTGTCCACAGACATTGTTATGAAAGGTCAGGAGATGCAAAGTTCAAAGTTTACAAAAAGATTCTTCTGAAATTATACAACTAATAATAGTCAATAACGTATTATATTATATTATATTATATTATATTATATTATATTATATTATATTATATTATATTATATTATATTATATTATATTATATTACTGTATATTATATTATATTATATTATATCACCTTCACATCTCTTTAACGTTGCAGCACTTAAAAAAAACATCTCATAATACAGAGGAACAGCCTTTCTTTAGAGACTTTCAGTGAGAAATATTCGCTAAAAAATATCAAATGACCTTTCCTTGTTTGGATGGTCTGAGCTGGAGAGGTTGTCCCCCAAGGCTGTCCCCTTGCGAAGGAGCAGATGGGCCCTTGTGCACCCACCCTGGCACAGAGGGCGATCTCTGTGGAGGACACAAGAGTGTTACTTCATTGCTTGATAGCGGGGGAATTATTAATAAGACAGGCAGAGGGCTGTTTTATGAGGGTCAATAAAGCAGTTCACAATTCACAGGTGGCCCAGACTGAAAAAAACAGCAGAAGTCCAGGCGTCTCAGTGGGAGCGCAAGGCCTTTTACATTGTGCACACCAGATTGTGCGAGTGACGTTTACTGACTTACAAAAAGTGGGGAACAATGTCATGAATGTTAAATCCATCCTTGCTAAGCTGTCCTTGTGTATGTCATCTTGCTGTAACACTGTTATTTCCCTATCGCACCAGGGGATAAAGGGAGGGATAGTGTGGGATTCCCGCAATGTGATTCTGGCTAACAGATCCTGAGTCTTACAGTACCTGCAGAAGCCTGGAGGAGAGACATGTGCCTGATTGACAGGCTGAAAGGTGCTCGCAGAGCTTCAGACTTGGCCCAGAGTGTGTGTGTGTGTGTGTGTGTGTGTGTGTGTGTGTGTGTGTGTGTGTGTGTGTGTGTGTGTGTGTGTGTGTGTGTGCATGTGTGCGTGTATGTGTGTGTGTGTGTGTGTGTGTGTGTGTGTGTGTGTGAGAGAGAGAGAGAGAGTGTGTGTGAGTGTGTGTGTGTGTGTGTGTGTGTGTGTGTGTGTGTGTGTGTGTGTGTGTGTGTGTGTGTGTGTGTGCATCCTGTCGAGAAAACATGGCATTCATCTGCTGGTCACAGTCTTATCTTTTGGCTCCGGGCCCTCAGCTGGGTAAGCTGGTCCAGCACAAAGACAGACAGACAGGCAGACAGGCTGACAGACTGACTGACAGACAAACAAACACACAGCCTTCCACCAGCACCAACCCCTACACCTCCCCTGTGACTGACACGCCGCAGGAAATGGCTGCCAGTCCCTGCTAGTTTGCACTACAGTCCTGCACCTCCCTACAGACTACCAAGGAAGAGAGGGCAGAAGCTCCCCTGGGCAGAGTGAGGCCTCTCCTCTGGTACTGCCCAGCTCGGGACTCACATATGAGGACGGAGGGAGAGAGAGAGAGAGAGAAAGAGAGAGAGAGAGAGACTCGGCCTCTGAAGACCAATGAGTAAAAGGGGAACAGGCTTTGTGTTTTCCTCACAGCCAGCCAGCCACATGCGTCTTTTATGAGGGCTTTATGCTGTAATGGCTGCAGCGGAGACCATCCATAGAGAAGCATACAGACGCCTTGTAGAGTTGCCCGACGTAGCACTGTAGCAAAATACGATACTGAGCAGAAGTACTAGATGCAGAGGCGGTTCTTATCAACAGGCAAGCCAGGCAGCTGCTTGGGGCCCCCACCAGTTGACGACAGAGTCGAAATTTGCACAGACGTTGATGGAGGAATTTGCGCGGTGAGAGTGAAGATTCAAAATTTGCGTTTTGAAAAGTCATCCGCTGAGTGACTCTCATGGGTTTCCCGTTTACAAATAAGCCTCCTGTTGGGATGAGCAAAATGCTAAGCAGCCAATTGCGTGACCACATTTTTGGAGTCACAAAAGCCTTCAAGCAATCAGCGCTTGCAGTGGGATGCCTTACTACGAATGTTTGCACAAATCGGAAACCCTGTATTAACGTGCACATTTTGCCTGTTGGTAGCGGTTGGTACGCCTCCATTGCTATGAAGAGAAACTATATTTCGGGGAGTTACAAAAGAAAGAAGAAAAAAGAAGAAGAGGGGATCTCTATCAGGGGCGGAGCTAGGGGGTGGCTTTTGGGGCTGAAGCCCCGAATCTCACGTCAAAAGCCCCGAATCTTTTTAAGCTTTAAAAAATCATGACAACCCTGAGAATATGCTCCCTGTAAATTACATTAAAACTGATTAATGGGCAAATAGCCTACAACAAAACCCACATTTCCCTCATTCTTAAAACTAAATGCTGTTATTTTAACGTGACCCAACTAGAAAAATAGAATCCCACTAAAACAAGGACGTACATGTGTTGTAATTCTAAACATTAACGTCTCCTGTGTACAGTCTACGCTCGTCTGTCAGTACTCGTCTGTCTTCCTTCAACCACATAAGACATTTCTTTAAAAAAAAAAAACTACTGTTACCTTGTCATCAGCAGCAGCCAGTAAGTTGTCACACGTTTCAGGTCAGTGATTAAAACGTTATTTTGGGTTAGCACGGCAGTCTTGACGTTTGCTAGGCTACTAGCCACAGCTTGGCTGTCTACATCGGCTAGCTAGGTTAGGCTGCTATAAGAATTCTAGCCTGGTAAACCAGCCCCTCGTACTTCTTTTTATTTTGTACAGAATTCTGAAATGAAGTACGAGGAGAAAGTTAACGAGTTAATGAAATTGGGACGTGAAGAATAACCTTAATGGTGTTATGATACATTAACTAGTAATTTTCTCCATTTCTGAGCTTTGATTGCCATCTAGTGGAAAGTATATGCAACAGCATACTTAGCTACAAAATCATGGGCCTATTGTTCACTAAGCACAGTGAGGATATTTTAATGTCACGTGCATAGGTCTATAGTGACAGAGTGTAGAAAAATCAGTGAAATTGTGTCTGTCAGTCTATTTATACCACTTCTAACATACAAAAAAGCAAACAAGTAATCCATCTCTGCAGTCCCAGTTTGAATCTACTGAAAGTTAGTATAACATGAGTCTCAATTTTGCTATTGTTTACATAAGAATCTCTAGAAGTCAGTAATGAAGTGGTTATTGTTTTTTTTCCATATTGTCTTGTGCAGGCCATGCAACTGAGAATATAGGCTATGAATTAGAAGGGATTTAGTATTTGACATGTCTAACAGATCCCTCTAAAATGGACTAGAATGCAGGAAAGTGCATGTAAGAAATCCAAAATTTCTTACCCCAGAACAGTTTACACTGAAGACTTACACTACATTACTTACACTACACTACACTACACTTACACTATTGTTTGTATATGTAATATTTGTAACTTGTGAAATACAAAAAAACTATACTTGGTACAATTTGTTGGTTATTTATTAAAATTACAAAGGCCCCACTACCCCCCACTAGACCCTAGAGTCGCCACTGACTAGATGGCGCTAGCAATGTACAGCAAACATAGAACACTTACGTAAGCGCACACCCTGCGTGATATAATTTCAATTAAACAAACATAGTATTGAAACAAACTAATAAAACAATTTAGTTTCATAAAGTAGACAATTGATTGTAATATGCTGCCTTTGTCCCACAGCTAAATACAAGCTAGACATAGCAATCTGTGATCTGAGGGATCTGTGAACCTTTTCTCAGGTGCACACTTCTCATCGCTGAGTACTCCACATTGCCACACATGACAGGATGCAATATATCTGTTTGGTCCTCTTCCAAAATCTCATTTCACCCTGATGCTATCACCACCTCTGACGTCGGTTTGTGTGCATCCATTTTTATGACATGACCATTATAACTCGTGTCTGTGCCATGTTAGTCAGAGCAGCCCTGACTGTCATAAAACTGACATTTACACAAAGACAATAGTAGTTTATATTGTCTAACTTCTGCTGGTAGGTAAAAGAGAGAAGAGGCAAACAGGAGAGAGACAGAAAGAGAAAAAAAGTGAGGCATAGAGAGAGAGAGAGAGAAAGAGAGAGAGAGAGAGATAGAGAGAGACAGAGAGAGACAGAGAGCATATGTTTGAACTAACAGTGTGACGATGAGTACCGTCCATCCACTGTAAAATCTAGCAAATAATTCCCTGCCTGCTATGCAGGCATTATCGGCAGGGTGGAGAATTGCCGGCAAGCTGATGTCGAGGGAAATGTTTGTTTGTTTCCCAGCTAGTGGAATTCATGGTGTGTTATTCTGATACGCCTCAGTGAGAATGGTGCCAACTCCCCCCGGATGCACTTTTAGTTAAAACCAGAGCAGGTGGAGAGATGGGTACTGTAGATGGTCTGTTTTTTTGTTTTCTTACTGCGGAAGGCTAAATTAAAATATACCACCCTACACTTTTTCATTCAGTTTTCATTTAAAAATAGGCCAGGTGAGGCATGCAGCTCATATATGTGTGTGTGTGTGTGTGTGTGTGTGTGTGTGTGTGTGTGTGTGTGTGTGTGTGTGTTCGTGTGTGTGTGTGTGTGTGTGTATCCATATTTGTGTGTGTGTGTGTGTGTGTGTGTTTGTGTGTGTATCCATATTTGTGTGTGTGTATGTGTAGTATCAACAAGGGAACAAAATCATATGATCACAGTTTACTGCATTACCAAGGGCCAAAAACACAAACCCAGATTTCTATCGTCTCTGAGATTCTCAGCAGCGTCCGATCAATAAGAAATAACCCAGCAGTTCCACTTCAGTTGCCATTTAATTATAGTTGCTCCGGAAAAAAAAATCATTGTTTGTTGTTAACATGCCATACCATAAGATTGGTGCAGACTTAACCTGCCATGTAGCAGTTTTTTACTGCTACACACATTAGCAAAGTGACACAATATGACGTCTTTCCACTTAAAGAAGAAGTTGAGTGTGAATAAATCCATAGCCCTGCTGTTCGAGGTCACCTAGTGCTGTAGGTAGGAAAAAGAACGTGAAAATTTGATGCAACAGAAATCGAATAATGAAGTGGTAGCTGACCCTAACTGAATGGGGCATAGAAACTCACAGCTTAATTTCCCTATGCTCCATTCAGTTAGTGTTAGCTACCAGTTTATTAATCTGTCTGTGTTGCATTAAACTCCCCCCTTATTTTTCCTAACATCAGCTCAGCGCTGTGACCTCGAACAACGAGTCTATGGGTTTATTCACACCAAACATCTCCTTTAATCTTGGTGTATAGAGGTTAGAACATACTTGAAGCACATATACTGAGCATGTATTTATTTGAGGACCAGCTGTTGACAGAGTGGGCACTATAGGGTATAGTAATGTTATGCCGCAATAATTTTCTGCATGATGAATCTACTGAAAGCCTAACTATTCTACACACAAGGGACCCTATCATGCTGCCCTACCATGCCGCGGAGATAACCTGTTCAGGGTAAAACACTCCTATCATCCGGGTAAATTCGCCATCGTAATAGCAACACGCCATGGAAAATGCGCCGCTGGCTTTTAAAGGGAATGAGAGTATAAATTCTGATTGGTTAATTGTATGTTACGCCCAAAACACACCCATGACTAATGAAGCACTTTAAGAGCAACAGTTTTGAACCATGCGCCTGGTGCAATGTTCGCTTTTCCCGCTGTCAAAATACCAAATTGTGTCGGGAAAGCCCCCAAAGCAATATGCATGACAGACTTTACACAATGCCCATATGATCGTGAAAATAGAGCCCAAAGTGTCTTGTAGATAGTGCAGGCAAAGACTCTTCAGTGATCCAACAAGCAAAAAAAAGGCAAATCATCTGACAAAACATTCACTCAAATATTTGTTTTTGTTTTTGTCAACATCAGAAAAATGTGAACATGAATGAATTTAAATACTTTGTAATACATATTTGCAAAATCTATTTAAAAAAGGTTTCCAAGGTCCTTATAAAATCAGCTAGTACTATGACACAATATGTCTCCCTTCAAGGTCACTTGCACTAGACAATTTTGAGACAATCTTGGAAGCACTGTTGACAGATGAAAATGGCGCTGTCAGTTTTTTTTTTTTTTTTGGTTTAAAATGAACGTCCTTCAGACACAACAAAGCCTAAGCTACTAGTGAATTTCACCGGTGTACAATGTTGCAGGCTTTCTTTTAAAAAACAGGTTTGTGAATGAATGTGTCAGGCCAGTGATGCTCAAGTCTAAAAAAATATGTACTGAATGGATTCTGTTTTATTGTGTGGAGAAATGCATTTCACACTGTATTGCAGAGCTCTATGTGCACTGTGGGAGTGTCACATCTCCGGTGTTAGGGCTTTGGATGAACCCGATAAGAGAACTGCATTCCAGCCAAACAGGAGGAAACATTTCATGGCACGCTGTGGTCTAAAACTCAGTGGTTAATTGCGGCAATTAAAATCTCACAGGCAAACCACAGCTTGCTGTTGTTTGTATTAACAAGGCAAAACATTTGAACCGTTCTAGTAGTGCTGATGGTCTGTTAAAAAAAACAAGTGCGGAAAAATATCTATGTACTTTTTGGGGACAATTTCTACCAAAAGACTCAGGGGGCTCGAATGAGGTTATGATATTTATTCCAGTAAAGTGATAAACATTGTGCATATGATTTTCTTTGGTCAGAATACAATTGGAATGTCTTCAGTCACACCGTTTCCCCCAAATGTTTGCTGTTCACCTGCACGCACCTGCTGTACATGTACCTGCACTGGAACTCACCTGACTGATTTGTTGTAGTCGCTTGTTTGTTTTTTAACTCATTTTGTACTCCTTATTTAAGCTTCTCAGTCTGTGCGTGAACTTTGCTTAGGTCTACTTGTTTGTCAGCCAGACTTTTGTTGCTGTTTTGCGTTGTACCAGAAATTTTCCTTTGTAGAAGTTATCACAATAGTTTTCCTTTGGGTTTTGTGCATAAACCTCCTAAATCGTTTCGCACTCGTCTCCAGGTGTCCTTTAATCTGTGACAACAGCGCTATTTTGCTGCTTTGGTATTTCAAAAGGCTTTTTGTCACTTCTTAACAACATTCAAGTTGAAACAAGTGAGGTTAAACCTCCTAGGAGAGCTGTGAGAATGAGCTGGTGGTCTCTCTTGTTTCGACTGAAAGGAATAAGAAGAGGAAGAGGTGGGTGTTAACATTAACTGTGAAAGCATGATGGGAACACATTTACACGTGCACGCCAGTGAAATAGATGAAAGATGACAGCATTTAAAGTTTTATCCTCTCTCTCTCTCTCTCTCACTCTCTCTCTCTCCTTTCTTTCTCTTCTTCTTTCTTAGTTAAAGCCACAGTGATTCAGACACTCCACAGAGACCGAAGGAGTACGTTTGTTCTTTAACAAATCATGACTTTACTCCCTTGAAATGGGAGTAAATTAATGGGATCTAGCTCTTACTCAAGCCAAATATTTTTTCTTCTTTAAAATTTTACTCCCGTCAGACTGATGTCAAATGCCCTTTGTGGGAGTTAGCGACTAGGCTCGCGTCACACAGCACCATGGATCAAAATGAGTCCTCCGCTGACACCCGCAGCCCTAGTCTCTCTACCCCTAAAGGAAACCTCCACCAGCTGCATAGCACGATTCAATACCCGCTCTCCCCTCCTCACCCATCCGTCCACCCCACCCCCCCCCAAATAGCTGCTTTGTGGGTTGAGTTTCAAGTTCACCCTCACTACAGTGGGAGTGCGAGAGAGAGAACAGAAGTGTTCTTTAAAGAGGGGTTTCTAACATCTGGAAATCCCATCCCTTGGTTTTTGCAGTGCTCAGTTATTCATTTGGTCGCTCGCTCGTACCCCCGGGCTGTTTAATCCTTGCGCGAGGATAATCGTGCCTGACAGCGGACCGGGTGGCATTCGCTGGAGGAACGGATGGTGCTGCGGTGAGCGGTGAGCGGTGCCGTTCCGCTCCTCTCTGCCATCACAGACAGATATGTCGAACCAACGCTCCTTCCAACTGTGCACCGTGGCCCCAAGCATCGTCACATGGAGTTCAAGGTGACCTTGAACTCTCTTTGCAGGGCATGCAGGAATAACACACACACGCACCTTCACATGAGCTAAACTTGATTTTAGTAGTGCTCCACGGGGATTTCTCCAGACCTCTGAAAGAGGTGGGGGAGCGAATTGTGTGTGGATGTATGATGATATATGTATATATATAAAGAGAGAGAGAGAGGGATAGAGAGAGAGAAAGAGAGAGAGAGTAGTGGAGAAAAAAATACAGATGGAATTTTTCAAAAAGTAGAAAATGAAGGGTCACCTTGTGAAATTCAGCCCTCATTTAGGCCCAGGGGATTAGCTGCCGGGAGGGGCGTGTATAATTGTTGGAGATTTCATCTGGGGGCCGCGGAGGTGTATTAACCCCTCCGGTGCAACTGGCGGGAGACGGCAGAAGGGAGGTGGAGATTGCAGAGAGCCGATGCGTGGTGTTGGGAGGTGGTGATAGTGGGAGGTGGCGGTGGGTGAGCTGGGGTATGGGGGAGGGCGAGGGGGACGGGGAGGGGGAGGAGGGTAAGACGGTGGGTTAGGAGTGATGTGATTACAGACTCAGGGTGAGCAGTGGAGGATGTTTGCCAGAAGCACCTGGGACTCGCCGGAGAACAATTACCTTGAAAAAAAAAGCCCCCATCACCCTGGACCGAGTATAATCACTCTCCAAAATCTGACATGGCATGTGAGCAGAGGGGGAGGATGGTAACCTTTTTTTAAACTTGGGTATAAATCACCATGACCTTGAGCGCTACACTCCTTTAGTGCGTCAACAATGTGATGCCAAGCATTTTTTTATAATATAATAATAAAAATAAATAATACAAAAAAAATGGATGTAACAGCAAAATGAGAATTGAATTAGGAGATGAAGCACTTCTCGTGCGCTGCGTTATTCCTCGCCTCTATATGCTCCAAAGCCCCAGAGCGCAAACTGTCAATACATGGATGTAGTCAGCTTTACAAAAATAGCCCTGGGTAAAATGTGTAGACCTCACAGCACCTGCTCAGAGGTGAACAGAAAGCCGCTCAGGATTAGAGAGGACAAAGGATAAAGTGAGTGTGTGTGTGTGTGTGTGTGTGTGTTTTGTGTGTGTGTGTGTGTGTGTGTGTGTGTGTGTGTGTGTGTGTGTGTGTGTGTGTGTGTGTGTGTGTGTGTGTTTAGGTGGTGTTGCTGTGGTTCTGGTCCGGTGTGTTGAGGTGGGGCAGGAGCTGTGTGTGTGTGTGTGTGTGTGTGTGTGTGTGTGTTTGTGTGTGTGTGTGTGTGTGTGTGTGTGTGTGTGTGTGTGTGTGTGTGTGTGTGTGTGATGATGGAGTGAAGTGGGCGGGGGACTTGGCACAAGATTGTCCTATTTTTCAAAGAAACATGGAAAAAGCAGCAGTGGCTGAACTGCAAAAAGTGGTTGGCACAGCAATGCTTATCAGAAAGCATACACACATTTGAATGTTTGGCATGATGAGCGGGTCAATGGCACTAACAATAAATAACTCATACATTCCAATACCCTTTCACATTGATACCAGGGGTAGTGCTATATCAAGCAGGGAAAGCTCCAAATGACAGTCCTTCCCTTACAATAACAGCGCACGCAGCGGTGGATTGTGAAAGATATATGGCCACAGAGCTGCAGTATTTCAAGGTTGTATCAATCTTTTACACGACAATGTGTTATGCATCCTCAATGTGTATGCCCAGGTTATGGGTGGAGGGGGATGTGTAAAGAATATTTTAAGACAAAATGGAGGGTTCTTTGTGGTTGATGTAGCAATCTGTTGTTATTCCAGCAAAGTGCATTACTGAAGCTTAGAAATAAAAGAAACAAACTCCAGACTCAGCTACAGAAACACCTGTCTGTCTGTCTGTCTGTCTGTCTGTCTGTCTGTCTGTCTGTCTGTCTGTCTGTCTGTCTGTCTGTCTGTCTGTCTGTCTGTATGTCTGTCTGTCTGTCTGTCTGTCGTTAGCCATATACGGTTTAAGACACATCACAGGTTTTTAAAGATGTAGTAAATTATGCTAGTCCAATACACTTTTTATTAAAATTACTGAACATCTCATCATGATCAACCATCTAAATGATCCCTAATTCTCTCTGTCTCTCTCCCTGATGCAGAAAGACAGAGAAAAGTGGGGCGTTTGTCTTCCTTCTTTAATACACCACTGCCTGTTTCCCTTTGTCAGCTGCAGGTGGTTTTCCCCACCCTACTACACAGAGTGCTCGCTCTACCGCTTCTCTTCCTCCTGGCTACCTTCCACACATTTAATAATGGCAGTACCACCTGAGAAATATTGTTTTTTAGATGACAAAATTCTAAATTATACTTTAAGTCCATCGGGATCAATATGGAAGATATCACAGGGGGGGGGGGGGGGGGGGGGGGGGGGGGTGTGCTGTTGCAGCTCACACACTTGTGGTCTGCCTGTCAGGTCGTCTTCGATCCATGTGGCCACCAGGGCATTCACCTGCAACTCATCTCTCAGTTTATCCTTCAGCAGTACAGGCTGGAGTGGGTTGAAGTCGCTCAAGATGTCAAAAGTGCAGAACATGATATGACATGCGCACCTCACAGCTGGGTCTGTCCACGGAGGAGTAGGTTGTTGCATCATCCAAACCCACACACATCTCAGAAACAAAGCAGCAGGGATCCACTGCTGAACTAAACAGTGAAGAGAAGTATGCTAAGATCTGTCTGTACATGACCGTCACTCAGTGACAGGTTACATTACCGCTTTCCACAGTTCTGGAGATTAAACATTCAGTGGTTACGGCAGCTCCTTTTTTAAAACACATTGTGAATGTCCTCAGGCAGAATATACTGGTCATTTTACACAGACAATAGCAAAGCATGAAAAGAGTGTCAGAGAACTAAATAATGACAATTAAGTAGGAATAGCAAGTGCGTTCCTTCAAAGCTGGTGAAGCTAAGGATGAGAGGATGCATCTTAAATGTTCGCACTGTGCAGCGAATAGCCTTAGTGAGAGGCACTTAGGGAATAGCACACTGCAGACTGTGAGCACTGCTGTGTGAGTGAGTGCTGTTGTGCCGTGTGTTCATTTGGATACCTGAAGCACAAAACATCAATCTCCCTCTTTACTCTCTCACCTGCGAGCCATACTCCCACTCCACTCCACTACCTTACCTTACAGCCCCCCCACCCACACACACACGCGTGCACACACACATGCACTAACCTTTTTTTTTTTCATTTCTGTCCTTTTTTTTTAGAAAGTCTAGCGATGTGCAAAGAGGTCAGACGCTAGACAGCATTTTCCAGCTCATTACAGCAAATTAGAGAGACGCTGCGAACAATTAGGGGGTAGGATTGGGGAAAGGGCGGTCTGGCCAGGAAGTGTGTGTGTGTGTGTGTGTGTGTGTGTGTGTGTGTGTGTGTGTGTCAGGGGGTAAGGGGTTGGGGGTTGAATAGGGAAGATGTTAATGAAGATATTATCTCTCTCCATCCCTCTCTCCCATTCCCAGTCCTCTCAATCACACCCTTATCTCCAAATCTCTCTTTTCCCCATCCTTCAGTTGCCCCTGTCCAACACCTGTTAATTAACTCTGACCACATCCACATCCACATCCGCCAAAGGTTTTGAAGCTGACTTCCTCTCTGCCCCTGCCTGTCTTTGTTACCTGGTCACTGGAGGGATTGACCAGGTACTGCAATGACCCTGTCCGTCTGTGTGTCTGTCTGTGTGTCTGTCTGTCTGTGTGTCTGTCTGTGTGTCTGTGTGTCTGTCTGTCTGTCTGTCTGTGTGTTTGTCTGCTCTTATGGGGAGCCAGGTTGCCATCTCCGATTGCGCTTGCTTTGTTTTGTGAGCTGTTGTTAAGGCGGGGGAGTTAGTGCTATGTGGCCAACACTACCATCAACACCCATTAGTGGTGTCCATGTGTTTGCCGTCTCTGTGCAAATCTCCAATTAGCAGCCCGAAACCATGTTAGTACCATTGCACAGCTACGGGAACCTTTGAATATTGAGTTTCATGAACAAGAATGTAATTGGAGACACAATAACCTTTGGGGTGCTAAAGCAATTGGCAACATAATTGCCCTTCCCACAAATTGCACATGCAGGCATACTTGCCGTACACTGCTATGCAATATGTAATAATGTCTTCTAATTGAAAGTGGATACATTGGGAATCGGATTGCATTGTGTTCAATTGTAGATCTAGACAATGCCTAATTGAGAAAGGGATAGAATATTGCAAAGAGCCCCTCATGTTCAAACTGTGTAATATCCACCGCATAATGCGCAATACCTACCTCACAGCGCAATACTACTACTGTGCTAATCTGTATATAGCTCATTACGTGTATTATTTGTTTAATTATTTGTATATACTCCCTTCTTACTTGCTATTTTTGTACTTGACACTTTGATACTCTCATCTTGCACCTTTGTGGCCTTGCTGTATAGTTTTTTGTACAGGCAACTGTACAATGACAATAAAGGTCTTGAAGTGTCAAGAGAAAAACACTTTTTCAAAACACAAGAACTCTTGGTTTTCACTGAAAGAGGTTCTCTAGTTCCCTGTGACAGTGATTTCTGTGGGAGCAAGGGCCCTGATCTGTCAGGCCGTATCTATGAGCAGGGTCCTAAAACATTCAGTGCAGGCTGCCAAGTCCAGGCATCAGGGAGGTCTGCTTCAGTCCTGACTCAGTCAGAATATCACTGAAATCAGACTGAAGTGCTTTTAATGGTGCTGAGTCAATCCACTGAGGCACCTCTCTCTCTTTGTCTTTCTCTCGCATTCTCTCTCTCACTCTCTCTCTCTCTTTCTTTCTTTCTGTTCCTGTCTCTTTTTCTTTTTCTTTCTCTTTTTCTTTTCTTTTCCTGTCTCATGCTCGATCCCTAATTTTCTTTCTTTCTCTCTCTAGCTCTCTTTTTTCTCTGTCTCTCTCTTTCTCTCTCTTTTGTTCTCTCTCACTGTCTCTGTGGTGGTAAGGAATCTAACACTGAAATCCTTATGAAGCCACACAAGGCCACACACACGTACATTTTCTGACAATATTCAAATGAATCGGAGTGATGGAACAATAAAAGCTGCCTGTGGTTTTTGGACAAAATTGCTGTGATCTGGACGTTTCTTGTCTGCCATTTGAAAAGAAAGGGCCAAAATCCAGACAACAGAAAAATTAGCAAGTCAACCAGTCCAACAGGCTGCAGCCACACTGGCACGGCTACAGTTAACAGAGCTGTCGCCCGATTGGCTTGTGAATGCTGTTAGTGGGTCCATACTGACCGCAATAGCAAAAAAAAAAAAAAAAAAAAACTCTTTCCTACACTCTTGGCCATTTATTGGGGGCTTAAGGAGAAAAAATAATAAAATAAAAAACCAGACCACACTCCCAGGAGCACCTGGGGCTGGCTGTCTTGTCAGTGGCGCATCGGCGATTGTTTGGCTGCTCTTCATGGCGAGTGTCAGCTTGCATGTACCGTTTCATCGTTTTTTTTTTTTGTTTTTTTTTTTCTCAACGCCGGGCCTCTTTCCAATTGTCTGTCCTTGACATGCCATCGTAGCACAGCTTGATGGAGGACTTCCTGTAGGAGATGGGAAGGGGATCCAGGGGAGTGGCATCAATGATAAACTCACTTTTCTGCTCTGCCTCATCCTTTTCAATGCCTCTCACACACACACACACACACTGGCCATTTTCAGCATAAAACAACCAGTATCAAAAAGAAAACACACTATTAGACGCGATGGGGGACAGTCAGTCATCCCTCTTTGAAACTGCCTTGGATTCATGTGTGCATGAGTGGAGAGTTAAGTGAATGAGAGGGTGGCAGAGAGCATCTCTGGGTCAGTCATCAGTCTTCATAAAATCCCTCAGATGTAACTTGCAGCTCAGGCCTACGACCTTGGGCCGACTGCAAGGGGCATGACAGGGTGATTTGCGGAGCCGACATATCTGCTCATTGGAGTTACAAGGCCTGACATGAATCTCAGCAGGTGCCACATCTAAAAGTGTACTTCCAATACTTGGAAATGAAAGCAGTCTTTGAATAAATGACAAAAAGGTTTCTTTGTTTTTTTGAAAGAAGGGTTTGAGTGATAGTTTAAAAGGAGGCACTGCAATACAGTGTCCTATTTTCAGCAAATCGTAAACACAAGGACCTTGCTATTGTCTGACAAGGCATTTGTGGTTTTACTACAGTTTTCCCACCAGTTTTGCTAGCATTTGTATGACTAAATATTATACTGCTCTTTAGAAAGCTGACAAACATCCCACTGACTTTGAATGGGCCACTCCAATGTTCGGAGGTCAAATTTTTGTATAATGACTGCTGAAAATGTATAATGACCACTGTCAATGGCAATGGGTTTTGATCTTCTTTTATATCACCCTGCAAGTAGTCCATTTACTTATCATAACAGAATTTCAACAATATAAACTGCAGCGAGTTACTGTAAAACATTCTCTTGCATAGATTAACTATTTTAACAGCGGAAGCTATAAAGCACTAGCCTGGTAAACCAGCCCCTCGTACTTCATTTCATTTTGTACAGAGGGTCTGGAACAAACACCGTCAGAAACGATTTGTTGGAGGTGTGGACTCTGCTGAAGTTTAAAAAAAAGTGCCTCTGCCTTTACCCAATCGCTAACGCCTGGTCGTCACGTATGCAACTACCCTACCTACTGTACACACTACATTTCAAATGTAGCACACAAGGTCAGCGTCACGGCTAATGAACACACCCTCTGTTCGCTGATTGGATCGGTCTTGCTGGGGCCGACTAAATGACCCTCAAGAGATTCCGGTCCAGACCCTCTGTACAAAATGAAATGAGGTACGAGGGGCGGGTTTACCAAGCTTATAAAGCACCAACCAAAAATATTTAAAATATAACATTGTTAGATGTTTCTGACTTTCTATTAACTTTCTTTTTTGGCAAGTAGCCCCTTTGCATCGGGGTCTTGCATCACTCTGTTGGGGCTTATTCCATGAGAATGACCACCTCACAGAACACTATCCCTTACATATTCTAGCGTGTTCTGTGGAGCTATCTTCTAATAAAAAAAAGATAAGATCATACAATTATGAGAACAAATGCATTACTGAGAACCACCACCTCAGCCCTTACCTTCACACATAAACTACATGCTGCAGGAGGATGATAAGATCATCCCACTGTGTGCTGAGCCTAATTTAGATGCATTGGCATCTGGGACTTGTAGTCTTTCTCAAACACGAAACCCCCACTGATCAAACACAATCAGACAGAAAGCAGCATTTACCTTTGCAGGGTGTCAATATTTGATACCTGACAGGTTGTGTTTGAACCTGTCTCTACCTCACATCCATACATTTACTTTCTGTGAGTGCTAAGGACATTTGGCTTTTGTGAAATGACATTGCAGTCTTCAATATCCACAAGAACCTCAGAGATACATGGTAATGTGTCCCATTTAAATAAGTAGGATCGACAATTTTCAGGACAGTTTGACAGAATAATACATAAAAAAACTAACACTCACTATTCCACTGCCAAAGATTGCTATTTCATACTTGGACAACATCAGGGATGAAAATGAGCTGCTGTGTTTGCCACGCTTGTGTGCCACGTTTGTGTGTGTGTGTGTGTGTGTGTGTGTGTGTGTGTGTGTGTGTGTGTGTGTGTGTGTGTGTGTGTGTGTGTGTGTGTGTGCACGCAGCTGCGCGCGTGTCCGTGTGTGTATGTGTGTGTGTGTGAGTGAGTCTGTGTGTGTCTGTGTGCATGCACATGCGTGTGGGTGTGTGTTTTCATGTGCACTGTGTGAGAGGAACAACTGAAGTAAAATGTGGGTCTGGGTTGTCAGTCTTTCGTTGTGTAAGCATGCAAACACACTCTTGGCACTAAAAAAAGCTATTGAAACAGGTTGAGTTGAGTCTTTGTCTTAGGAGTGATGAGAACATTTAACTGACACCTTCCTTTGGCTCTCAAAATCTATACGCTGCAGGCATCACTTGCCTGTGTTTTGTGTGATTCTATTGTGTTACACAGGCACGCAACCACTTTGATGCACGTTTATTTGCATCCTAAGGAAAGACATGACATTACATACTAATTACACTCTTTCGTTCGTTGACATACTATAAATATCTTTCTCTCTCTCTCTGTTTCTCTGTCTGTCTCTCTCTCTGTGTCTTTGTCTCTCTGTGAGCATGTGTGCATGGGCATGCATGTGTTTTTGTGTGAATGTGTGTGTGTTGCTGCACGTGTGGACGTGAAAATAGCCCACTTTTGATATTCCTGTCTTCGCTTTGCTTTGACACGTGTTTGTTCATGCCATGAGAGAGAGAGAGAGAGAGAGAGAGAGAGAGAGAGAGAGAGAGAGAGAGAGAGAGAGAGAGAGAGAGAGAGAGAGAGAGAGAGAGAGAGAGAGAGAGAGATAAACAGCTTGATACTCAGGGTACACGGCCAGCTACTCCCACAAGTGATCACACTTGCAAGCAGATGATGGAGTCCACCCAAGACATTATATGTGATTTCTTGTTGGGCCTTAGCCTGTTCAGGGCATTATAAAGTTATAATGTTCGTTAGGCAGATCGAGGCAGCTTAGCTCTTTTAGGCATGAGATCATTAGTTCAGCAGGAAGTGTAATAACAAAAAGTGAGGGGATTCATACAAAGTCATGTACACAACAGAATGCATACAGTGGTCTTACAATTTTAGGTCGAGAGCAATTTCCGACAGCACTTCTGGTCCAGTCTGTTCCTTGTCTACCATCTAAATTGTGTGACTTGGTGAATATGCAGCTGCCAGGATTTGTGACCCTGCAGAGTAACAACTTTGCTATTGCATGCCTTTTGTATTTGAATGTCTACATTTGTGCAGCCTTGACAGAATAAAAGGTGTACAGACCTACCCATTTATGGATTAGGGGCAATTGCCATATTTCAAGAGTGAACATTCTCCTAAGGGCTCATTCACACCAAACACTCTGCGTATTCAGCGCGTGCCCGTTTTCTGTCCGTATTCGTTTAGAATGCATGTTAACAAATTAGACTATTCACATCGCAAGTGTGATCAGCGCGTATTCTGTCCCTATACAAACATATTGTATACGGATACGCGCTGTACACGCTCAACTCGGTGTGAATGAGCCCTTAGTCAGCCTATCAGCAGCCTTACTGGATACCAGTAGCGGCTCCTGAGCATAAATATTGGTGGGGCGGTCACTGATTCCGATGCCTGAATCACTACCATTACCAAATGTTATAGAATAATGTATACTGATAGGCCTATTTAAAACCTAATTAATGTAGTAATTCGGGTGAGCAGGTCTATAATAAATCTGTCTGCAAGCAGAACCATAAAGCATGCGTTTCAGAGTTCTTTAAAAAAATATGAACATTAATGTATATCGCTATGATTAACGAAGACCAATGAAATGCTGACCCAATGCACTAACAGCAAACAATGCAACAGCCTCATATAATTTAGTAAGCACAAGGACACATTTTGCCTCTCTAATTGATATCGAAGGCTTACATGGTAGCCCTCATCGAGGTGTGCTGCGATATTAACTTGACCTAGCATGGGTAGTTTTGTAGCACACTGTAAATGTGCTTTGCTTGAGGGTGTGCTTTTTTGCTACTTCGGAAAAGTGCTTCACTTTGCTAACTCTTGTAATCATTATGTCCCCTTGTCCTAAGCATGATCTGAACAGTAGACACGGAAAGCAAAATACTGTATTCCTTACGAAGCAACCACACAGCCTCTTCATTTTTATCATACCATGTTCGCGAAAATGTTTGGTTGTATATATCTTCCATTTGTCCTCAGTTTTCTGTGTTATACTGATGTCTGGTCTGTCTGGGCCAAGCTGCTGAATCACTAACTTATCTTCTAATTTCAGTCCATCAAATGCATTTTTAATAGAAAGTCCACGCTGTTGGACAAGGAAGGTTCTGTGCTGCAGGCCATCGCTGCATTGGACACGATTCGGTTTGGTCTAACGTAATGTTACTAGAGGAGTACTGATCTGTGAGCTCCTAGAAGAAGGTAAAAAAGCCAGGTTGGGCAGGCTTGATCCTGCCCATATTGGACTCTATTAGCGCTGCTTGCAATTCCGACAACTGACGCCAGGCGAATACGATAAGTCAACAGATGAATGTGGTCGCTGACCGGTCCTGCCCCATAACTGCAATCAACAAAAGTATTTCAGATTCAATTCCACAGTGGTAAATAAATAGTTATAAAAACAACCCATACACAAACCATATACGACAGAGTAGTTAAATAGGTAGCAAGCAGAGCAGTTAAGTAGGTAACACTATTTATTAGGAGGAAGTAGGTTTTGGGGTGGATGTTTTTTGGGAGGGCGCTGCCCCACCTGCCCATATTGACGAGTCGTGCCTGCTGGATACCATAACCTTCAAATGTCAGAGTATTGGTAAATTTAATGTTCTATTTACATTTTTCAAACTTCTCTTCAGCTCCTTCAGTAATAGTAAGTCATAATGGCAAAGAAAAGATAACAGATGGCAAAGCATTGAATATGACAAAGACTATGCAACAGGAAGACATTAAAACACAGTTATGTGCAAAGCTAGCGAGTATAATTGCTAACTGTGAGGCTAATTTAAATAACCTTAAGTGCACATCACCAGGTGTTGGGTTTGGCTCCAGTAAGCACACTAATGAAGTGCAGATCAATGAGATACCAATCAATAACATTTGTTAGGCAACTTTAAACAGGAGAAACTGAATGAACACTAAGCAGCTGTTGAGATGGTAAGCTATCCACCTGTATTGGCCTTGAAGAGCTCAACTGCTTTCTTATTTAAGCTTTGTTTCATGATTGGTCTGACATTTAGTAGAGGACGCAAATTCCGTAGACAGATGGGCATGATTAAATTACCCCCACAAACACACATATACACATCTCACACTCACGCAGGCATGCATGCGTGCACACACACACACACACACACACACACACACACACACACACACACACACACACACACACTGCTTGAGTGTGGATCTCTCACAGTTTGAAAAGACAGCAAATGGAGTCATAAAGCGGCCATACTCACTTGATGCGCCCTCCCCGCATAATGAACTAACCACAGGAAAAAATCATCGGCTAGTCCCTTGTTGCGCATGATGCACTGACATTGTATATTAATTGGGGGCAGTTGGCATGAAGCTGCCTGCAGGTGGCCGCTTGGCATCATGGGTAATTGACTCAGGAAGAGTGGGTACCTGCGCAGCTTCATCTGAAAAGGAACAATGCCTGTCAAAGTGTACCCCACTCCACCCCCAACCCTCCCCACCACCCCCCCAAGCCTAGAAGGAGACTTTTAGATGTGGAGACCCCCTCCCCCCTCACCCCCCTTGGAGATGGAGCTGCCTGCTGTTCCTGCCCTCTACGACAGATGTTCTTTTCAGTAATATGCCACTGCGCTGGCTCCTGAGAGCCCTGGCTTGCTGGCGTAATGGATGTAGATGACAAAAGGGAAATGAAACAGGCTTACACACCCACATGCAATGCGCCAGTTGCTCGCTCTGGAGCATGGATGCAGACTTTAAGCTGTGCAGCCAAACACCCTGACAGGAGATGAAAAGCCTGAAGGGTGGGGGTCGGGGGAAGGGTGTGGGGGGTGTAGGATGGAAGGGAAGAAGAGAGAATGTCTGATGCCTGCATGCGTACTGCGTGCACTTATTTTGGATGCAGCACTTACACATTCTCAGCAGACGCCATTTTCCTCTCCATCTAATGCTAAGAAAATTGGACTCAGACGGCTATCAAGGTTCCACTGTCTGACTTAAACACCGCAGGTCTTTTCTCGCTCTTGTGTTTCCATTTTCTGGCTTTAGATCAGATAAGTTGAGCTCTGGGATTGCAATTCCACAATGGCAGGTTATGATGGAAGCCTTTTAGTAGACCTCAGTAGCATGCTGTGGTCCTGGCGAAATTAAGGGCCTCACTAAATTTGGGCTAAAACTGGGCTCTCCGCCTCCTTAGCTGATAATGCTGAGCCAGTCTGGCCTGAAATGACACCATCGCCGTGGCCCCGGCAACCGGTGGAGTTTGACGGATCTCTGTTTGACTGAAATCTGTTCTGGTTAATTTCACTCTGGAAACAAACGGATATCAAAACACTCGGGTACATTCATCATGTGTTTGACATCCGTCTGTGTGTAATCAGCAGCACGTTCCAGTGATTGTCTGGAGATCGGCAAGTTTTACGGATATTGAATGCAGTTCTTGGTTGCTGCCACAATCAATTATCAATCAAAAGAATTATTTTCAACATTGCTCCAAGGCTTTCTGTGTTTATTTATATCTTTCAAGGACAAGCTGTGTTAAAAGAGTTCTGTGATTGTGCAGATCATATGTGCTTCTATTAGTTTATTGTAAAAACTGCTCTGTTATACCACAATTATTGCAAATGTTAATTTCAAGGACTCTTGTAGTACTGAATGAGAAAATTCAAACAGCTGATGACAACAACATCATCACTTATATCTTTATATTTTAAGGTTCAGGTAGGGAGAGAAGAGAGAGAAGAAGAGGTAGAGAAGAGAAGAGGTAGAGGGAGGAGGCAGACCTTTATCATCACTCTTGGATCTGTACAAGAAGTATCTGAGGAATGGGGAGAGGTCACAGATAAGCCACCTGGTGAATCTATAACTGGATCATGGCAGATGGTAGATATAAACTTTATTAATTCATAAGGATGTTATCGGTTTAATCCAGTGCGACCCTAAGCTGAAGTGTGTGGCTCATCGGGAACTGAAAGTACAGAGTGTTAAACTCGAGGTGTGATGAGACCACTCTAAGCTCCCATTTGATAAAGGTGACCACTGACCTTTTGATGCTGCAAGTAACTGTGGCTAATTGATGGTTTAGTTTGGCATGCACTTGACAAAAATGACTTGGTTCGAAAGGTTTGGATGGCAGCTCTGCATTTATGTGGGTTCATGCCTGGCTTAATAATAAAATGTTCTGGTCACTGACATCATGATCAAAAAATTGTCTGAATAGAGAGTAATGCCACCAACAGTGACACCATCATTAGCAATCAAAGTCACAAGATCAATCTTCACTACAGTGTGATAACAAACACTACATGTAAGGTCAGCAAAGACTTACCTTGAAAGACACACACACACACAAGGTTTGTTAACAGAGTACTTGTAGCAAAAGCCTGAGATAATGCCTTGATAAGAAGAAACACTTTAACTGTGCACTTTAGAGTACAATGCCACAAGGATGTAGCAGATACAAAACTATTCAGGAAAAAAAATACCCTGTCTTCTAGTTATTCCCTTCCATGAAGGTCTAGCAAGTTTAATACCTTATCTGAGGAGTGAGTGCAGAACACATTCAGAAAATCTTATGTAAATGCTGTATGATACATTTCAGAATGCTTATTGCATATTATCTAAATACCAAGTCAGACAAACTGACTTGGCATGGCACCTTCTTTGTAAGCTTCTATTATCTGTGTGGCAAGCATTAATATAGCAAAAATCAAAAGATCATCAAGATTAAGCCGTATTTGAAGAAACAGCAATATTTCAAACAAAATGTGTTAATTTGGACACTTGATTATTGAAGAGTCATAAGACTCAAATGAAGTAAAAGTGCATCTATGCTTCTATGGCCCTGTGTTATCAGGGCTACATTTTGAGTGGTCCAATATTCTCAAAGCCCCTTTCCAGGTACCTGTTATGTGCTTTATACAGCTGGGAGACAAAGGGAACACAGGGCCAAAGACCCAGGAAGCATGTGGACATGGGAACCTGAGGCTGATTCAAATGAAACACCAACTAGTGTATGTGAAACTAGCACACCGCCTGCTTAGGAACATGAACCACAGAACCAGACAAAAAAAAACGAATAAACCGAATAAACCGAATAAACCGAATAAAACGAACAACCTTAGCACCAATCTCTATTTCAAACCGGATATATTTACATGCGCTAACATGGGATATAGTGCCAGCTACCAAAATAGGGAGAAAAATTCTCAATTGTGAGCTATTTTCAGACAATGCTATTACTGTTATTAATACTGAATTAATTTAGCATAGAGTGAACAGGCTCTGTGATATAGGAGATGATTCTGTCAGGTTTTGTGAGGGCAATGCAAATTTTGATCCTTTTGTCTGGACCTAAAATGAGTGTCCTCCTTTTTTAGGCATTTGTCCTCCTTTCTTTAAAGATGTGCTGCATGTAACATTTAAAATGGGTACACTGCTATATGAAAGCCTGGTAGAGATGGAAAAAGGGATTTTTTTCAAGCAATACAATGCAGTAAGAATGCCTAGCAATGATAATTAGCCAATTGATGAATCCAAAAGCAACGTACTCCTTATATTAGAATATATAAGGGCTAACTTTGACACTGCATTGTTAATTGACTTATGGCTTTACAACATAACTGGCCCAAAATTTGGAGGTACCCCTTTAACACCCACACTATGGTCTTCCTTAGAGACACACAATAACTAACACCTAAAAGAAACTACATGAAATTTAAAGGCCATTGCCATTACCAAATTACATTTAAATGTGATTCAAATTAAAAAAGAAATGAACACACTAATACCCCACTGAAATATCCGAAGTGAAGCAAGCAGTTGCTAAGAGAGGGATGGTTTGTTTCTGCCTGGCTTGAGTATGTATTAGCAGACCCAGAACCATCCAGCTCGCTCACCCAGCCACTGGCAAATAGAGAAGGTTAAAGACGGCCTGTGTTAAAGGTTTCATGTTTGACATGAAACATGAAATGAACGTCACGGTTTCCTAATCACAAATTGGAGAGCGGCGAAACTTGTGGTGCAAAAAAGAACAGCCTGCTGGTGATACGTAAGGTTGCCATGACAATGACACTGGTGTCATCCAAGCATGTGACAAATAGATGCTTTGTGTGTGTGTGTGTGTGTGTGTGTGTGTGTGTGTGTGTGTGAAAGTGTGTTTGTGTGTCTGTGTCTGTGTCTTACTGTCTTCGTCTGTGCATGTGTGTCTGTGTTTGTGTGGAAAGTGCATGTCGAACATGGATTTGTAAGCTTTCACCCAAATACGTCTGCAAATTGTTTGAATAGGAGCAGGGGTAGTATGAACAAAAACACCATATTCACAAGGGAGTGAGATTTTAGAATACCCTGTGAAACTACATACAGATATATATTTTATGGCATGCTGCGAAAATTATTCGACAATACAATTCATACACAGTACGTATCACCTCACACCCTCCATGAATTGTGGGTTGCATGAAGTTGTATTTCATCAGGCAGCTATGCCTAACAGTCATTACGTGCATGTAAATAATTCAACTGTGGGGTTATGCGATGGTCAACAGCACCCTAGGGGATCTGAATCTCACATACCGAGGCATCAGTGTGTTAAATCCCTCCAGGAAAGACGTGGTGAGACCTGTTAAACATGCAGGCGAATTACAGGGAACGCAAAGGGGTGTGGCCATGACAACAGCCCGACCTATGTTCTGTAGCTGTGATTTTGAAGGCTTTTGACATGTCAAATCAAGCACCAGTGGCTCAGAAAACAAAGCCCTTGGGCTCTGCACACAGAGCTGAATTTTAAGCAGACATGCTCTCACACACTCACCAGTAACCGAATGACCATTCGAAGAGCACCGACCTTAACTAAGGCCAAATGCTGAATCAGACATCCTTAGCAAAGCTAAATGAAACGAGCCATCCTGCCACTTTAGCTCTTTGCTAGGCTCATACGGCGCAATGCCATGAAGAAAATTGATGGCTGATAGTTTTGTGCTGCAGCTGCACACAAACCAGCTAACCACAAAAAATGTGGGGATTATAATAACAATATTATCCACAGCTCAGAGCTAACATGAATTTGCTCTGAATGTCACTTTTAAACTAACGTTAACTGTCCTGAAAGTGGTCGAAAAAGTGTGTGTGTGTGTGCGTGCGCATGTGTGTGTGTGTGTTTATTTGTGTCACTGAGAGTGTGGGATCAGCAGTATGGCGTGGCATTGAATGGGTGCAGTGCCAGCTCATGTAAGAGTCTGGGGGATATGCAGTAGCTGCCGTCACAATGGATCTGTTATATAACGCATACCACGATCGACAATGGGTGCAGACAGCTCCCCCCAGGCACTCACAGCTGTGACATACACACACAGACACCCACCCACCCAAACACACACACACACACACACACACACACACATACAGAGACACCCACCCACACACACATACACACACACATATACACACACAGACACCCACACACACACACACACACACACACACAGACACCCACCCACACACAAACACACACACACACACACACACACACACACACACAATGTGTCTTTGGGTCTGTGGGAGCAAGAGAAGGAATGAATAAACTTACCGTGAACGCGACACTGTCACACAAAATGTGCCTCAATACTTGTCGGCTCACCCGTTACTGACCTCTGTGGCAGAAAGGGTGATTTTTATTTTAAAAAAAGAATTTGGTTTTCATTTCCATGAACATTAGGGGAAGGAATTGGCAAATATGCTAGATGATAAATCTTTACATACTGTGGTATGATAGGGTTCAGTGCATTCTATGCACCAATAGACCAGTTCACTCTAGCCCGCCCCCAATTCAATCACCTTTTCTGAAATTGCACATACTGGAAAGGAAATCAATGCACATGCTCCTGACATCTTGACTTGTACTACAGTACGTGTCATATGTCACACAGACACTGACATAGAGCCTACTAATTACACTAGTTAGTACTGATCAAAGCAATCCTCCTCATAAATGGATAGATCAATAGAGGGGTATTCACAAACTCCCATCTGTGTACACACCGCCCTGAAGCATAAGTGGAGTGTGTATTAAG
>CM050203.1:23365000-23367500 GCA_027475355.1 Coilia nasus | reverse complement strand
GTTTGGATTTCTACTTTCTGATTTTCCCTCAGAGTAAATGGACAAAATGGAGAACATTAGCTAGCGTATCGTGTACTTTGCCATTTCCTGACAATTCAATTCTGCCCACGCACTTCGGTGACTTATTATTATGATTTATTACCTGATGCGAAAGACCAGTTGGCCTTTACAACTGTTCAGCAAAGAATGGTCGGCACAGTCATCATAATATTCCTGGCAACATCATAAAATGATATAACTGACTTGCCATAATGATACAAATTTGTCAGATCAGCACTTTCTCTGCTTATGTAAGATGTGATATGAGTTAACCACACACACATCCGCATGCGTACACACACACACGCACACACACACACGCACACACACAAACGCAGACACACACACAAATAACCGCACACACACACAGTTTCCTTCTATATTAGTACAGTGAGTGCCCAGCATGATTGGCTATAGATAATTAAATATACGTTTTTTATTATGACTTTTTAAATGCTCTGTTCCCGCCCACACATGCCCACACACACAGTGAATGGTTTTCTGAATCATTCAGCAGCTTCTTTAAGTATGGAAGGAGAATTTCAGACCATAGTGAGCTGTGATGGTAAGGCATAGACTCACACACACACACACATGCACCACACACACACTCATGCACATACACATGTGGGCACAGTTCACACACACACACACACACACACACACACACACACACACACACACACACACACACACACACACACACACACACAGGTGCCGCCATCCTGTCTGTCAGGTTGACTGCTCCTAATTAAGAGGTGAGCTGTCACCTGTGTCTGTGCCCTGAGGCCTGTGATTGACAGAGAGGACTCCCTCCTGTGCTGCGCTCAACAAATGATGGCAGCTGCTTCATTGGACAGGAGCTGGGAGAGGCCAGAGCAACAGCAACAGGAACACAATTCAGCATAATAGTTCACAATAGTTTTAAAATTCACACAGAGAAGGAGTTTGTAACTGACAACCTGTGAATGAAACACTATTTAATCGTAGTTGAAAACACTATTCGGTCATAGTTTCAAAATGCACACAAAGGAGTTTGCAACCAACAACCTGTGAATAAATCACTATTTGCCCGTGGTTTAAAACACTGATCAGCCGCAGTTTAAAAATTCACACAAAGAAGGAGTTTGTAACGGACAACCTGTGAATGACAGAACAAAAATACACAGCAGAGCTGCAGTTTGATTAAATTTACAGAAGCACTGAATTGATTCTGTCATTAATTATTATTTGTTTCGTAGATTGGCAGGTTCTTAAAACATAGATAGTCCCAGGGAAATGTGGGCTGTCTGAGAGGAACGGTGTGTTCAATTTTGTGAGGCTTGCTGTCAAGATGCTGCATAAATCACACAAAACACAACACGCCTGTCAATGAACACCAGAGAAAAAAAAAACACACAAAAAAACAACAACAAAAACAATACAACAGTTCACATATGTTACCATGAAACATCTTTTTCATCAATAAGCATCTGTTAATAAAACTCTTTTAAACATGCCATCAGTCTTCCTAGGGTCCATGACCCTTTGGGATTAGCATTCATATCACCAGGGACACAGATGAGATTTCATTGCTAAAGACAGTGACACCTTACTATGTTACGGTCAGACACAAGCCCTCTTTACCCACAATTCTCTCCTCTAGTCAATCATGGATGCGTTTTTTACAATTTAGACCTTGCTTTTTTTTTTTTTTTACTGCAACTCAGCCTGCTAACTTAGATTGATGATCTCTAAAATTTCATCATGGCTGCATAAATGACAGAGTTTATAAGGAGAGGTGCCAGCTGTCAGTCTTCACTATGAATTAAATAACTGAACCATCCAGAGAGACTGCTTTTATGTCTTCATGTCTCTGCTACCTCAATGCTCATAACTATCTTTCTATTCTTCTTTCTCTCTCGCTCTGTCATTTCTCTCTTCTATCTCTCCATTTTTTCTATCATTCCCTCTCTCTCTCTCTCATTTGCTCACTCTGTCTATATTTGTTTTTCCTTCTCCACCTGTCTCCTCTCTCTTTCCCTTCTCTGCCCCTTCTCTCTCTCTCTCTCTCTCTCTCTCTCTCTCTCTCTCTCTCTCTCTCTCTCTCTCTCTCTCTCCGCCATCAGTGGTATTTATGCCTCCCACAGTGCAGGTCAGAGCGTGCGGCTGAATCCCAATCAGAGCTGCATCACCAAACACGATCAGCATATTAAGGGTGATCAATATTTTCCAAGCTGATGAGAGCATGGATCGATGCCACAGGGGTGAGAGGTAGGGATAGAGAGCGACAGAGACAGAGCGAGAGAGAGAGAGAGAGAGAGAGAGAGAGAGAGGGAGAGAAAGAAACACGCACAGGCATGGTCATGGTCTCTTGGCGGCCAATGACTAGTGGTGGGATGATGAAATGAAATGGAAAGGCTCTTGCACGCACACACACTCACGCTCAGAGATAGATGCGCACAGACACACAGGGGATGGG
>CM050203.1:23350000-23362500 GCA_027475355.1 Coilia nasus | reverse complement strand
AAGCCCACTGAAGGCATATGGCAGTAGTGTCACTCACTCACTCACTCACTCCGACTGCTGATCCAGCAGTGGTCAGTTGCTTGGAGACAGCGTCAAGGACAGTAGTGTAGTACTAGGACAGGCAGAAACAAAACAAAAACATACAAACGAAAGAAAAAAAATAACTACCTGTTACTGGGGCAACAGACAGGAGCAGGTGCAGAGAATCGGGGAAGGACAAATTACCCAGTGTGCACCTCTTGACATGGAGAACCACGCCAGCCTCTCACACTGCCCTGTAGAGGTGAGAAGAGAAATGAGGAGGAGGGGGAGGAAGGGAGGAGGGGGAGAAGTTCATCTCACAAGCTGTGAGGTGCCACCATCATTACAGCAGCATCACTTTGGTGGCACTCGTTGCCATGGCGAGACATTTACTGCCAAACCCCACACAGACACAGGAATGAAGCAGGCACAGCATTGTTTTTGCTTAGAAAGGTAGGAATAAACATTGTTTTCAAAATAAGACCTTAAGCAGTGCTGCATTTTTTTTTATAGTTGAAGAAGACGTGTCAACTGCCCACCCTCATGCGGACATTATTTTATTCACTGCTTTGAACATAACAGCTCCTTCTTTCCCAGGCAGCACCCATGACAGTTCATTGTCAGATTGCCCCGAGAACACAGGACCAAGAAGAGGATGCTGAGACCCAAACTATGGCACACAAAACCAAGTGCATTTTTTCCCTCCCTATCACGAGAAATGCTTACACAGCAAACTGAAGCCTGCAGAGTCCTTGTGTCAAACATGCAATTACTTGACATGTTCTGCCGTCAAAGATGGAGATGTAAGCGATTGCATGGTCATAAGTTAAAAATGAAATATGGCAGGTTCATGATTTCCACTCATGGCAAGTGACAGAGGAAAGACAGACAGACAGACAGACAGACAGACAGACAGAAAGAAAGACATAAAGAGAGAGAGAGAAATAGAGAGAGAGAGAGAGAGAGAGAGACAGAGAGAGAGAGAGAGAGAGAGAGAGAGAGAGAGAGATGGAGACAGAAAGTGAGATGGATCTCTCTAATGCTAATCTTGGTGTATGCCGCCACCCAGATAAGCCCGCTCCTTCTCCCACCCATTGAAAATTCACAAGAGGACTTGAAGCAGACTTAAATTAGATCCTTCTCGAGGCTAAATGAGATCCCGAGCATTTCCCCCCTCAGTGGTTCTGCATCACACTCTCAAGATTTTCAGGCTCATTTCTCATCTCTTCAATGCTGCCTTTTTTCTCCCAGCTGCCATCTTGGCCCTTTGTAGAGGCAATGAATGACTAACATATGCCATAGTTGCTTTAGGAGGAAACCCATTTGTGACCACATCTGTGAGTGTTGAGGCTAGGTTGGGTCAGGCTGGGCTTGTGCTGTCCCTGTGTTGTTATGATTAGAGAAACCACTTGAAGGGCTTGTCTTTTTTTCTCTCTGACGTCGGAAACGTCTCGCCTGTTTGGTGGCAGAACAGTGACGATAACACAGAGAAGTAATAAACGCCAGAGCCCCTCCCACAAGCTGTGTGTGTGTGTGTGTGTGTGTGTGTGTGTGTGTGTGTGTGTGTGTGTGTGTGTGTGTGTGTGTGTGTGTGTGTGTGTGTGTGTGTGTGTGTGTGTGAGAACCTCCCACACGCCATACACATGTACTCACACACACACACTCCCACACACACACACACACACACACACACACACACACACACACACACACACACACACACACACACACACACACACACATACAAGCATGTACAAACACTCCACCCACACAGACACACATTAATGTCTTTGCATTCATATGCACATAATTAAATGAAATATGTCAACTGTTATGTGTGTTTCAGTTTTCTCTTTCTAATTCTATTAGTACAAAAACAAATCAATCTTACCTGCATGTCAGGTGTTAACTGTGCTTCTCTTTTGTTGTGGAGTGCTATGAGTTGTCAGCTGACTGTGTTAATGATGACATGAACAATGCCATATACTAACATGGCATAATGTCTAAGGCTTCTGGACATAGGGAAGGCCTTGTGTTACTCTACACAGAGAAATACAATGTATTGTAATCCACTGTACTGAAAGTCCATGAGTGTGTCTACAACTGTAGCTGTTATTTACAGACCACCTAAGCCTAATCCACAATTTTTAAATGAGTTCTGTCAAAGTAAATTGTATTCTTCCTGAGACAAATAGTCAAACCCTGTGATCATGAGAGATTACATTATGGGGTGGGTTGTGTGCCAAATGTTTCACCTGAAAGAATCCAATTCCCTACTACAACTGCTAGCCTAATGGTTTTTCTTACACACGAAAGTCAGATGTCTTATTTTCACTCTATTTATTCCTTATGATGTGGACAGTAAACACTCCAAGAACGGGCAAACAAACATACACTTGAGTATGAGCATCCAAAGGTGTCAGACAAACAACATTGTTGCGTTTTTCAAAACCCAAAACTGGCCCATTAAAACAACAGTGCCCACATTAGCGGGTTGTTCGGCCTAATCAGAGTTGATTGTGGAAGGAGAGCAGAGGCGGGGGTGTGCCCACAGCTCATTACCCCATGCCAGGGTCGTTTTCCTGAGTGGCACATCCTGCTGATTGTGCTGGAGAGCGTAAAGAGAAAGCGCCGGAAAGAGACAGGTGTTTTTGATCGAGAGAGAGGGAGAGAGAGAAAGAGAGAGAGAGAGAGAGCTCCTCCCAGCCACTAGTTAGGTTTTCATTCAGGTCATAGGCAAATTTTAAGAGCAATTATTCAAATTTGTCTAAAATAATGACTGTCACTGGGCAAATTATGGCCACTGCGTGAAAATGGACCTTTTCCCCCAAAAAAGGGGTGACTAGCTGCTAATTTTTAGCTACAATTTAGAATATGAATAAAATACAAAAAAGTACATGTGATGTTGTGTGTATGTGTACTTGTGCATATGTGTTTTGTCGATATTAAGTACTCGATATTTGAAGTGCTTGTGCATTTATGATATGATATGATATGATATGATATGATATGATATGATATGATATGATATGATATGATATGATATGATATAATATAAGATATCATTAAAATAGGAAATCTTTGAATGTTGTTAGGAGCATTATTCAAGGTTGCATAAAATGGACACCCAAAACGACCAAAATCCCAACACCACAGTAAATGAGCTGGTCAGCCATCCAGGACTCGCACCATAATGATATCACATAAAACACGCTGCAAATGCTTCAGACAGAGACATTACAATATCACTCTGTCATATTTGTTCCAGCGCACATGAATGGAGACCCACAGACATTATCCTGCCCAGACCTTTCAGCCTCCTCCCGTTAATGCAGCACTTACATACTCTTCTATCACACACAGACACACACACACACACCTCACACACACGATAATGCACCCAACATCATGATACCCCAACCCCCTCAATCCCCAGTGGCATCAGCATGAATGCACTGAGAGCCTGTGGATAGCTTGGTTCCCCTTCAGGCTGAGTGGGTATTTACGTACCTGAGACTGTGCATGCATCACCTCAAATTGCAGCTCCTAACATCAAGGGTTCTGATGTGAGAAGACAAGACCATTGTGTCGGAGCCATTGTGTCCAATTAACAAGCGCTCTCCTCTAGCATGTTAAATGCACAGATGTGCCATGCAATCATGGAAAGCTGGTTACAAAAGACTGAAGATTGCAGAAATTTGGGAAAGCGTGTGTGAATGAATGATTCCTTTGGTCAGTTGCATTGTTCAGTTCCAAAGGAAATTAAAACTGTCAAAGCTGAGACTTTGTAAAAATATTTTATGTGGCAAGAATGGGAATAGAGAAGTAGAAAAAATAACAATGATATGCTTTTTAATGTTTTCTTTAAAGAATTCCTAAAAGAATATATAAATATTCAACTTTGTAAGTAATGGTAGCCAAACAGCTATTTTTCAAGAGTAGATTGCAAACCCTTCAAACAGCTTCACTAAGCCCATGACCCAATCCGCTGTCGGCACAGACACCTGAACGCTCCTCTCTGTTTGAGTCGGCAGCCTCGCCAAATTGTCCTGGCTTTCAGTAAATCTCAGGTAGGTACTCGGTGACACCAGTGATGTGAATGTGATTCCACTGTGGCATTTCATCAGCTCAGAATGTGACAGACACTGATGCCTCGGCCGAGCGCGCGGCAGGGAGATGGCCAGAATAAATTGGCCTCGGGATTACAGTACCTCTCTCTCTCTCTCTCACCCAGCACAGGCAGGCTACAAACACACACAGACACACACAGCCCGTGTCTCTGTCTCATGCTCACACAAATATGGCAGCTGGAACATGATTTTAAACAGCGAGGGCTGAAACATGGCGATAATACTCATCCTGTTTTCTCTCTCACACACTTATTATTAACAGTAAAAAAATCAGCCCGAGCTGATAGCATTCACAGCGATAGACTGTGGCCCATAAAAGAAGTCCTATTTAGAAGTGTGCTTCAACCCCACCATTAACCCATCACGAACACAAATGTGCCACCATCACGCCTTTCAGAATAGCAACATTTACTGGTTGAATGTTATGGTTATGGGTTCCTGTGTTACTCAGTGATGGTGGACAGTGTGGAGAAAACTGAAAGGGAAAGCTGACACACACACACACACACACACACACACACACACGCATGCATTGCACACACACACGTGCACATGCACGCTCACGCACACACACACCAGCATGCACACACACACATACACACGCACACACACACACACACACACACACACACACACACACACATCCACACAAACTAACCAATAGAGAGAGAGATTTGAACACAGACGACAAACCTTTATTTAGCATGCACAAACACACACACACACAAAATAAATATTCTGTTTTCTGTGTACTGCTGATGCTATTTCAGGAGTTGCTGTAGTATTGACTGCTGTCACTTTTGGGCTTTGGAGGGATTAGCCTGCCAAGAAGAAGGGAAAAGCAGGCATGACAAGAGTGACCTTAATGGTGCCAAGCATGAAAGGTCAGATAAAATGCCAGGGACATATATCTCATTTACATCCATAAAGAAGTGACACAACTGTAATGCACAGGGATTTCACAGGCACGTGTGTGTGCACACACTTACTCACTCACTTACTCACTCACACACACACACACACACACACACACACACACACACACACACACACACACACACACACAGACATACAGAGAGAGACACACACACACACACATGCACACCCATGAAACACACACACACAAAAACACACACTTGCACACATGTAAAACACACACACACACACACACACACACACACACACACACACATGTAACACACACACACATGAAACACACACACACACAAATTAAATACACATCTGTTCTCATTTGAATATCTGCACATCTCAAACATTATGTCTTTCTCTGAGCCTGGAGGAATCATGAGTCTGGGGCCAAAACCACCCCAGAATGACTCACTCACGTACCCTCTCTCTCGCATGTCATCCAAATGAATATTTTCTATCTCTCCAGATACTTCTGATTTAAAGCAACACTAAGTAGATTTCATCTTCGGTCGCCCTACAGGTTGGAAGCGAAATTGTCTCTCATTCAAACTACAGAGAGACTGCCCACTCCTCCAGACTTACTTAGTGTGGTTACAGCCCATGGAGGTCGGCAAAGCGAATTCAGAAGTGCCTTTCACCCAGTTACAAGTGGATGAATCACCGAAACGATTTTGGAAACATTATTTTAAGGTTGAAAAAACGACTTAGTGTTGCTACTTAGTCACCCTTATACCTCTCAGCGTGACTAACAGTGTGACTGACAGTGTGTCACAGCCTGGCACACATTTGGCTCAGACGTGGCATGACGATTCAAGGGTAAGGCCACCACAGCTCCAGGATAAAATCTATATTTAAACAACAAACACTGGAGGAGATGAAAGGTGAGTCATGCATCACGCTGAATAAAAGTGCATAGGAAACTGGACTTCCTAAAGAACAGTAGTTCCTCTCCAAACACGCAAGTGCTGTTAGCACACGCATGCCAACAAAAACTGTTGGTGTTGGAAGCACTTCTGCATCTGCTGCTTGTATAGTGAGATCCAAGCTAAAAAAGAAAAAAACATATGCATTCCAAAAATGTGTTTGTAGAAGCTACCCTGTGCCAATGAACATAACACTGAAGAAGAAATTAGTTCAGATGCGAAAATAGTTAAGTCTATTCCTACAAATACTCATAAATAATACTGTTAAATTGTACAAGTCAGGAAATAAAATGGGAGGTGCAGTGGGCTGTTTTGTAACTTAGAAAAGAAATGAAAATATCTCAAGCGATCTTTGGTTGGTATTACATAGAATGCACAGTTACATGAAATGACGCAACCTCCTCTTAATTTAAATAAAAAACAAACAAACAAATAAAATGATTACCAAATTCTAAAAATCATAAGCGTGTACTTACCTGTTTTAGGATTATCTTACTGTAAAGGTCCTGCATTGCATACCATTTCTGACTAACACTTGACCCTATGATCTCAGTAATGTGAAGTGAGGTAGGCGAAACAGCTATACGTACTCCCTTTGTGAATTCTCAAGGACTGGCAGTTTTCTCTGTATGCATGTCAGTAATATCCTGTGTGTCTCTGACCATAGCACAGCCTCTTCATTTCCAGAGTGTGGAATCAACCTTGATTTTTTTGACCCTCACCATTTCCTATGTCTCACACCTGAGCCATTCATCCATAGAGACTGTAAGCCCAGGAAATATCCCTTGCAGCTTCATGAGGTGTTTTTATTATATCATAATATATAATATAATATCATGGCCTGTAGTTAAGGTGCAAGGTACTCTTCACCTGCTCAGATGGTCATGTGATGGACTCGATTGGATGCACCTGGACATGTGATCAAGCACTGTTTAAAAGCTCCTGCTTCCTGCTGCTGGGGAGAGGCTTCTGGTGTGGGGTTGTGGCTGGCTGCTTTGCTGCCAACTGGTAATTGACTTTATAATACCTCTTTTGTCTTGTTACCAATTCTCTTGCTTCTTCCTAATAAGAAAATACTTAAAAGCATCACAACGGTTATACCTACAACATGTGTAATTGGGCATTATAACAACTTGGAAGGCATTTTCTTAGTTTCAGTGCTTGCATAGTTACTGCACTTTGCCTTTGTAGGGCAGAATAATGATCTGGAAAAAAGTCATTCATGCTTTTATAACCTCACATCTAGTCTACTTTGGTCTCTCTAAATCCCTGTTTCAGCAAGGCTACTGAATGGTGCTAAGAAAAAAAAAAAAGAAACGAAACACATGAAGTCAGTTTTAGCATTCTTACTCTGGCACCCAGTCCACTGTAGGGCTCATTTTAAAATCCTGTTGATGGCTTTTAAAGCTCTCAGTGGGATGGCCCCAGCCTACACCTGCACCCCGACTTTTCGTCTAGGCAGAGGCAAAGAGTCTGTCGGGGCCTCAGTTAAAAAAAAAATCTATAACTCTTATTGACAACTGTATGGCCTCTGCTGTAGTTTAAGATTGTTTGGCAGCTCTCGGGGGCCCAGTAGTGGTCTGGGGCCCCAAGCAGTTGCCTCCGTTGCCTTTAAACAAGCTACACCTCTGCTTAAAGGTCTGTGAGATTCTGCAGTTAATGTCTTCTTCATGTCCCTCAGTCTTTGCTTAGAATAAAAGGAGATGGAGCCCTTGTGGTTGCTGACCCTTGATGGTGGAATTTGTTAATTAATGACATTAGAACTGCCCCCTCCAATACTGTATTAGGATCAAAATTCACCTGTATTGCACAGGCTCCTGGTTCTCTAAGGGCAATGGCCATTTGTCCCTTCTAATCATACTTGCTTATGTTATGTTTGCATATTCATTAATTAACTAATATAAAATGTGCTTGTTGATTAATCAGTGTTTTAGGTTCTTAAGCACACACTCTGTCAACATGTTTGCCTTGTTTATGCTGCATATTGTTCTGTAATTAAAGTGAAACATGTTTGACTTAGCAAATAAACATTGAAACATAGCTTAAAATAGTGTGGAAGTCATGCTCATGGGATGGATACAGTAAGTCCCCAGTTTATTTCTGTCTCACCACTTGCGATTTCACATTTAACAAAAGTGTCTAACTGCATTTTGAGTTCCAATTCTGCAAGACTAAGTAAGAGTTCCTGCAACTCCACATTTAACTTGCTTTGCCTCAGCCTATTGCAGATAATGCTGATAGGCTATATGATTCCACAGTGGCACAGCACCCACATGGTCAACCATGTCATGGCTCCATGCCCTAACCCTTAAATCTGTCTGTCTGCACTGTTAGTCTATTTGTGCTGTTACAAACCTCTATTAAGATCTCTTAATTGGTTCAGTCTCTTAATTGGTTTGGTCTCTTAAGTGGTTCAGGCAGCCTGAGTTTGACGATGGCCCTCCATTAAACTGAACAGCAAATGAGCTATTGTCTGGTGGTGAAAATAGGTACAAATGGGGGGAACTGGCTAATTCCCTAATGTGTCAGGCAACAACTGTTTGAAGATACTTTAGTTTATGCAGTTACATTTAGCTGTTGTACCGTATGGTTATCCCTTCTTTAATAAAGCTGTAGGCATGTGATGTTGCTCATGCATGTCAAAGAACTGTTCAGATAATAACCCCAAGCATTGGCTTCACTAATTGGCTGTTGATTATAACTGAAGGCATATATCAACCTGTATACTGCCCTACAAAGGCAAAGTGGAATAACTACGTTAGAAACGTAGATAACTACATAGAAATTGAGAAAAAGTTGTCACACTGCCCAACATCTTGTAGGTATAATAGTGGTGATGCTTTTTCTTAATAGGAAGAAGCAAGAAATTAAGTCACAAGACAAAGGAGGTGTTATAATGGCAATTTCTAGCCTAAACTCAATTTGACAAATCATGCAGTTACTGCCTTTTGGCTTTGTAGGGAAGTGTAGCTCCAGTGGTACTCTAGCTAGCTTTATTGCCTTTATTAACAGCTGACATTAAAAATGATGCTGCTTCTTTCAGCCAGGGGTCCTGCCCCACTAAAATGCCCATGCACTGCTCTGTGCCATACTGCACCATGACTATCTCCCGCTCACCTGGCTGGATGCCCCAATAATGATGATAAAGGCAATGAGGCTTCTCAGGCAAGGCAAAGGGCACTGGTAGCCCAGCTGTTCAGAGAGTTACATGCCATTTTTAAGCAGACCTACGCTCTCCCAGGCCTACTTCAAAGACACAAATGAGTGTAGAGACCTTTATGGATATGAACCATATCATTCTGCCGAACGAGTCTACAGAGGCAGGGTCCGAGTGTGCATCACAGGCGAAAGGGGTCGCATCAGACGGGACGTTGTCCGTGACCTTTTGGCATCGTGCGACCTCGGTGGTCTAGCGAGTGTCATTAGCCCACAGTCTAATGGCAGCAGGGCGGTGTGGCAGCCAGCAGAGGTCGAGTGCAGGGGAGCAGAGACAGCATGAAGAAGGTGTAAAGCCACACACATACACACACACACACACACACACACACACACACACACACACACACACACACACACACACACACACACACATCACACGGCATAACACATGCTTACTGACCTGACCACCAGAACACATCAGGGAAACATTACAGAGAGGTAGTGCCACACTGTTGAAATTTCATGGTCCCCACATTGAAAACCCATACATGCCTACACATACAACCAGTAATGGGTAACCTGGATTTAGCTGCTTATTTATGCCTTTATGGTTGATACAGGTGATTTCAGTATTTTACTTGAATAAGAAGTAAATGATTTAATGAATATCTGGAACAAATACTTGTAACTGTATTGTAGCTTCTGATGACATATTGACCATCACAGCATACTACACACACACACACACACACACACACACACACACACACACACACACACACACACACACACACACACACACACACACACGCACACAAGACAGATCACACAGCATGATCCATGCTTACCGACCTGACTACCAGAACACCTCAGGGAAGGCATATGTATAGACACAGAGAGGCATACATGTATGTATAGGCACGCACACACACACACACACACACACACACACACACACACACACACACACACACACACACACACACACACACACACACTCTCTCTCTCTCTGACAAGTCACAAGGACTTGCAGTGCTAACACAGTTCTGCGCAGTGTAGGTTCTCCAAATCAAGTACTCGACACACGCACAAGATTGATTAGTCCTATTTACGAAATCAATTTTCCCAAATGATGCAAAATGATGTGACAGGAGAGCTTGGCGAGCTCAGAAAGGCATCACAAGGCCAATTAGAATTAATGAACAATCGGCTCGCTAGGCAATTACGTCAAAAATGAGAAAGGTATACTTATTTAAGCTAATCAAATTTCATTAGCACAATTAGGTTCATCTCTATAATTGCTAAAGTGTCAAAAACGAGGACACACAACAAACAGCAACAGTACCACTACAACACAGTGATGACAACAGCAACCTCATACAAGGCAAGACACACACAACACACACACACACACACACACACACACGCACACACACACACATACCAGTAGATGTGCAGCCACATGAAATGCACATGTGAATATTCTCTCTCACACACACATACACACACACACACACACACACACACACACACACGCACACACACACACACACACACACACTCACAGTCAGTGTTATCAGAAACTACAGGCAGATGAGAATACAGCAGTCGACATGAGAGAGCATAACTAGAGTTCAAAGGTCACATGGCTCTGCTAATCGACTCTAGGATAAAAAAAATGCAAAAGACGAAGGACAAAAGACGAAGGACAAATGCTTCACCTGTTACATCCCAAAGACCCCTAGCGGTGTCTTCTCTGCTGGATATGCCTTCTCATCATCATAATCACTTAATCACTCTCACTCCCACTCCCCCGATACCCTACCCTTTCTCTGAAGAGCCGCCCACAGACCACCATAACTCACTGAGATCATCTATCGCTTCAAACCAAGCAGCTTCAAACGGCTGCTGTGTGCTCTGGGATATCCGACAGGGCAAAGGCCTGAAGGATAGGGGGATGAGGAGATTAATAAAGGAAGGCCAGAGATGAATGAAGGAAGGAATTTAATAACAAACAGTAGAGTAGAGTAGTAGTAGTAGAGATACTTTATTTATCCTGAAGGAAATTAAAGCAACACTATAAGTAGTTTTTTCAACCTTAAAATAATGTTTCCACAATCATTTCAATGGTTCATCAACTTGTAACAGGTTAAAAGGCACTTCTGAATTTACTTAGCCGCCCTCCATGGGCTATCACTGCACTAAGTACGTTTGGAGGAGCGGACTCCTTGTAGTTCTCTATAAGAGACAATTCTGCTTCCAACCTGTAGGGCAACCGAAGACGAAAACTACTTAGTATTGCTTTAGGGTGTCCAGTAGCATATACACGTACACTCATACATACATACATACATACATGCATACATACATACATACATACATACATACATACATACATACATACATACATACATACATACATACATACCTACATACATACATACATACATAAATACATACATACATACATACATACATACCTACATACATACATACATACATACATGCATACATACATACATACATGCATACATACATACATACATACATACATACATACATACACATAGGCACACATATACACATCATATATAACATACAATAGGCACACAGACATATGACATCCACATACACATACGTACTACAGGAGTACAAAAGAAGACATCAATTGTGGGCCATAACAACAACATTAGGTTGTGACATTAAAGGTACAGTGTGGTGCTGTGGTATCATAGTGCAAGGGAGTGTCATATTACAGTAAGTACACTGCAGAGCAGAGGGAGTAAGAGCATGAGTTTAAGGGCCGCCGTGTAAGAGAAAGGCAAACCTATGACACACTTAAGGATGTGCATACACAATGACCTAGCTGGCTTTTCATGCAAATGGCACATGTTACCTCGCCATTGTTTATGGTAAGAGTTGAGTCATCGATGAATTATGCATCACGTCGTAATGAAGGAGCCCCGTATAAGAAATGAAGAAGAACCAGATTCCCTTGGCCTCTAACCTCGTCTAGATTGGAGTGGAAATAGATTCCTTGGCATGAATAAAAACATTGACCTGACAATAAATTTGAAGCAATCTGATAAGAATTTGATATTCATAGAGCAATTAGTTAATTACAGCTAACATGGCAACAAAGAAGTCTGATTAAGATTGTGGTAGCATCTGAGGTCTCTTCTAGTTTCTTTGCTTTTCCATGGCCCTATCTTAGGCAACAACAATGGCAGAATTGATGTCCTTTCAGAGCAGCTTCTAGCCTCTATCCACAGTGTCCACACACACAGACGCAGATAGAGACACAGACACACAGACACAGACACACACACACACACAC
>CM050203.1:23337500-23342500 GCA_027475355.1 Coilia nasus | reverse complement strand
GAATTCCTCCAGTGCCCTCGCCGCCCACTGTTTTTCTCTTTGAGATGCTAATGACTTGTCACATTTTGCCGTCCCTATAAAAACGGAGCCCAGCAATCTAATCCCACCAAAAACTATTTTGTACGCTGTGTTTCAATTCCCCCATGACAGAATTGTTCTTTTTTTTTTTTTTTTTTTCGCTCACCCCTTGTCCACAGATTCGAGAGTTATTAAAACAAGTGGCCATGGTCTTATTCCCTGACAGTGATGGTACACAAAGGCTGGGCGCTGCGATCGTGTTCGTGACGATTGAATTAATTTAATGGCTTGAATGAGATAGCTCTTTAAGAGCAACAGACGTGGGGTGGGAAGGGTGTGTGTGTGTGTGTGTGTGTGTGTGTGTGTGTGTGTGTGCGTGTGTGTGTGTGTCTGTGTGTGTGTGTGTGTGTGTGTGTGTGAGAAGGCTCATGTTTCACTCTCTGTTGGGGGCTGGAGACAAAGCTGGCCTGTGTCAGTCTGTGAGTGTGTGAGTGTGTGTGTGTGTCTGTGTGTCTATGTGTGTCCGTCCTAAAAAACACCATATTCCTCCCTGAGGTAATCTAATCTTTACTGGAATTTGGGTAAAAGGCTCCGGGATGGAGGGGCCACTGGGATGCAGGGCGTCACTCTCGGTACGCGATCGTGGATTAGGAGAAGGACGCCATTCAGGACGATACGGCTAAAAATACTGGCATCTCATGTGATGTCTGTCTGCTGTCTACCCACGGTCAAACTCTCTCTTTGTCTGCGCATGTGAGATCCCCTCACAGTTTACTTCCACCGCTCAGTCCACGTGTTCCTGAGGGTGGAGGGTTAGCATCAAACTGCTGATGATGGCTAGGCCATGGGTCTTAGCTGTGACCTCACTGTGTAAGTTGCATTGGACATGCAAATAATAATAAATAGGCTATCAAACTGCAGCTAGGTTAAGTCCACCAGGCTCTGTTTGCATGTTTACAATTTGTACTCTTAGCTGTTCTTATTTTAAATATTACCTTCAAATGTTAGATAAAATCTCCCTTTATCCAGTTGCGCATTTTCTGCACTCAGACACATTACAAAATCATTCCCTGTTGTTTTCTTATCTTGATTTGAAAGAACTGGAATTTGATTTTTACAGTATCAAATGTAGAGTGACTGTTAAGGTGAAACGTCTGAGTGGGATGGCGCCAAGCTATCCATACTCATGCAGCCTCTCCTGTCCAGTCGGAAGATTATAATCTGTCTGACTGAATCCAACTATTGTATTACTATGAATGAACAAATGCATTTTTGTCTTATTCCCATTGGCGCAATAGGACCTACAACAGTTAGCAAGACACCACAAACACAAATGAATCACAATTTCTTAATTTGTGCATACCCTTCACAGCCTTTGTCCAGCAAAGGCCTTCTCCTGCAAATGTTTTAACACTGTTCATTGGTTTCATACATTTTCACATGGTTAAAACATTTCAAACATTATTATTATTATTTATTAGAAAAAAGAATCTGAAGTTTTACTGCATTAGCTGCGTTCAACAAAGCTAAAACACCTTTGCCCAGGAAATGAAAATGATCACTGTCTATCTATAATGCCTACCCCCCAACCTTGTGCATCTTTTAAAGATGCCAGGTCTAAGTTGCTATTTGCAAACATAAACTAAAGAGGGACCAGTCATATGCAGTATTCAGCATTTCCTAGTTTAAATTCACTAGAGGAAAAAAGATGATATAAAAACAGGATGCAATACAATTCAAATGAGAACTCAAATTGGTATACAAATGAGCATACATAAAGTGGAGTTAGTGCAAGCAGTACGTTTAGGACAAGACAGACAGGAAGCAGACAGACACAGAGTGTAGAGAAAACAGAAAGAAAAACAAACGTATCACGGTCTACCTACCTGCCGTTGACCAAATTTGTTAGCAATTTGCCGTAGACCAAATTAGTATGCAATAAGCTGCTTGGATAAATATAAAAGTGTAGGACACGTAACATACATTACTAATATGCATTATGTTTTGGCTGTGCAACATTACAAGGTTATTAGCAGAAGTAATCTTATTATAGGCTTAAATGCCTATTGTCAGCCATTTCTATTGCTGTTCCACTTAATATGAGGCTTTACGCAGTGAAAAACAAGTTATCCCCGTGAAATTAGTCAAATTCACCTCCCGTAAACCTTTGGTTTGAGTCAGTGAACTTGTAACATTGATTTTAAACTGGTTTCGCATCCAAATGTCTCTCACCATCTGGGCAATAATAGACTTGTTCACGCTACCATTCTGGAAGTTTGGACTGTAATACTGTGGTACCCTCTGCCTGATAACAGCAGGGAGGAAGATACATGGGAAGGATGTGCTGAGCCTTTGACGATGCCTATGGCTTTGTGTAGGCAGTGGGTCTTGTAAATGTCCAAGAAAGAATGAATAGAGGCCAAGATGATCTTTCCAGCCATTCTCTCAATCCACTGTATGGCCTTGCAGCACAAAGCAGTGCAGTTCCCAGCTGTTGAGAAGACTGAGGTAGTTCGACGGTATCTTAGCAGACAGGAAAATAAAGTTATTTTTTGCTTGATGACTCACTGCTGTTAGGCAACTTCTAACACAAACAAATAAACCTGTTTTGAATGGGCCCTCTCAGTAGTCCCACTGTATACTATTGTGAAAATGGGGGAACATTCTGCAACATCCACAGAAAGCACAGATGCTGTTGGGCTTTCTTAGTGATTAGGATAGGGCTCAGAGTCCATCTGTGATGTGAGATTCGAGAGACTTGTCCTCTGGACAATCTCTACTGGGAAAAGGTTGTTGATGTGTGCAGTGGAATGTGTGTTTGTGGTGCCCATCTGAAATCAATACTCGACTCTTTTTTTCGATCCATGTTGAGGGACAGGTTGTCTTGAGTGTGCCATGCTTATTACTGGTCTAAGCAGTTGACATGCTCAAAAAACTCTCTCTCAGGAATGAAATGAATAAGGAATACTTTCTTGGATGATGTTCCTTTTACAGTACTTCAACAGGAAGACTTAGAAAAATGGTAAAATGTGCAGGTGCAGTCTGTGAGAGCAGACAGGCCTGCAAAAGGCACGAAGAGCACAGGTGCAGGGTACAGCGAGGTTTTATTATTGTAAGTCCTTTTGGGAGAAGGGTTTACAATTGCTGCTGTCATATGCTTAAATGGCTTATTAGAACATAAGGTAACCGTGTAAGAACAACAAATGACACTGGCAAGCCGTTTTTACAAAGAGCTGTATTTGGCCACAAGCTGTATGAAGGACATGTTTGTTATTGTGTTAGTTGGAGGTTTATGTCTTGAGAGTATTAAGAAGATTTTTTTTTAATTTCCTTAGATAACTTATGATTTCGGCAAGGTGCTCTTATTTTAGCCTGAGCATAGGTTGCTTTTAAGAAGTGCGTTTCAGCAATTGGGAAAAGATTACACGTCCACCGCGGGTAAGTGTTGGGTTAATCAAATGTGAGAAGTTTGGAAATACACTTTTCCTCTACTCAATCAAAAAAATCATAAATGTACTTTTCTCTCACCATAACCCCCACCCAACCCCCCCATGTTATGTCTCTTCCAGAATTGAAAAACTTTTTTTTCAAAGGAGGCAGGGACACATTGCTTTTTTTTTCTTTTTATTTCCCAGAGGGTATTAGTTTTTGTACTGCCTGAGTAAACTGCAGGCACAGTGTTACATCACCACCATAGCTCAGTGCTCAGTCAGGGGACAAATGCATGATGGGGAAAATATGCCATGACTTTCCATGCTGTGAGTGTAAGTCTCGGTTAATGTGTGTGTGTGTGTGTGTGTATTTATGTATGTATGCCTGTGTGTGTCTGGGTGGGTGAATGTGTGTGTGTGTGTGTGTGTGTGTGTGTGTGTGTGTGTGCGTGTGTGTCTATGTGCCTGTGCGTCTGTGTGTGTGTGCATGTGTGTGTGTGTATGTGTATAGACCTGTGCCTGTATATGTGTGTGCCTGTGAGTGTGTATGTGTGTCCCTGTAGATCAGCAGAACACGCTCACACACACACAGGGGAGGAAATCTTACACTTGCCGTGGATGGTAAGAATCACACCTCTAACATGCTGACTTTGCCACCTCATTTGCACTTAGCATGCGTGACTCAGCCAGGAGTTCTGTGGGCACTGGGCTAACTGGTGCCTTAAAATAACATGATGCCATAAAACTGCTTCAGCAGTTCAGGTTAACATCATTACCTGGAAAAAATCTTTTTCACACCGTAACACATATGTAACCCTAGAGCATAGCAACATAATAAACACACTGATGTACTTTGTAAAATATGCATGGAGTAATTCCTTGGAGTAGGGTGAAGTAATCATTTTAAACTCGATAACAAATGGAATTGTGTGTCTGTGCTTGGGGGGCCTCCCCATCTGCTTCAGTGGAAAGGCAAAGGTGTGTGTGTGTGTGTGTGTGTGTGTGTGTGTGTGTGTGTGTGTGTGTGTGTGTGGGGGGGGGGGCGGTGGGGGGGGGGGGGGGGGGCGTGCTTGCATGGTGGTGCTCACAGGAAACAAGCGAGTCACAACAGAGGTGTCAGCCCCAGAGGGTTATGGGAAAGAAACGCCAACCCTCTCACCTCCAAGCAGAATAATGACCTCCCCGGAGAGAGACGGGAGTTGATTAGCAGAAAAACACACATACACACACACACACACACACACACACACACACACACACACACACACACACACACACACACACACTCAAACCGCCCTAAGAAGACCCACATTTGGGGATAGGAGACATACACTGCAGAAGGTGAAAGCAAGCGACTCTTAATAATGTCAGTGACATCTGAATGTAAAAAAAAAAAATCTCTGAATAAATCACTGATGGGTAAGTCGAGGACAAATAAGTGCAAATAAACAATAAACTGTTTTTACAGGAGATGGAGAATGGGGCTAAGAGAGAGAGAGAGAGAGAGAGAGAGAGAGAGAGAGAGAGAGAGAGAGAGAGAGAGAGAGATGA
>CM050203.1:23325000-23327500 GCA_027475355.1 Coilia nasus | reverse complement strand
CACACACAACACAGCACAGCACAGCACTCTCCTCTCTGCCTCACACACACACACAACACAGCACAGCACAGCACTCTCCTCTCTGCCTCACACACACAGCACAACAGCACAGCACAGCACTCTCCTCTCTGCCTCACACACACACACACACACACACACACACAGCACAGCACAGCACAGCACAGCACAGCACTCTCCTCTCTGCCTCACACACACACACAACACAGCACAGCACAGCACTCTCCTCTCTGCCTCACACACACACACACACACACACAGCACAACACAGCACAGCACAGCACTCTCCTCTCTGCCTCACACACACACACAACACAGCACAGCACAGCACTCTCCTCTCTGCCTCACACACACAGCACAACAGCACAGCACAGCACTCTCCTCTCTGCCTCACACACACACACACACACAACACAGCACAGCACTCTCCTCTCTGCCTCACACACACAGCACAACAGCACAGCACAGCACTCTCCTCTCTGCCTCACACACAACACAGCACAACACAGCACAGCACTCTCCTCTCTGCCTCTGTCAGTTGTAAAAGTTGCTTAGGCACACACACACACACAGCACATTTAACACATATATACAAACAAATATACCTGTATACACACTCACCACAAACAAATGCCCACAAATAAATAAACACAACACACAAATACGCATACACACACTCATACAGAAAGGCACACTTACACACACAAATACATGCAGCCATGAACTGTATACACACACAAACAACACAAACTCACACACACTCTCTTAAGTAAGTGGGGCAGGATTAGCCTGGTAAACCCGCCCCTCGTACTTTATTTCATTTTGTACAGAGGGTCTGGACTGGAATCTCTTGAGGGTCATTTAGCAAGTCTCAGCAAGACCGATCCAATCAGCGAACAGAGGGTGTGTTCATTAGCCGTGACGTTGACCTTGTGTGCTACATTTGAATTGTAGTGCGTAGGTAGGCTAATTGCATACGTGACGACCAGGCATTAGCGATTGGGTAAAGGCACTTTTTTAAACTTCAGCAGAGTCCACACCTCCAACAAATCGTTTCTGACGGTCTCTGTTCCAGACCCTCTGTAGAAAAAAATGAAATGAAGTACGAGGGGCTGGTTTACCAGGCTAGGGCAGGATAGTGTTGTTGATATTCTTCCAGCCTAGTCTTATTTAGCTCAACTGTGTTCAAGTCTTGGCTGCCTGCCTTCACTCTAGTGTCTTACTCTCTCCCTCTCCATTTCCCACTTCTCTAATTCTCCTTAATCCTCCACGCCCACCCTCAGTTTCTACCTGTCTCCCGTCTCTCTTCACTTGCCATTTCACTCCATTTGCCCTTGCCCTTTCGCTGTCCCACCTCTCTAACAAACCATTTGGCCCTGTCTTATTGGTGATGGAAACGAGGGACACACACACACACACCTAGAGACACAAATCTTTGAGCCAATCAGCACTAATTATCTTCCTGGCTCCTGTCTCCTCAGCCAATCAGGTGTAATTACCTGTCCACCCCATCCCCCCCACCCCGTTCCTTCCGTCCTATCAGTAGCAGAGGCCACGACCTCGTTAGCCGAGTGCTGGACCCAGGTGTGCAGAGGGGAGGAGAGGACTGACTGACTGAGTGACCTACCGCATGGCTGACTGCTCAAGTCTTCCAAGTCTCATTTCCGCTCCTTTTTTGTCTCTTATCTCCTCTCCTCTTATTTCCTGTCCTCTTCTCTTCTCTCCTTTCCTTTCCTCTCCTGTCCTCTCCTCTCCTCACCTTTTGTCCCTCCATTTTTCCCTCCTTCCAATTCTCCTTTACATTCATCAAGGGTCCCTGAGTGGTGAAACTCACTGAATTAGATATTGGGTCTTGTTTCTGCTGACTATTTCCTCTCCTCTCCTCTCCTCTCCTCTCCTCTCCTCATTTCAGTTTTTGTCCATGCATTTTATTTTCTCGTCTCACATCTCTTTACACTTCTACCTGGGTCCCTGAGTGGCAAGCGTCATTGAATTAGATATTAGGTTTGGTCTGAGTGTGAGTGTGTTTATGTGTTGAGTGTAGTGTGTTGGTGTATCATATTTCTAGCTTTCTGATGGTATGAATAAATCATATGTAAACAGATGTACAAAGCAACCAATGCTAGGAAGCATTATGAAGATGTGAGTGTGTGTGTCCGTGTGTGTTTGTGTGTATGTGTGTGTGTGTGTGTGTGTGTGTGTGTGTGTGTGTGTGTGTGTGTGTGTGTGTGTGTGTGTGTGTGTGGTTATGTGTGTGTGTGTGTGTTTGTGCGTGTGTTGAAAAGATGTTTTCTGGATAAATGTAGTCCAAACTTAATAGGTCTACAGAGTGTGACTGTGTGTGTGTGCATTTGCAAGTTCGCACTAATTTTAGTGATCTGTCCTTTTTTTTCCAGAACAATGTTTTCCACACTTAAGACAGGTGTGAAAGTGTGAATGTGAGTTGTTAGTGGGTAAATGTGTGTGTTGAAATCGCTCATCA
>CM050203.1:23315000-23320000 GCA_027475355.1 Coilia nasus | reverse complement strand
TCTTTCTTTGCAATAACACGTCTAATATCCGCAGGTCATGTCTTCTCCCTCTCTGACCTGTTGCTCTTGTTGTTCTTCTATCTTTTTCTCTCCCCACAAGGCCTCTCTGTGGGATGAAATTAAGGGCGTTTTCCGGAGAACGTTGAGAAGACAAAGAAGCTTCCAGAAGGTTCTGTCCTCTCCAGGCGTGTCAGAGGGGGCATGTCAACAGCTGTCAGTTCCCACAGCAACACAGCACACAGCGCAGAGGAAACGTGCCACATGTGTGATTAAGCAGGGGGAATAACTAAAGAGCCTCTTATTAGTAAGTGGCAGGACGCACACACACACATAGACACACACACACACACAGACACACACACACACACACACGCACACAGACATGCACGCATAGGCGCGCATACACAAACACACACACACACACACACACACACAACACACACACACACACACACACACACACACACAGACACACACACACACACAGGCGCACAGACATGCACGCATAGGCGCACCATACACAAACACACACACACACACACACACACACACACACACACACACACACACACACACACACACACACAGACACACACACACACACACACACACACACACACACACAGAGACACACATACACACAGGCACACAGACATGCACGCATACGCGCACATACACAAACACACACACACAACACACACACAAACACACACACACACACACACAGGAACGAAAAGGGAAAGTGCGCAGTTACATATGCACACTGACAAACACATACAGCAGTAAGAAAAACACACATAAAGTGAAGAAGCAACAGAACAGGAACACACAAACACACACTGACGTGGTATTGAGCACAAAGCAACACATTCTCCTTCCCAATTCAAAGGCATGATTGGCTATTTGCAGTGGCCATAAACTGAAAACACAAGCAAATAGACAGACCACAGACCACACACAGACACACACACACACACACGCACACACACACACACACACACACACACACACACACACACACACAGGTGTATTTTTGACAAATGTAACAACCTACCACCTGAATCATATTTAGTTATGATAAGGTCCTTACCACCACAGAAGCAAATAACATTTCTTGAATAAACATGCCCCCTGGTTATTTACGATGTGTGTGTACGTGTGTATGTGAGTGTGTGTATGTGTGTATGTGTCTGTGTAACTATATGTGTGTGTGTACTAGTAGTAGGTTGTAGGGATGTCCCGATCCAGGCTTTTTGCACTTTCCGATCCAATACCGATATTGTATTTGCACTTCCCGAGCCGATACCGATACTGGTGGCCGATACCGATACCCGGCCTATCCAACCGAGCATGTATTAAAGTTATTTAGCCTTCTTACTTAGTTATTAGACTCATATTGAAAAGGGTTTTAGTACTCTTGATAACAACTAGCCAGCTGACTTAAGTGAGTTTGAATACACAATGGTTGGTAACAAGAAACTGACCTGTTTATTCAGGGATAAACAGAAAATAGACAACATTAAAAATAACAAACAGGGATGGCATCAGTGGTCAGTAAAAGTGCAAATCAGACTGTAAAACTGTATGAAAAAAAAAGAAAAACACACAAATAACCTGAGTGTAAAATAGTCTATTAACTCAAAAAAAGCAAAACACACAAATAACCTCTGTGTAAAAATAGTCTATTAACTCAGCATCAGTACTCTGCTTCATTGAGCAGGTGTAAACCAAGGCTTTAAAAACCAGTGCAAATAATATCGTTAACTATTTAAAACAAAAATGCCTTCTACTCCCCAATCTCCTCCACACGTTTTGCTCCATCTCTGTCTACAAACTGGGAGACGCTAATGCTGGTGTGCTGGACCGGATTTTAGCGAAACCACAGCAAAAAACTGGGAATGGATTATTTGAGCGGACCAGACCGGAAAACCCGGACCGGACTTTTTTTTTAACGGATCGGATTTTTTTTCCCGTGCCGCCGCGCCGATACCGATACGCATTTTTTTGCCAATATCGGCGGCCGATCCAATACCGATATTGGATCGGGACAAGCCTAGTAGGTTGTGACATTCACCAATGCCACCCCAGAAAATAATGCTTACATTTACAGCTGTCTTGGGTGGGTCTGTGCTTTAGTGCGATGTGCATGGCCTTAAGTAGGCACGGGTGTGTGTGTTTGTGTGTGTGTGTGTGTGTGTGTGTGTGTGTGTGTGTGTGTGTGTGTGTGTGCGTGTCTGTCAAAGAAAAAACTGGGAGTGATTCTATTGGCAAGATGTGTGACGGATGTAGTCACTAGTCTGGTTCCTGGCCATTGGTCCACAGAAATTTGTATTTAATTCATTCTCTCCCTCTCTCTCCCTCTCTCTCTCTCTCTCTCTCTCTCTCTCAACACACACACACACACACACACAGGAATACACCACACACACAGGAATGCACACACTACAAAACGGAGTGGGCAGCAGTCAGCCACCCTGACTTGTGCTATCGGCAAAACAGTCAATGCCAGTGCTGGTCTATTGACAAGACTCCACTAAGAAAACATCTAATCGCATTTAATGACTACAGCTTCTAGTGTGTTTTTCCTTTCCTTGCACCAATGCTTTGTCTGAAAAAAAAAAAAACCCACCAGTCACAGTAGCAACACTACAACAAAAAGAAGAAAAGAACAGAAGACAACAACAGAAGTCTAGACCAGAAAGAACAAAACAAACCTCTAACTTCCTTCATCTTTGCCTATTAGACAGGTGCTTTAGATCACAACTGTGAGTATGGGCCTCTTTGTCTGAGAGGGACTGAGCTGTGAGGTGAGGAGGTGGCTAATGACCTGACCTAACAGTCTTATGGAGGGAAGGACAGAGAGAGAGAGAGAGAGACAGAGAGACACAGAGAGAGAAACAAAAAGCAAGAGTTTAAGAGAGAGAGAAATAAATAGAAAGAGAGGAAGAAAGAAGGAGAGAGACTGAGAGAGAGACCAGGGGAGTCTGAGAGAGAGAGAGAGAGAGAGAGAGAGAGAGAGAGAGAGAGAGAGACAGAAAAAGAATCAAACAGAAGGAGGGGGGGTGATGGAGATGGTGACCCTGACTCCCATTAACTCCCAGACACTGCTGCTGTGCTCTGGGGAGGGAGGAGGGGCAGCTACCTGGAGGAGTGCAAAGTGACTTACTGCAGAGGGGATGATGGAGCACTGTAGGGTGCAGAGAGAGAGAGACAGAGAGAGAGAGAGAGAGAGAGAGAGAGAGAGAGAGAGAGGGAGAGAGAGAGAGAGAGAGAGAGAGAGAGAGAGAGAGAGAGAGAGAGAGAGAGAGAGAGAGAGAGAGAGAGAGATACAGGTGCACGTGTGATGTGGGGGGTACAGGAAATGCCACTTGTTCAGAGGGAGGGGAGAGAGAGAGAGAGAGAGAGAGAGAGAGAGACGAGAGAGAGAGAGAGAGAGAGAAAGAGAGAGTGTCTGGTGTGTCTGGTGTGTGTGCATGTGTGATGGAAACAAGAACCTGGTCACAGCATTTGAGACAAAGCTTGTCACATAAGCACACACACACGCACGCACACACACACACACACACACACACACGCACACTGAATCCCACTCACACCACTGACTCCCCATATATGCCCACGCTGTCCTTCCTTTCTCCTCGAGTGAAAATGGCACGTAATGCAGGGTCAGAATAAGGAGCGAAAAGAAAAATGTGAGTAAATGTCACATCCTGCTGCACAAAGGGAAGTATGCCCTCTTTCCTCTCCTCTCTCTCTCCTCAGCCTGCCACTCCCTTTCTTCTTTCTCTCTCTCTCTGCATCTCTCCATCTCTCTTTCTTTCTCTCTCTCTTTCAAATCAACCCATCTCCCTGCTTCTCATCTTTCTTGCCCTGTTTTCTCTCTCTCTCTCTCCTCAGCCTTCCTCTCACAACCCCTTCTTTCTCTCTTTCTCTCTCTCTCTCTGCATCTCTCTTTCTTTCTCTCTCTTTCAAATCCACCCCATCTCCCTGCTTCTCGTCTTTCTTGCCCTGTTTCCTCTCTCTCTCTCTCCTCAGTCTTCCTCTCACAACCCCTTCTTCTCTCTCTCTCTCTCTCCATCTCTTCTTTCTTTCTCTTCTCTCAAATCAACCCCTTATTTCTTTTTTTTCCCCCCAGGTTTAAGAGCGGCATGAAGCTTGCAGGTAGTAAGGAGGCCTTTTAAGCTTCTTGTTTGTCTGACAGCCAACATCTCTCCACATTCTCAGCTCTCCGCTCCTCTCCTGCCTTCACCTCTTCTCTTTACTTCGCTTTCAGTCTTTCTGTCACCTTGGAAACGCCGGCCCCCCCCGCTGCTGTGAGAGGAGCGCTTTGTTTGCCATCCGTCAAAATAAGAGAGGAGTCCGGGGAGCAGCGAATGGGGAGGTGTTGGTTGTGTGTGTGTGGGTGTGTGTTAAGGCTGCTCGATTATGGAAAAAATCTGAATCACGATTATTTGGGCCAAAACTGAAATCCCAATTATTTCAAACGATTATTTGTTTTCCTCAGTAACATGCTTCATTTATTGAAAATGTATTCAAAAACATTTCGGAAAAAACATTCTTGTACCTTTGGATTTTTCCCTAATACCTTTCTTTGTAAACATTAGTAAGTCTCCTTTGATGTCTAATGTACAAACAGTAGAAATGTCTAATGTATACATCTAATGTACAGTACAAACAGTGGAAAATAATTAGCACAAAAACATTGTTGCCCTCGATTTTATTTGTTTTGAGATCGTTTGGCCCTGAAATCGTTATCACGATTAGAATTCGATTAATTGAGCAGCCCTAGTGTGTGTGTGTGGGTGTGTGTGTGTGTGTGTGTGGGTATGTGTGTGTGTGGGTGTGTGTGTGTGTGTGTGTGTGTGTGTGTGTGTGTGTGTGGGGTTGGTGTTGGCTCGGCTCAGGTACGTGTCTTCTTCGCAGGAAGTGCTTGATGATGAGAGTGTAATGAGCAGCAGTTGTGCAAAGACACAGTGTGTGTGTGAGAGAGTGAGACACAG
>CM050203.1:23297500-23302500 GCA_027475355.1 Coilia nasus | reverse complement strand
CGGCATAAACTAGCAAAATTGAGTTAAACAAGGCAGTAGCCTTTGCTAGCCATGCATAGCCGCCTAGGCTGAATCAGAGTTTATTAGCATACTTTATTAGCATAAAAGAACAAAACAGCCTATGGCAACCAGACAATGAGAAAAGACAACTCTAATAAAAGAGTCATAGTTTCCGTTATTAAAAGCGGAAACTGGTTCATAAGATGCAGGTCCTGCAGCATCAGGTGAAGAAGAGATCTCAACAAACATTCCATACAGCCTAGTCCTCTCTGAAAGTTACTCCTCTTTATAACAACTGTTTTAAATTTGATAATGAAATCATTCACTTTATGAAAACCAGCAATGGGCTATTTTAAGGGAATGAAGGATGCCTCTGCTCAGCTCGGTACTGTAAATTTAATAGTTTTTAACCTATTGGTTAAATATGTTTATGCCATTAATCTGTGTGTATTAAAATCAATGTAAGCTACTTTAGACAGCAATACACAGCTTCTTGCACTGTTATGGTTAGTAAGCAAAATCCTCATCGTTAAATTCCCAGAATTCAGCAAAAGTGTTTTTGAGAGTTGAAATTACACAACACATAGTTAGCTTTAAAAGAGGCAGAGTTGGTGTCTGTCACTCAACTCTAATGACCACCATGTGTCTCCTAACGCAGCAAGAACAATCAAAAGTGATGTAGGTTATGAAACATATGACTGCAAGACTGGCAATATTACTTTTAGACATATGCGGGCAGCTTTTTCTTTTTTTTTTTGGGGGGGGGGGGGGGGGTGCTCTTGTTAGCTGCAGAGTGGCCTAAGTATTTGTGTTACGCCACTGGTACCAGTGTACAGCTGGTACACACATACACACAACGTAAACACGTTGAGTATGAAAGAGAAAAGACAGAGATTGAGAGACATAGAAAGACAGAGAGAAGAGATGTATTTTTCTTTTAAAGTGGTCTTCCTTCAATCTTTCAAATGTACTATTTTTTACATCCATCCATCCATCCATCCATCCATCTATCTATCTATCTATCTATCTATCTATCTATCTATCTATCTATCTATCTATCTATCTATCTATCTATCTATCTATCTATCTATCTATCTATCTATCTATCTATCTATCTATCTATCTATCTATCTATCTATCTATCTATCTATCTATCTATCTATCTATCTGCCTGCTTCAATATCCACTTTTGGGTCCTTGTAAACAGAAATCCTGTCTGTGCCTGACTGAAGTACCCCCTTCATCACAGATGTGCAATCAATTCAAGATGTAGCCTGTCACAAACATCATGACAATTTCAGTAAACAAGCAACCGCTCAACCATTCACACACACACAAACACACATACATACACAAATGCATGCACACACCCACCCCCCCAACCCCCCCCACACACACACACACAGACACACACACACACACACACACACACGCCGCGCGCGCTCGCGCACACACACGCACACGCACACACGTACACACAAACACACACAGACACACATACACACATGCACACACACACACACACTTCCACCACCAAATTCAACAAACAGGACCATCAAAACCCTTCACAGGCCTCTATATTGGCGCTGAAATCTGATTGCCACTTAGTGTCTAGGCCCAGTGTCCACAGGCTTCATATGAAAAGCCAATGCTGAAAAAAAAACTAATCCCATACACACAGCCTGAAGTCCCCACTCATGGACGCAGGGAACTGCAGCTGCATGATCACAAACTCTCATCCACCATCAATAAATCTACTGCTGAACAACTAAGCCTAGAGGAGATGCTGTAACAAACAAAAATCTTATATGCTACTGATGACTAATTATGCTGAATTAATTATGGTTTTATGCCTAATTATGACAAAAACTAATAAGGGCATTTGACACAAGACTATGACTGCTTTCCAGAAAATGAAATGTTTTCAACAGAAGTTTGGTGCAGTACCATCCCAAAAAACAGTGAAAGAATCTTGTAAATTGCAAATTCGGAAATTGTGGGTGTTTGGTTTAGCATGTGCACCGTCCAACGCGCTTCGGTGCTAGCCACCATTTTTGGTCAACACAGATCTCCACAAAGATGACGTCATTTTTGTTGTTTTCCGTGACGTGCACATGACGTTCGACTATGCCTCGAACCTTCACTCACTCACTCGCTCACTCACTCTTTCTAATCCTAAAGCTCTGCTGTGTGCATGTGTGTGTGCACACAGCCCCTTTATAAAAGGCTCTAAAATGTCTTGGCCTTGTTGTTGTTCCACGGGCTGCACAAAGAGGGCCATTGTGTTCCATTGGTGGACGGTGGCTGCTTATTATCATAATCACTTATCAGCTTCGCTTAGCGAAGCAGGAGCTCAGGTGCTGCTATGGAGCTTGCACCCTGGGCCAAGCTGATAAAGGCTCACAGCCACTACGCATACACACACACACACACACACACACACACACACACACACACACACACACACACACACACACACACACAATAAACACACATACAAACACACACATAGACACACACACAATAAAAACACACACACATACTCCCACAAGAAGACATACACAGAGATTCACACACACACACAAATACATTCACAGAAGCATGCGCACACACACACACACACACACACACACACACACACACACACACACACACACACACACACACACAAATACACTCACAGAAGCACGTGCGCGCACACACACACACACACACACACACACACAGCGAATTAATGGAGGCAGGTGTCAGTGAGCTGGGCCGGGCGACATAATAACATAATCGCCACGGCGCAAGGGGGAAACAAAGCCGTATGTTTGCGTGGCGTGTTTGTGATAAAAAAAATGGCTCACCGCAAAGAACACAAAGACACACGGTGGTGAAATGCAGATTGCAGCTTTCTTTCATTGCCCGCATATATAAACATGTCAGCCACTGTATACCTGAACCCACACACAGATAAGAAATGAGCACACACCTATGCAGCGACATATACAAAGACACACACACACACACACACACACACATACACACACGTAAAAAGAAATGGAAAAAAGACGCACTAAACACACACACACACACACACAGACACACACACACAGACACACAAAGACACACATGCATATGACTCCCACTCTTTTACTATACATAGTGATGTTTGTCTAGGAGGACAGTGAAGCCTGGATGGCTTTAAAGTTTTTAAATGTTAATGAAAATAAAACTGAGGGTCCTAGTCTTTTACCCTAGTGCTGCATGTGATGGATATATAGTCCTAGGCTGCCTTAAACCAATCAGAGACGCTGCAAAACACCTTGGTGTAATTCTGGACTCTGACTTTAAAATGAAGAAACAAATTAATGTAGTTGTAAAATCTTTCTTCTTCCAACCAAGGCTTTTATCCAAGGTCAAGCCCTTCTTATCATTGAAAAACTTTGAGAAGGTTATACATGCCTTTATTTCATCCTGTCTAGACTACTGCAATGCCCTGAATGCAGACATTAGAACAGTTCTTCTTTATTCCATCTTCAACTAGTTTAGAAAGCTGCAGCCCACCTTCTGAGCGGAACCACCTTAGGGCCCATTTCCACCAAACACTCTCCGTATACACATTGTCATTCCAAACTTTTCTCTGTCAGTGACCCTCAATGGTGGAACAACCTACCAGTCGCTACAAGAGCAGCAATATCCCTCTCGACCTTCAAAAAGCTTGTGAAAACCCTTCTCTTCCGGGACTGCTTCCCTTCCTAACAAAACTAATCTCTACTAACCATCTCTTTATATAGGTGCCTTCGATGTTCTCTACACATCTGTTAGCTTATTATGTCCTCCTTTTGTAAGTCGCTTTGGATAAAAGCATCTGCTAAGTGTAATGTAATACAGCATGTATGCAGCAAGTTCCCGTTTTCTGTGAAGATTCATTTAGAATGCACGTTAACAGATTAGACCATTTCCACCACACGCATGATCTAACCGTATCCTGTCACACACCTGAGGCCTTACACCTGTCCTTGCAGTCATTCACTGGCTTCTTGTTTATTACAGTATGAACTTCAAAATTCTTTTTTTTTCCAAACCTTTGAATGGTCTGGTGCCTTCTTACAGTACATATCAGGTTTTCTAAAAGTTCACACCCCTTCTAAAAGCTCTTAGGTCAGCTGACCAACTCCGCCTATAGTTGTTCCTCCCTTCAAGCTAAAAAGCATGGGTGACCGGGCTTTTGCAGTGATTGCTCCTAACCAACCTCTGGAACAAGCTGCCACTGCACATGCTGTATGCCTGGCTCCTTCCTTAGCTGCTTTTAAATCTTACCCTAAAACCCATTTTTATGCCCTGGTATTCATCGTAGCCTGAATGTGTTATTGATTATCTTTATTTATTGTCATGCTCACATTATGTTGTTCTTCTGCTTGTCTACCACGTCGTATTACCCTGCTTGTCAAGCACTTTGCCCAGCTGTTGTTGTTGCTTTATAAAGACACATGACTTAAATACACATGCACACACACAAACAAACATACAGTGGTCCCTCGCTATATCGTGGTTTACCTTTTGCGGCCTCGCTGTTTCGCAGATTTTTTTAGTGCATGCAATCTCCTGTACAGTACAGAATGCACTCAGCTGGAAAAATTTACATAAATCTTCCACCGCTAGCTGTGTGACTCTGAAGTGCTGTATGTTTTCAAGTGTGAGCTTTGCCTGTCTGAGAAAAGTGTATAAGTGTAGTGAGGGGTTTTACAGCCTTAAAACATCTATAATAATTGTAAAAAATAAAGCTGACTACTTCGCGGATTTCGTCTATCGCGGGTTATTTTTAGAACGTAACTCCCGTGAATAACGAGAAACCACTGTACACACATCGCAGGTAGACTTCACAAAGTTATAGTGGGCAAGGCAATTTAGCACCGTTTTTTTTGGGCAGCTATTCATACAGGCTGAGGGGTGGCTTCTATCCAGATCCATCACTATTTTATCCCAGAGACCTGAATATTTCATCCTCAGAG
>CM050203.1:23287500-23292500 GCA_027475355.1 Coilia nasus | reverse complement strand
TCACACACTGTCTCTCCAGCTCTCTCTCTCTCTCTCACTGTCTCTGTAGCACTCTCTCTCTCTCTCACTGTCTCTGTAGCTCTCTCTCTCTCTCTCTCTCTCTCTCTCTCTCTTTGTGTCTGTGTCTCATCCTTGCTGCCTTTCTCTCATGCATTCCCTTTCTTTTTTTCTTTTCTCTCTCCCAGCCGCTGCTTCTATCAGTGTTTTATTTCTACCTTTGCCTCCCTCCTCCAGCACTCGCTCTGCCCCGCTGGACTCATCTGAGGACACCAGTTCAGCTAGGGCCCTCTTGGCACGGTCACAAAGTCCATTGTCACATCATTAGCAGTGTGTGTGTGTGTGTGTGTGTGTTTGTTTTATGTGAGTGTGTGTGTGTGTGTGTGTGTGTGTTTGTGTGTGTGTTTTATTTGTGTGTGTGTTTTATGTGTGTTTGTGTGTGCATGTGTGTGTGTGTTTTATGTGTGTTTGTGTGTGTGTGCGTGTGTTGTGTGTGTTTTATGTGTGTGTGTGAGTGTTGTGTGTGTGCATGTGTTGTGTTTGTGTGTGTGTGTGTGCGTGTGTGCATGTGTTGTGTATGTGTGTTTTATGTGTGTGTGTGTGTGCGTGCGTGTGTTGTGTGTGTGCTTTATGTGTGTTTGTGTGTGTGTGTGTGTTGTGTGTGTGTGTTGTGTGTGTGTATGTGTGTGTGTATACTTTATATATGTGTGTATTTTCTGTGTGTGTGCGTGTGCCTCAGCGTGTTATATGTGTGTGTGTTTTATGCATGTTTGTGTGTGTGTGTGTGTGTGTGTGTGTTGTGTGTGTTTATGTGTGTGTGTATGTGTGTGTGTATACTTGTACATGTGTGTATTTTCTGTGTGTGTGCATGTGCCTCAGCGTGTTATATGTGTGTGTGTGTGTGTGTGTTTTATGCGTGTTTGTGTGTGCGTGTGTGTGTGTGTTGTGTGTGTGTGTATGTGTGTGTATATTTTATATGTGTGTGTATTTTCTGTGTGTGTGCGTGTGCCTCAGCGTGTTGTATGTGTGTGTGTGTGTGTGTGTGTGTGTGTGTGTGTGTGTGTGTGTGTGCCTGTGCCTCAGCGTGTTGTATGCGTGTGTGTGTTTTATGTGTGTTTGTGCGTGTGCGTGTGTGTGTGTTGTGTGTGTAGGTGTGTGTGTATGTGTGTGTGTATGTGTGTGTGTGTATATTTTATATGTGTGTGTATTTTCTGTGTGTGTGCGTGTGCCTCAGCGTGTTGTGTGTGTGTGTGTGTGTGTGTGTGTGTGTGTGTATGGGTCTCTCTCATCCTGGAGCCCATATGGTGATGAGACTGTGATGCAGTGAAGCAGAATGGCCCAACCGAGGTCCCCGGGGCCACTTTAATTGGCATTGTGATCAGACAACAACAAATCCCATGTACGCGTGCCTACACAGGCAACCATGTGGCAAGACACACACACACACACACACACACACACACACACACACACACACAGAAACACACACACATACACACACTCTCACAAAGTCACTCAATCATGCAGAGGCCCCAGCCTGGACACACACTCACCACCACCATAATGGAGTGCAAGAGAGAGTGTAGAGAAGAGAGAGAGAAGGAAAGACTAAATAAAGGAGGAGAGAAGGAGCAGTGTGGGGTTACTGTTGCCTTACCTTCACAGACAAGAGATGAGCACCAATCACAGTGTTCCAGGCAGATATGCAGTGGAGAGAGAAAGAGACAGAGAAAAAAGTTAGCTTTTTAGAGCAGTGACCTCTTGGGCCTGCTGTACACACAATATACTTTATTATTCAACATACATGATACAAAAGACATAGCCTTGGTGTATCACAGTGTTTGATCATTCAAATGTACAGACACACAAAATCACAAAAAACTGGAGAGCCAAAACAAACACACACACACACACACGGAAACACGCGCACACACACACACACACACACACACACACACACACACACACACACACTATGAACAACTGCATAGTGCCATTGTCATTTTCTTTCTGCTTTCTGTATCATGACAGAGATTCAAATAGCCTGCAGTCGACCACAACATTAGGCGCGTTTCCACTACAGTGAGTTCCGGGTAATTTTTCGGCCTTCTCACGGTTGGCGTGTGTCTCCACTATCGGGCAGTTCTGAATTGGGCGATCTCCCGGAACTTTTACAGGGCGTTGGTTGGAGTACCTAAAGGGATTAGGTACTCCGTTCGGCCCTGAAAAAGTTCAGCTTGTAGCCTGTGGTAAACTCGATGCTGATAGGCTGTTGTTAAACATTACCAGCCATAGGTAATCTAAAAATCACTATGCCATACGAAAATATTTTTTTCTAAACAGACAAAATGAATTTCTCACAACAGAGTTCATTACAAACACAGTTGCCCATGTAACTATATTTTATCTAATCTTAGAGGTTAGTTTGAATACAGACTCGTATTATCTTTAGATTAGCAAACTAATTCAGCATGCTAGCAGACTAATATGCTTCCTATGGAGTATTTTCATATGCCTGTTAGAGGAAAACGTACAGTCTATAAAACTCAGAGTTGTAGGAGAGCTTGTTTTGGCCGTTTCCACGATAAAGCATTTAACTACTTGCTATGTGGTGCACAACGATTTCCTCAGGCAATTAATTACCTTCTTAAAACATGTTTACTTGGCTAACTTTAGCCTGCTAATCTTGTCATAACGTCACTCGGAACATCTAATCTTATGAAACATAGTAGACATAAATGGACTGGAAACTCACAATAAATAGGAACACTAACCACAAACTTTTAGGATTTATCCGGTTTAATTCATAAATCAACATAGATTGCAAGCCTGCAGTCAGTCATGTTCGCTGCTCTGAGACACCGAAGTTTCCCTTTGTTTACTAGAGGTCCGATAAAACGTTGTTGTAGTGGAGACACGCAAGGTGAGGGGACCAACCAAACGACAGTCCCTGAAATTTTCCCTCTCCCTGAATTACCATCGGAACCTTCCCTAATGGAAACGCGGCTATTTAGGCCAAAAAAATCCTGCTATGAAAAGAAACAGGGGAGAAGGCTTTGGGGGTTGAATATTAAGCAGCACATGTGGACAACAAGCTTTGTCCTGCTCTCTCCAATATGAAGAACCACAATGAACACTCAACAATGTCCAAAGCAGTGTGCTTGTTACAATGACACAAAGGCCATCCAGTCTTCCCTCTTCCATACAGTTCATGCAACCAAGACTATTCAACTTAGTCTATCTATGACTTTATGTAGGACCTTTTCAAACTACTTCCACTACATTTGACATTCTTAGGAATGTTAAAATGGAAACCCTGTGAGAACAGTTGTGATACTTATAATCAAACTTGGTTGAAATAGTTTATAGGTTCCTCTTAATTATTATTACCACCAATCACAGCAGTCCAATATTTTCAGCAATAGCAAAGTGCGTGCTGAACCTTTCGAATTCACAGTGAATAAAGTACATTGTCACTACCCCAACATCTCAGCATTATATTACCCTACAAAGGCAAAGTGCAGTGCACTAAGTAAACACAGACACTGAAAAAATGCCTTTAAAGGTGTCACACTGCCCAACCATGTCAACCATTTTGTAGGTATAATAGTGGTCATGCCTTTTGTGTACTTTCTTAATATGAAGAAGCAAGAGATTTAGTCACAAAACAAGGAAGGTGTTATAAAGTAATTTTCCAGTCTAAATGCAATTTGACAAATTATGCAGTTACTGCCTTTCGGCTGGCTTTGTAGGGCAGAATAGTCTGTTTGGTATCGCCATACACCACATTCTCCTGGAGGTTCCACTTTCCTCCCACTTTGGTCTGGAGAAATGTAGTTCACGTCAGAGCTGCAGGCAACCGGCGCCATTTCTGCCATGTGCTTCCTCGTGTAAAACTCCTCTAGCAGAGGGCATGGCTTTGCCTACCAGGCTGGGGGCTTGGCAACAGCTGCTTGAGAAGCCGCGGTGGCAAAAGTGCGTTTTGGTGATGGATGTGTCACCGCGCGGCGTATGGTACCGTCTGGGCGTGAGAGAGAGGCAGCGCCGACCACGTTTCTTCCCCCCACCCACGGTGCCATTTTACCCCACAGCTCCCCCATCCAAATCCCGTCGCCCTCCAGTGAAAACGTAATTAGAGCAGAGGAAACTACCGGGGATACCAGCTGGCATTCACGCATATGTACACATAGTCGACATGCACATGTACACATACACACACACACACACATAAACACACACAACACACACACACACACACACGGGTGCGTACTCATGCATCACACATACACATGGCCACACAAACACAACACACACACAAACACTAATACACACACCACACACACACACACATACACACACACACACACACGCACGCACACACACATTTGCAGCCTCCCAAGATGGATGGTGGTGATCAATGAGCTGTCTTTAATTATGACATGGCAACTAATGACATTCCCTCATGTGCTTAGCCTGACATCCGAGGCCTCACAGTGCAGCCTCTAGTCTAGCGCTGCGACAGAACTTTTACCTCCCCAGGAGAACCCCCCCACCCCACCCAACAACCCCCCACCAACCCCCAGCCCCACCCCACCCCCAGTATCCACTATCCAGACACCCAGGGACAGATAGAGTTTCCCCGTTGATTAAGACATCTCGCTGCGCACCAGATAGGGTGGCCGGAACTTGGACTCTGAAACAGATGGGTCTCGCTCATTCTGGACTTCATTCCAGTGAGCACTTTAATGCAACCGTGCACCTGATGGGCACAGACACACACAACACCCACCCACACACACACACGCAAACACACACACACACACACACACATATGCAAACATGCAAACATGCAAACACACAGACACACACACACACACACACACACACACACACACACACACACACACACACACACACACATATGCAAACGTGCATGCACATGAACACCCACACACATAAACACACACACACACACAAATATGCAAACATGCAAACACACACAC
>CM050203.1:23280000-23282500 GCA_027475355.1 Coilia nasus | reverse complement strand
ATTCAAGGGCAAATGACATGGTACTTTACTGCACCTAGATGCTTATATGGGATTGCAAATATTTGCAAAGAATACATTTGATGCCGATTACTGTAGCTATTTGTACGGCACCATCAGGTGAACTATAGCGCTATCATTAAATAATTTACTCTATCCACACATTTTCGCCCACGTCGAAAAAGCCCACAACACTTAGGGTGAAGATGCACTGGGCATATTTGCAGTCACATATTTCAGGATATTCACAATATATGGAGATATATTGATGGATGCGCTCTGGACATATTACAAAACACTAGCGCTATCATCAAACATCACTCTACAGTTTTCAAACATTTTACTCTCCTGGTTAAAAGGCACACAACACAATGATTTATCTCTCAAAATATGCTGTTTATTTAACATAAAATGTTCGGCATAGCATTTACCCTACCGTTTCCATTGTCATGTCATTGTTTTGTGTTTCTAAAAAAAAAGTTTCCCGCGACCACGGAGTTTAAAATGACGCTATGACTACCGGGGTAACAGGAAGTGAACTCGCAATGTTTTTTTTTTACTCAAAATCATGTACTTTCAAACAACACCGAAATCGGGGATATTATTCCTTGTGCATTTAGGCTACATGATAAAGCTGTTGGCCAACAGACATGTACAGCATCTAAATTAAAAACAAATTACGTTGGTTGGTACGTTGGTATCAGGTTGGGTGAGTTATATGATTTAGGCCAAATAAACAGCATATTTCGGAAGACAGTTTGCAGTTTGCCTCTGAACTTCTTGTTGGTGTTTTTGTAGCTCTGCTCAGCTGTTTTAAAAGTCCCTACGGTGGGTAGTGGCAGTTGTGAAACGTCACCATACCACACCCTGTGCCCCGTCTCGCCTCGGCTCGTGTTCATGCTCGCCCCATGTCGCAAAAAAGTGTAGGGTCCGAGGTGGGTCGAATTGGTGTGTTGTTTGGACACGCCACCCCATGTCGGCAGTGGAAACGCAACAGACGACCCACTAATTTCGGCTGAAATTACCGGTAATTCTGCCAGTGTGAAAACGGCTATAGACACACAGAAATAGACACACAGACACAGACACAGACACACACACACAGACACACACACACACGCACAGTTTGTTGAAAGGCCCCAGTGGCACATCGGAGTAGCCTTCCTGCCATGTGGCGCATCTACGTCGGCTTTGCCGTTCGCAAACAAGCCCCAGTAACTTAATCTCCGCGTGCCCACGCTTTCCAGCCGGCAACACAGTGCTTTGCCCAGAATCTGTCACCACTAAAACACATTTAAAACACACACACACACACACACACACACACACACACACACACACACAGACAGACACACACACACACAGTTTCCTCTGAGACAAAGGCGAACAACATGTAGGTATGCGTGGCTTTTTCAGATAAGGACACCCACACAGGGTGATTTCCAGTGAAAACTTCAAACACGCATTGTTTGGTCATGGTGTCAAACACAGTACAGGCATGCTTCCCAGACAAAATGAAGCTGCTGTCTATGCTCCTATGCCTGCATAGCTTGCCGCTGGAAAGAGGCTACAGATTTTGTTCTATCTTCAAAGACATGGGGAGTAGGGCTGCACGATATTTGAAAAACGTTCGATATGCGGTAACATTGCTGAATGTTGCGATGACGTCATATTTTGAAATAAATAAACAAATATTTAAATATACAGTGGTCCCTCGCTATAACGCGGTTTACCTTTCGCAGCCTTGCTGTTTCGCGGATTTTTTTTTTAGCGCATTTTTTTTTTATAGCGCATTGTGTTCTGCGCCCTGATTGGCTAAGGGACTGTAGAACGTTGTCAATCAATCTCCTGTACAAATTTACATGAATCTTCCATCGCTAGCTGTGTGACTCTGAAATGCTGTATGTTTGCAAGTTTGAACTTTGAGAGTAGAAGAGAGAGAAATGTGAGAAAATATCAATGCTTGACTGAGAAGAGTGTATAAAGTGTGTAGTGAGGGGTTTTACAGCCTTAAAACATCTATAATAATTGTAAAAAATAAAGCTGACTACTTCGCGGATTTCGCCTATCGCAGGTTATTTTTAGAACGTAACTCCCGCGAGTAACGAGGGACCACTGTAGTTCTAACATCTTTCAGCTTAATATTCACCGCAAGGCAGTAGCCTATGAGGTGGATATCAAGGTGCAGAAGGACTCTATTTGATTTCCCAAATATCTTCATGTGGAGCATGAAAGCTTACCGTAATGCCTCATTTATTCCATTTAAGCCATTTTTGCGATATGTATATCACAATATTGTATGTTGCGATATCACAATGTTTTCGATATATTGTGCAGCCTTCATGGAAAGAGCTCCCCTCCTACATCGAGCTTCACTAAAAACATCACTCTGCATTTCGCGCAATTTGCTTTGGCTTGCCATAGTCACTAAACGTGCACTCCTGTGAGAGTTTACGCTGTTATTTTTTTAGATGACTGCTATCTGTACAAGCTGTTCTTGTCA
>CM050203.1:23272500-23275000 GCA_027475355.1 Coilia nasus | reverse complement strand
CACGCAAACACACGAACGACTCCACTCCTTTCCTCCCCACATCTTAATTACAAACACAGACAGGACGCCTCTCTCAGTGGGGATGGAGGGATGGCTTTCCTCTGCTTGCTTGGAAAACATATTTCACTCACAGCCTTTGGGACACACCACACAGGCTTCCTGTCAATCTCTCACACACACACACACACATACACACACACACACACACACACACACACACACACACACACACACACAAATGTACACACACACACACACACACACACACATACGCACACACACACACACACATACACACACACACACACACACAAATGTACACACACACACACACACACACACACACACACACACATACGCACACACACGCGTGCACACACACACACACACACACACACACACACACACACACACACACACACACACACACACAAACACACACACAAAATATTCCTACACAGATGTAGGGGGAAATCTAGGGCAGTGGGGAGTGATTGACAAAGATGCACCTCCTCCCTGCGCGCTGCTCCTTCTATTCACCTCTGGTTGAACTTTCACCCCTCCCATGTCTTATCTGCTTTCTTTCTCACTTTTTATTTCTCTCTTCTCTGTCTCCCCTCTAACCCCATGTTACTGCACCAGTGTTGGGGTTGGGGGGCTGTGATGGTACAGTGGATGCTAAAATGGCAGAGCGAATGAGACTGACGCTGAATCCAACATATTTTCCCAACAGTTTTACTTGTATATATCGCTGGAAATTGAACCAATATTTTTACAGTTTTTGCCCATTGCTTAAACACATTTTGCAAAACTTGGCTCACTGTGTCAAAACTCTACACACAAGCAAATAAGACACAACACTTGGAAATAAACCATTTACATCTATGTCAAATTGAAACTCTGCTATCAAAACCTAACAATCCTTTGTCAAAATGTCACTATGATGACAAAATTGCACACACTTGCATCTTATGAAAACACTGTCACATCAGCAGCAACACAATAGTGTACTTTATATAAAACACTGTTTTTTGTATTTTGAATAAATGTGTTTTGCCAATAATACATTGGTATTTCATTTCTGAACGAAGTGTCTTATGTATGAAATAGTGTGTAGTGTGCAGGAGCAAGTGTGTTGCAAAAAGGAACAAGTGTGTTACAGAATTGCAACTAAAGTGTAAAGCAGCGCTTTTGTTTAAGGTATGGTTACACTGTGTTTAAGGCATGGTAACAGAACTTCATGTTATGTTACTTTGGTTTAAGCATATGTCTATTGCGTTCAAGCAATGGGCAAAAACTGTAACTGTACCCAGCCATTCTTTATCTTTATTATTACATTATTGTTACACTTAGCTTACGCTCTTATCCAGAGCGACTTACAGTTATTTAGGTACAGGGTCGCAGTTACAGTCCCTGGAGCAATGTGGGGTTAGATGCCTTGCTCAGGGTTATTTCAGCCATGGATGAGGGGTCAGGAGAGCACTAGTTGTTCTTTACTCCCCCACCTGCACTTTTCCTACTGGAACGGGATTCAAATCTGTAACCCTCCGATCCCAAGACCAACTCTCTAACCACAGCTGCCTAGAATTGATCTATTTCAATTCTATTCTTATATGCTGTGCATTCTATTCTCTATTCTTATATACTGTGTCTTCTATGCATCTGTTGTTGGCTGCTCCATACAACATCTCACTATACTTTGTATAGTGACAATCACTACGGGCACATGGTAGGATCGGATTGGATTGGGATTGGATTGGGTGTTGCTACCCAACGGGTATTACAGAAAATAAACAAACTATCTGGCGGCATACAAACAAAGATTGGTAGAGCAGCATTTGCATACATGTTGTGCATTCTCCTTTGTTTGGAAGTCCGTATGAACGAACAAACAGCGTTTTTGGATACCACACGAATTGTGCTGTTGGCGTTTGATATTACAAGCAGTGCTTTCCAGCACATGCGCAGTACGCAAATCCGATATGATCCTGTGCACAAGGCGGCACCAAGCAGATTAACATCGGCTTAAGCCAGGGGTTGCAATCGGATTCGCAAAACCAATCTCTATACGATCTTTAGCCTGTGCACATGAATTCGACACGATCCCAATCCCTTTCCAATCGTATTCAACTCGTCCATGTGCACAGTGACATTAAAGACTTCTACTCTCTACTTCCACTTTTTCTACTTCACTCTCTCACTATACAGTACACCTATGGAATGAATTCCCTGCCGGAACGTCTGTACTCGTAGAAATATCTTGTGCTCATGAAAAGAATTTGTGTACACGTGGAAATATTTTGTGCTTGTGAAAAGAATTTGTGTACACGTGGAAATATTTTGTGCTTGTAAAAAAAAATGTGTCTCTGCGTGAAAATCTGTTTTGTCTCTGTAACAAAGTTTTGTGCTTGTAATAAAAATTTGTGCTTGTAAATAGATTTTTTGTACATGTAAAAATACTTTGTATTTGAGAAAAAAAACAAATCTCCCACAGGCACAA
>CM050203.1:23245000-23260000 GCA_027475355.1 Coilia nasus | reverse complement strand
CACAGACACACCACCCACACACACACACACACACACACACACACAGGCACACACAGTGCCTCTTAGGCATGCTCAGCTAAAGGGATTTGCATAACCCCAGTCATCTTTGGGTGCTGTCGGACTTTAATCCCCCGCTAATCTGATTGGATTAAAACACGATGCCTGCCCGGTTTCATAGTGGTAAATAATTCTCTAGAGAGACACGTCCTTGGTGCAGACCTTACAGCCAATCAGATCACAGCTGTGCAGGTAAATCACAACGCAATGGAGGCCACAAGTTCCGAATGGACGTCTGTGGGCAGACCAATGGCCACTGATAAAAGACAGGATATGGTTCAGGAGTTGATAAATATTTGGACGACCATCAAACAGTTAGTCCCTTTCGTACGAATCAAACCACACACGCACATACACACACACGTGACAACATTGCTAAAGGGACTGATGTGTTGTGCTGTGTGGTTTGGCCCCGCTAGCTGCCGCACGCTAGCGCCTCAGAACAGCCCCAGCGATCACAGAGGCGCTAAATTGAATCCAGAGGAGTTAGGACTTGAAACGGAATGAGGCTGACCCATTCGCTGAACGCCCATAGCACTTGATGGAAAAAATAAGGTTATTTTCTTCAATTATTCACTGAGATGGGGCCATCCACGCTCTTTAACACCTCTCTCCAGCCTTCACCCCCCACTCGTTTTTAACCACTATAAGCAGTTTTAGCCCTTAATGGTTCTGGCTCTCCCATATCAGCCAATTCTCCTTCAACAGTTCATGCACTGCTGCAAAAGAGGCGATTGAGGAGGCTGGGAAAGTAATAAGACTCCCAATTACCTCCTATGTGTGTCTGAGACGAGGGCTCGTTGGACAGGAGCACCTGACAGGACCCGGCTAAGATTTTAACGGCAAACAGGCTGAGAGAGGTTCTGCCTGAGAGTGTGCGCCCGCTGACCGCTGACCACCGCCGCCGATGCTGCTGTTGCTTTCACAGGCACCTCGGCCGCAACTACACCGGCTGTCAATTCCAGCCAAGGCATTCGAGATAGCCTCAGCAGAACCCTCACATCAATATCCCCCCGCTCGCTTTAATGTTCCTAATAGGGCGCTGGGATCTTCCGGGAACAGGTCGGTGGGGGGAGACAGGTCTAGATTTTCACCGCGGAGACGGCCCTGGTGAAGCTGAAGCTGACAGGCTGTAAATTAAACCTCAGCGGTGCACCGCCCATGGAAGGAACTGAAAAAAAACGAACAATACATGTGTGCGTTCGTTTAATCTATGGTAAGACGCAGTTCTCTGGTAGCCTGGTAAACCAGCCCCTCGTACTTCATTTCATTTTGTACAGAGGGTCTGGACCAGACACCGTCAGAAACAATTTCTTCCTGGAGGTGTGGACTCTGCTGAAGTTTAAAACAAGTGCCTCTGCCTTTACCCAATCGCTAATGCCTGGTTGTCACATATGCAATTAGCCTACCTACGCACTACAATTCAAATGTAGCACACAAGGTCAATGTCATGGCTAACAAACACACCCTCTGCTCGCTGATTGGATCAGTCTTGCTGGGGCCGACTACATGACCCTCAAGAGAATCTGGTCCAGACCCTCAGTACAAAATGAAATGAAGTACGAGGGGCGGGTTTAACAGGCTAGTTATCTCCAGCATTAGGGTTTGCATCACACCAGTTTTCCCTGATCTTTGTCCTATATTCTAAAATCATGTCTTCAGGCTCTAAGAGCTGGCATCACTATCATAGTATCAGAGTACACTATGCTGAAGTATTTAATTATCATTCATTTTCCAATATCAATACCATTCGCTTCATCTCCCTTGGGATGATTTTGTGACTATGCCAAATATTCTGCTGCTGTTCTGGAGAGCCGTGAAGTCCATTGCCAAAAAAACATCCCCTTTTTAAACTAGCCATGAAGGACGTGAAAAGATTTGCCATTGACCTGTTAGCTTGACACTCTGCGGTCTGAGGAGCAGCTAAATGTCCTGGAGAGCTAGTTGACCAAATATAGCACAAAGGCTTCACTGTTGTGAATGTGTGTCGCCATTGTGTGGGCCTGAGATTAGTGACACCCAACACTTAAGTCAGTCTATCTATCAGCTCATTCTAAACACAGGCACACTATTCACGTGGAGGCCCCGCTAACACCACAATAGGCGAATAAACATTTCCAAGACAGCCACAAAAATCCTGCCCCCTAACTCTTACAAGCAACGTTTTAATGGAATGGTGATATGCGCAGTGGGGAGACAATGGTGAACCTAATGGCATAGGGAGGAAGATTGTATCATTTTAAGCTCACCAATCATCCTTTGTCCTTTGGCTACAAAGATAGTGATCACTCAAGCACACAAACAGTCTGTTGCCAGGGGATACAGACAGATAGCTGTTTAACGAGCCAGTTGATGTGTATACAGGAACGGTTATGAAGGCTATTCTTCAGTGGATAGAGGTGGAATCCAGACATATTATTCAATTGAATACAACAAAGCTGTAAAGTGTTTTACAAAATAGCAGAGTATCTTTCAAAATGTATGAAATCATTTCAGTAGCGCCAGTCTATTCCATCTTCATTAACTAAGAAGACAGGTTTTAAGAGCCACTATAACTGGTAAAAATAGTTTCTGAACATCTCTATCCATTTTTCATCGGTTTATCTCTGATTCTAAAGATGATAGCGCAAAGGGGAGTCTGGGGGAGTCCTAGTCATGGACAAAGGAATGTTCAACTCAGAAACCTAGCCTGTTAGCGACATCTGTGTGTGTGTGTGTGTGTGTGTGTGTGTGTGTGTGTGTGTGAGAGAGAGAGAGAGAGAGAGAGAGAGAGACAGAGAGAGAGACAGAGAGAGACAGAGAGACAGAAAGACAGAGTGTGACAGCCCTGGGGATATAGTGATAATGACTTTTTACGGCATTTTTTTATGATAATCATAATGAGCTACAACCTCCCTATAAACCCCAATTAAAGTGCCGGAGATCACACCAGCCTAGAAGAATGTGGACTACACCACCCATGAAACCCAAACTGACACAACTGGGGGGTTAGATCTAAAATAAGCACAGGCCCTTGTGCATCCACACACACTGTAAATGCCAGTTCAAGAGTTAAATGCTATGCCAGCCTTGGAGACAGTGATTCATAGAATTTAAAGTCCAAAAAAAAAAAAAACTTGTCTTAAAATCGCACTCAGTCTTTGCAGCACTCCATGTGCCCCAAACAAGAATTTGTTTTAAAGTTATGTTTTATTATTATTCATTCGAAGACATGTCCACACACCATTTCAATCTTTTCAGAAGGTGTGCATACACATGGTTTTATTGAAGTCAATGTCGACATGGCAATGGATGTTAAAACATTAGTTTTCAAATTACTACAATGTTTTCACAACTGTTCAGAAACAAATTAAGCTCATCTCACAGTCCTGAGATGAACCAGAAATACTTTCTTCTTACTGCCCTCAGCTGTTTAGTAATAGCCTTATAGTTTCATTCTAGCCAGTAAACATGTTATTATCCCTCAATAGTAACACTCCCACTCATCACACATTGAGCAAGTGGGATGCAAATGTGTGAATCTGCAGAGCAAATGGGAGAAGGAAACTCAATAACACAAAACACCAGCAACCACAGCGCGTTTAGAAAATGCTCTGTACTGAAACACTTGACAATCCTGGCAATAAACCGCTTTATGCATGTTATGCATCCAACTAACAGTGGGCCACTGCTGACACCGATGAAATTTCACGGATAGACAGGCTCAAACGCCTAATTAAGGATTTTTTTTAAAGTGCTTACATTTAGAACACTGGCATACCGACCTAATACTGATAACACGTGTTCGGTTCGATGGCATACGCATGATGCTCTTTAGCTCCGAAGTCTGGACAACTATAGAGCATCTCGACTTCACCCAACTCTACCCCATATTCTCCATTTTAGCCAGTGATTGGACATAATCATGCTTGAAATGGGCTACTCCGTTTCCATCGAAATAGGTAGCAGGGCTGGGCTCACACCACAGAAGCCTGCGTAATTGTTAAAGGCACCCTCCGTGCTTTTCTCCAAAACGTCTCAAAATTTGACCCACCAGGCCGCCCGTGTGTGTGACTATGCTGGGCTTCAAAAACTCCAATATCTTACGGCTGCTAGAAATCACAATCCACTGCAATGTTAGAGAAGAGTGGCCTTCGCTTTAGTAGCTGGTGGGGTCTCGTCACATTCTGCAAACACCAATGCAGACTGCCACAGAAACGTTGTATTAAAATGCACTGTAGGCTACCGTAAGCTTTTTACAAATACCAAGGGGTAAATTGTCTTTTAGTAACAGGTATAGTGCAGTTGGTTTTAAAAATGATTAACCAGCTAAACGTTGAACTTATTTATACACTGCATACCGAGATTCCACGCTGTTTTCAACAGTCTAGCTAATGATAGGTCCTAAATCAACTGTTAAACACGATACACTTGAGACAACCTAACTACCTGTGGGTTGTCCTAAACAACACCTTGGCTTGGGTGTAAAGCCGTGTCCTCGAGACCCCTGTGCCGCTTCTTGGCTCAAAAGGACACCCCATCTCGCTCTACTGAACTACGGGGATTCCGAAGCAATAAACCTTTATGTCGGCTGACAGCGTGAACTCACCACTATTACTTGCAGTCTCACCGCATACTTCGTAACCAAGTGTGTGTTTACTTAACACTTAAGTTACAAAGTAGCAATCAGGGCACCTAATTGTATCCTATTGGATGAAATCGTGGTAGTGAAATGAGAGGAACAAAACTCTATTATCACTGGAAAGGACTTGAGAGGAATTGGTATTCTTCCGACTTGGTGCCAATTTGCTAATAGTGAAAATGTGCAATTGGAGACTTCTACAACGACTGCGTCTTCCACTTAGCCCGCAGTTTAACCTCGCAGTCGTACCACATTTCCATGCAATTTGCACTTTCCCCATCGTCTGTACTTAAGTATTTATCCCAACATCTCCGCACCGAATAATGATTTGTGTTTATGTAGGTTAGTACTGGGAAACCAACACGAAAAACGCCACTTATTTTTCCCTGAGTGTTGCACTAAAGTGAAAATGCTGTTTCCCCCACTTTCACTTCCCCGTCTGGGTCAGAAACGTTTACCCCGCCTGCAGGGGTGGAACACGGACGAAGGGGGTAATACAAGTATGCGGTGCGACTACAAAATGGTCCGACTCAAACCAGGAACCAACACACACACAAACACACACACACAGATGAAAGCAAAACAACTGAAACAAACCAAAATCTTCACAGTAACTGACTGCTTTGTACGCAATACATCACAGCTATCCACATTACGGTAATAATAACACTGATAAACGAATAAAACTTTAAACCAAAACAAACCTTAGCTTTTTTGCTTTAGTCTCCCGCTTGTTGAGAACTCCTGGTACGCAGTTGATAAGCTCGGTCCAGTCCGCGTGTAAGCCACAGCTCCAGCCGGTGGAGAACCGGGAGAACAGCCAGGTCTCTTTTCTATTAGGTCGATAGCAGGTACACTTTTTCTGGCCCGGTCTGCAGTCACAAGGCACCTCCAGGCGCACATTCTGGACCAGGTGCCTCCCGAACGTGGTACCTCCAGTTTTTTGGATGTGGAGAAAAACAATCACGTCTTCTCCCTTGATCTCGAAATCCACCAACCGTTCCAGATCCTTGACTGGGAAATAGTACTTTTTCACATAATGGGGATCCGGCGTGGGAAATATGGTCATGTCTTCTTCTGCTAGGTACCCGTGCGGAGACCCGAAGTTGATGACTCCGGGAGCCACGTATTGATACAAAATAAGCATAAAGAAGACAGAGCCGACAACGATCAACAAGAATTTGCTGGTCCTCTCAACCATGTTCTCTTCGGAGCCGTTCATTTGTTACCATCTCTAAAATAACAGATGATAGAACTGTGGTGTCGTGACGGTAAACGCTTTACTTGCCCCTCCATGAACGTTAGACAGAATCCATGCTGGTCAGAGGACCGCTGCAAAGTAGTCGGAGTTCGGCTTTGGACACATTGTGTCCGGACAGCGCGCTCATACACGGCAACTCTGACCCTGCCGACAGGACCCAATGATGTTAATCACAACAATAGTCTTCGAACCGCAGTCGTTTCGCTGCTTCCCCAGCCGGGGTTGAGAAGTCCACAACGACGGATGTAAACCTGAATGTCTGCTGCCTGTGCAAGCAAGAGCCTTCTGCCTCTAGAAGCATGCGGCAGAGCTACACCTACTTTCTCTCTCTCTCTCTCTCTCTCTCTCTCTCTCTCTCTCTCTCTCTCTCTCTCTCTCTCTCTCTCTCTCTCGCTCTCTCTCTCTCTCTCTCTCTCTCTCTCTCTCTCTCTCTCTCACACACACACACACACACACACAAATAAATCCAGGTTGCATCGCCGGCGAACTACTACACTGATAAAGCTAAAGGTTTTTTTTTTTTTTTTTTTTTTTTAAGTTCACTTTTTTTCGGGTGTATTAAGCTTTGACTTACCACATTTCGGATTTTCTTAAAATATATTTTTATGCAGTCAGAGTTACTATTATATGGACAGATGAAAACTTACTGTATAAAATAATAAAAAATAAATTGATTAAGTCTTTGGTACAAAAAATCCACGATACACACAATCACGGGATATGGGCTTAATACGTAATCGATTCGGCTTGTTGATTGCATAATTAGCAGACTAGCACAGTAGGCTAGAACATGTATGGGCCTGAGGATAAAATCTGCTTTACAACAGCCGTGTGACCAGGGTATGAGTTACATATAACCAATAGGGGGCGACACCGAGACTGAGACGCCTAAATTAATAAAAAGCTTAAAGTTAAACCCAAAGGTAGAAGAAATACATCACAGTCTATGAAAACATCTGGGGTCTGGTGGCTTTTCTTTATATTTCTGATGTGATTGTTGAATAATTATGTCATAACCAACACTTTGCAGACACATACTCTTGTCCCCTATGTGTGCGCTCATGTGCAAATGTCTATGTGTGTTCTATGTTTGACTATAGGCCTAGGGGGAGTTGGCTATAATAAAATAGCGCAGTGGTTGTTCCATTTTCCGCAGGTAGCATTATCCCCCTCCCTCTGCGCCACGGCTTTGCCTCTTCCCCCTGTCTATCCTTTTATGCGTCCCGTGATAGGACTGCTCATGGGCAGCATGCATTTATTCATGCTGCCGCCTCATTTGTTTGTTTCTGTCTCCAGTGGGAGTTTCGACCCTGACCCCTTTTAGCACAGACAATGATGATTATTCGGCATCCCCCGGTGCACCATAGCAGGCGGTGCCGCAGCTTATCTCCCACCGAGCACTCATTGAGGCTAATAACCGACATGTATACTACCAGCAGCGATGGGTGCGTGAACTCCTGTGTGCATGTTGACAAATAAAGCGTCCCAATTTTTCCCACTTGTCATTCAGATATTGAATGTCAAATTGTCGCAGAAAAGTATCCAATGGGAGGTCAGGCAGCTCAAAATTGTTTATTTCCTCTGGCCTCTCAGAATATGAGGCCATCACTCTAAGTCTTTGCCTGTGCAGCTGGAGTTATCTTCTTCACTTCTCCCTAAGACAGACCAATGGTTGGTAACACTTTAGAATAACTACTCCAAATAAATACCTCTTAAATAACACTTCAATTCAATTCCTCAATTGTGACAACTATTATCGTCACGTTATTTCTCATCAATAAATAATTTATAAACACATTTTTATTCTGTCTGCTTGTCCGTCTTGGCTGTCTGTCTGTATAAAAGAAGAACAGAAGTGTGCACAATCAAAAAATATTTAATCAAAGGTGCTAGAGAAGTGTGTAAGGTATTTCACAAGAGGTGGTCTGCACCCTGTTTTGCTCCAGAAAAAAAATATTTAAAAAACAAGGCAAAGTTAAATAAGATACTATCTCAGGATCAGCCCCAGCTTATCTGAAGGAAATACTAAGGCCGTATGTTCCTGGTAGAGAGCTGCGCTCCTTCAACACAAACCGGCTAGCCGTGCCCCCTGCTCGCTCTAAGCGTCACCAGGCAAAACTGTTTTCTTTAATTGTCCCTCAGTGGTGGAACAAACTTCCAGAAGCTACAAGACTAGCATCATCTCTCTCAACCTTCAAGAAGCATGTAAAGACTCTCCTCTTCCACGACTACTTACTGCACTAATGCCTCAGCTGGCCCAGACCCGGGATTGACTTTAAGGCATGTCCTGTGTTGTGTGTGTGCTTGACCCTTTACTAATGCACTTAAAACTTTAAAAAAAAAACTAACCCCAGTTGGCATTTGCACTTATTGCTCTGTGCACTTTGTATCTGCAAATGTTGTGCGCTGTGATTATGTCCTCTATTGTAAGTCGCTTTCGATAAAAGTGTCTGCCAAGTGTAATGTAATGTAATGTAAAAGATCTTTTTCTGGAGCAAAACAGTGTGCAGACCACCTTTTGGTGAAATGCATAGAACACTTCTCTAGCAGGTGATCTCAAAGAGGCAACTATGGTAGATGTAGGTTTGGTAGCCTATGTCACCATACAGAGACAGAGAGACAGACATGACATTTGTATTGAACGCCAACAACAGAGAGAAGCACTTTGGCTTTTGTTCCTTTATATTGGTTTCAGGGCATAAACAGGACTGACATGCTTTACTGGACCAGGCAATCACATCTTTTCTCATTGCCCTGGCTTTGGTCATTGGGTTTCCTGTAGAGAATTGTGAAATGCCACGAAACGTCCTTGATGACTTTACTAAAGGAAAAAAAACCTATAAATGTATTTTATTGAGCGCTTCATCTCCAATTGAATGCCAAGGCCTATGGTATCTTCCTTGAGCTTTGCACGCCCTTTACGAAGTTATAGTAGACATTTTAGATTCACATAAATGAGAAGCATTATTTCCATAAGGTGAAGGGCTTGGCCTGCTTCATCCAAACCCTGGGATCTACCAGATTGAGATTTTCCCATCTTTTTTTGTCTAAGAAATTAATTTGGATAGAGAAAATGAGTGTTAATTGAAATACCAAACGCTGTGCAGCAATGGTGTCCCAGCCCCCACATCCAGGCCATTGTCAAATCTTCACACATCAGACATCAAAGTGTAAATTGCATGTCTTGATACATTCCTTTTTCATCAGAAAACATCCTCTCATGGGTGTAATTAGTGTCAGGAAAATAGAGTGGTGTGCATGCGATTTATTATTTGACATTTAAAGGGAGTACTCTGTTTTATGCCACATGAGACCTGCAATGCAGTCATTTGTTTCAATCAGCTTATGGCGCACAGCGTCAACAACAGAGGCAGACTGAAAGCTAGCAATATTGGTAAACATGGTTTCCTTTAGAATAGCAGTTTCTCTTCAACTCACACGGCTGCCAGCACCATTGAAAAGAACAACGTGGAAGGCAAGACTGCTTTTAATGAGTTTGTCTTTTCAGTTGTGCCACGTGGTTCTTCCACAAGGACTGCTTTTGTTAGATCAACAGCCAAACACACAGGCCCAGAGCTAATGTTGAATACTGATCATGGATCAGAACATTGAGGGGAAAAAACATTTAATAATTTTGTGAAGTAACCTTGACCAAAGCCCAAATGACATGTTTACTGAAGGTTTGTCCGCTGAAGCTGCGGAACTGTTTGCGCATGCATATGGTGGCTTGCCCATTATAATGTGCAAGGCCACCACTACCGATGTAGGCTATTTAAAAGCGCTTAATCAGTGCCGTTCTGCTCCCAAGACAATCCTGCTAGCCCAGTCTTGAGCCTATCAACATTAGGGCTCTGACAACCAATCTGGCTAAATGAAAAAAAGTCCATAGAGAATTTGTGTGTGCATTGCATTGTCTTGTCAATTATTTATTTATTTATTAGTTTATTTTTCAGAGGAGGCATCCTGAATGCGGAATAAAATAACCTTGTGTTGGGTGTTTTAGGTATGTTTTTTATGATGGGTTAATTATTTAAGACAGTAAACATCAGAAGATATTAATATGGGTACAGTGTTTTTCACTCAGAAAATTCCTCCTCGTGGATATGACCTTTATCCAAAATGCTATTTTTTAAACCATGCTAGCCCTTTCTGTGAGAAACATAGCACTGTCACATATACAGTAGAGTACAACGTTTACACCTAGAGCATGACTATGCCGAGAAATTAGAATGCATTATACCAGTATGTAGTTAATTTATATCACACGCTCAACAATGTTTTGTTATTAGTCACCATAATAATGTGATCGTTACATTATGATGTTATTTGTAGCATTAATAATTGTAGTGTTGCAGTAGTAGTATCGCAGAGGTGTACATGGGTGTGTCTCTACCTTTGCTATCTGTGATCTACACATTCTCTTGGCAGCACAACTGTCTGATGTTTACCCATGTCACATGACAACATATTTCCCCAGTGCCACATCTTCACAGTGTTTTAAAGGAGAGGCCCCAGTGACCCAGTGAGGCAGTATCGACATAGCACATCATTTTATGAGCGCTCTCCCTATAGTATTGGCTCCAATAGTGCTGTAAAGACTACATACTTATTCCCTCTACTGACCCCCTTATGTAAAGCAATCCCTATGTATCTGCAGAGATGTGACTGGAACGGAATACCAATACGCGGTTCTATCAAGTCAAACGCCACTGAACCATGCAACTTGCAGCAGCAGTGTAGAGTGGACTGTGGTGTACTCAGTATCTGGGACAGGGTCTTGATTATTATTGATGGAAAGGCATATGTGAATCAAGCAAATGCTGAACTTGCCACTTTAAATCTGAGAAATAAATCTGTGGACTGTTCACATATGTTTGATGTGTGCATGGTGTGTGTGTGTGTGTATGTGTGTGTGTATTGTGCACTTGTGTGTGTGTGTAAGTTGCTAGCGCTATATGTTATTTGGCTAGCACACAACCTGACTGCAGTGTCAGCGGTCCACAGGTGCATAGCTTATTCAATCACCTGAATGGGACACTTGGCCCTGGCCGGGGGGGAGGGGGGGCACACACTGGAACCGCTTGCCTTCAAACCCCTTTCACCCAGGGATGCTGCCGGCTCCTGGCTGTTATTTAAGTCTGACAATGGGGGTTTCGGGGGTCACGCTCGGTGTTTTGGTTCCGTGGCATGTTTTGACACGTTGGCTAAAGTCAGCTGCAGCTGGCTGGGCTTCCGTCCCCCTTAGGCAAAGGAGGGGGCCTTGCCCTTACAAACAGCAGCAGGGGCTAGGAGACACAGAACACATAGCCGATTGTTCACAAGTCACAAATATTTATTTGACATTTCCCTTTTCAGCTCCTACTTTCTTTGTTAGTATAAAAAGGGGACAGAATGATTTTTTCTGTGTAGGATCATGCACATGAAACCCTCACATTTGTAACAGAACTAGTCTTTTATGAATGCTTAAAAAGGTTTTGGTGTTGCTTTAGCATGGAAAAAGCTTTAAAAATGTTTGTCTAACACTCCCTCTCAGTGAGGGGTCCTTACTCCTTAATTGTTCTTTGCTGGAGTTTTTTTTTTTTTTCATGAAATGTACATTTTCAAAACCTCTTATGCACAGCGCACAGGGCAGTCAATGAATTACTTACTTAATGACAGAAAAAGGAGTAAAGATGGAGCCAAAGTAGCTGCACAAAGACTCTGGTCTCTGGTAGAGTCTAAACACTCCTGAGCTTAGGAAAGTTTAATGAGTTCAGCTGAAAGGTTAGCCGTGTTTACGGCCGGAGGTTGGTTAAACATCACAACGTCTGTGAAGGGCAGACTACCGCCTGCTCGTTAACCCATTGGCGTGGTGACCCTGACACAGAAGCCAGCCTGCCCTCAGACAAAACACTCTCTCTCTTACACAGGTCTGGTAGCACTCTCATCAGACCACAAGAGTCTGTTGTTTGAATCAACAGTCAGAGACGTTATGAGTTATGTGGAACAGTATTTGAAACCCTCTTTCAGATATGAGAATGTTGAATCCATGAATCTGTCACCAAGCTTTATGGTCTTTCTCGTATTGGCAGAGTGTTGTTAAGATGTAGACAATTGGATTATTTATAACATTTACAATAGTTGAACTGGCAGGCAGGGCCTTTTGCTTGTTTGGGTAAAGACTTTGACCCATCATTCTTGTAAAATCTTTTACCACTGTGTTGTATGTTTGTGTGAATGACTGGCCATGAAACAGCTCTGTTTGGGAAAAGCACACAAATAGCTGTCAGTTTAACCTTGGTTATTGATGATGTCATAAATAGGCGAGCCCGTCCCCTGAGGCAGCGCGGCCCATGATTGGCTCCCTGTAGTGTCACAATGCAGTCATGAAGCTGCAACGAAATGCCTCAGAATTCTGGGAATCGAGAACACTGGGAGACCAGCTGAGAGAGACAAAGCCATATGTAAACATGAATCAATCAGGGTGTGCTTTCATTTGCACTCTTTCTCTCTTTCTCTCTTTCTCTCTCTCTCATTTTCTCTTTCTCTCTCTCCCTCTCTTTCATTTTTCTCTCTCTCATTTTCTTTCTCTCTGTCTTTCTCTCTCTCTCATTCACACACACATACACACGCACACACACACACACACACACACACACACACGCACGCACACACACACACACACACACACACACACACACACACACACACACACACACACACACACACACACACAGTCTGGTTTCTATTCCTATCTGCCTGTTCTTTTCTTGCTACTCGTTTTGTGGCCTAATACCCAGATCCCTGCTTGCTTATTTCACTGCATTGTTTTCATTCTATTGCATCTAGTGTAGCGGGCCTGACGTCAGGCACAAAGGCAGCTGTGGGCCAAATTAAGTTCGACAAACCTGAGACGCCACCCAGAGACGACTGCTGTGTTTCAGAGCTCTGTGGATTACAAAGGCAAGCTCGGCACTGGTCACATTTTCCATTTCAACCCTACTTGGCCTGCGCCCTACAATTTAGAGTGCATAGTAATATGCATTATTTTCTTTGCAAAGACTGGGAAAGAAAGAAAGAAAGAAAGAAAGAAAGAAAGAAAGAAAGAAAGAAAGAAAGAAAGAAAGAAAGAAAGAAAGAAAGAAAGAAAGAAAGAAAGAAAGAAAGAAAGAAAGAAAGAAAGAAAGAAAGAAAGAAAGAAAGGATGACTCTACTGATAGGAGAAGCATGTATCAAACATGCACCCTACTGTGAGATCCAGTTGGTATCTCATCCTCTCTGCTGACATCAGTGTTTAAAAATCTGAATTTTAAGTTTAAAGGAGAATTCCGGTGTAAAATGAACTTGTATGTTTTAACATACCCAAAGTTCATTTTGCACCGGAATTCTCCTTGAAGTCAAGTAAATATGCCTGTTTTTTGCAAAAATGTATGGGGATGAGAATATCTCTTTTACTTCATTTTAAATGACCAGAGATTTTTACTAGTTTGTATCTTTTAATATTAGGTTTTCTCTCAAAGGGTTTCCTATAGCTCACTGAGCTTTGACATGCTGAGGCTAAGGTTTTTCTTCATCTACCTCCACACCATGACATTGATGAAAGACCTTCGCACATCCTTTCACCTACAACTGTCGCTCTCACTCTCAGAGTGAGTCACAGTTTAGTCACATGTGCCTTCCTTCATACACGTGAACCCGCAGACCATGACTGAAGGCAAGTATGCCGCCTGGCATTACAGTATGTGTTTTGTAGCAAGAGCATACATAGCACAAGTTGGACACCTACTGTAGGTTTAGGAAGTAAAAGTTCTGCTTGGTTTTTTACTCTATCTGTGCGGTTCTGCCTGAGGTTTGTTCCAGAATTTAAATAAATCAACGGAAACAGGGAGTTTTTCCCCTCACCCCTGTCACCCTGGTGCTTGCTCCTAGACCTAGGGGGACATGAGCAGAGTTCTCGACAGCAACCTGGATGGATTTCTTCTGGCGCTACTGGACAATGGACTATGACAAAGGTTGTCGTGTATTTCTGATGAATGTAGCTGTCTTGCCAAATTGCCGAAGCTCTTTGAGCTACATCCTGTTTAAAATGTGCTACACGACTAAAGATTATTATTATTATTATTATTATTGCTGTTGTTGTTGTTGTTGTTGTTATTGTTATTATTATTATTGTTGTTGTTGTTGTTGTTGTTGTGTTATTAGCATTTATTAGCACTAATTACCTACAGTACCTGGCTGACAGGCTGGAATTATGAGGATTAGCCTTTTTATGGACTGACTAAAACAAAAATGTTGTGGAACTTATTTCTAAAGCACGTTTTTCATTTCTACTGCATAGTAAACAAAACAAATCTGTCATGCCAGTCCAGCAGACAATGGTTGGCTTAAATCTCAGCCATGCTGTAGTTCCGACTAGTGGCTGCACTTTTGACCAGAGCGTATGGCATACATGCTTTTTAAGTACAGATGATTTTTTCTGTCATTGCCCACAACAGATTGGCCTTTTTTTACCTCCATTCCATCTGTCATCCTCTCACCCTTTTTCTTATCAACACTTCCATTTTTAATCTCCTCACTTTTCCCTTTTTTCTCTCGCGATCCGACCCAATCTCGGCCCTTCGCCCATTTCACACATGGAGGAGAGAAATTCTTGCAGAGGGAGAAACGTACCTCCTGACCTTTCACAGCCGCAAGTACATAGCGACACTGATGTGAGTTCATCGCCATGGCAGCCAGACAGATGCTGGAGAGGGAGACCGAGAGAGAGAATGTGCCCTACACAATACTGCTCTTCCTGCAGATTTTGCGGTTCAGGCATATGCCAGGGTACTGGCTGGCATATGGTATGTTTTTTTTTTGTTAGTTTTATTTTTTATTTTATTTATTTATTTTACCAAGAGCTCTTTGTCTTTTTGAGAGGTGGAAGCAATCGAGCCTGTGGCAACACATTCAAAGCCATCTGCTCGGTGGGGTTTATCCAAATAGGAGCATTAGACATAAAAGACAAACAAAAACTTAGTTGCTATTCACCGCACCATGTGTGGACTCTTCATTTCAAACGCATCGGTCCCCATGGCATACA
>CM050203.1:23225000-23240000 GCA_027475355.1 Coilia nasus | reverse complement strand
GCATTCAATCACCACTTCAACCAAAATTCAATAGTTTTTGCAGACATTTGAATACTCTTACCAAAACGGTTAACTTTAGGGTCAAACCTAAAACAAATTGAAAACAATGTTACAAAACGCAACTTTTTGCATTTTGTCATACAACTGAAATAATGTAGTTGAGACAATCATCCAAATAATTATTACAGTAATAATTAGCACTTTTATACTTACTTATCCATTTCTATAGAATTTTGAATTGTTACAGTAAAGCTTGTTACCAGGTATACAAAGAGATTACATTTGCATATTTGTGGGCAACAAATTACCATGTAAAAGTTGACCTTATTGCTGTGTGTTCCATTACCAGTATGTACTATAAGTCATGTATAAATGCAGCAGAACCATAGATTAGCATTGCAATAGGTGGGGCCACAACCAACTTCTACAGACAACAACTATCTTTACATACATTTACATGAATTTCCTTTTGTAGTATAACATACTGTACTTTTAGGAACTCTAAGTGATGCCAGTAATGCGATTTGAACTTTTCTGCTGTGGAACACAATGTAATATATGTACAGTAAGCACAGGGTGAAGGTAGCACATGGTACGGTTCAAAGTGTGTATTTACATTACATATCAGTAAAATGTGACACACTGTAGAACAAAAGTTAGCGTTTATGTGATTTGTTACAAGTTGTTTGCGTTTTTTAGCATATTGGACATTGACTGCCACTGTAGTCAATGACAGCATGAGTTATAGTTCGGCCAGAAAGACTCAGAGAATAAGAATTCCAATTAAAGCATTTTACCTAATATGGTCAGAATAAACAACTGAACATTAATTAGAAAGTAGATATTCTTTGGCGTAGGTCCGGTCATCAGCCTGGGTCTTGCATCGTTGGGATCCGGCAGAACCGGCCGTTGCCGTTTAGCAGAACCCAGAATTTTCCCCCCAGGCAGATGGACAGGGACCGATCTGGTGGTGGTGGGGAGGGAGGAGGATGCGTCAAAACGTCGGCACCTGAAGCAGCGAAAAAGGTAAATTAGACAGGTCATTATAAAGCAGGTGGCGGCCGCTGATTGGTCGGAGACAGCGCCCGTCCCAGCCATTGTCGTCTTCCTGGCAGAACTTTCGCAGGCTTTCATTTACGGCAGAGTTTTGGTAGCTGTAGTGCTTTTGGCAGCAAATGTTAACTGATGTGCTCAGATGCATGTTGGTGAAGCACATTGTGTTACGGTAAGAGTTTTGAAAAAGTAGACATGGTATTGAGACATGGGTGAAAATGATTGGTAAAAACTGTTTATGGATTTAATCCTAGAAAATGAGAGGGGTCTCAAAGGGCCCCACCTACTACAGTTTGTCATTGTGTGGGACAATGTGAACTTCCACCATGGCCCACTCATCAGGGTATGGTTCACCACTCATTAAAGGATGCGTAATGTGTTACTATCACCATATTCTTCATTCCTCAATTCAATGGAGTAGTTTTTCTCTGCTTGGAGGTGGAGAGTTTTACATAATTGTATTCCTTTAGCTAAACCTCTGCCATAATGACAAAACGTCTAAGCATTTTGACTTGCAGTGCTTACACAATGCCGAAGGAACAATGCATTTTGGGGGCACTGACTATTTATGTGAAAAGGGAATTTAGTTTTGACACATGGGTAAACTGTTTTGGAAGAGATATGAGCATTTGCAGGTGAAAGGGCCGAAGCAATTGAGAAGGATCTTTGCCATTTTTATGGTACTGACTATTTATATGGGAAAATGATTTAATTTTGAAGCATGAATCAACAGTTTTGGGAAACATATGACATTTTGCTGGTTATCTGAAGTGTTGCACAGAATTGTAAGACTGTTTAGCCAAATTACCTTATAGTTATAGGAATGCCATCTCAGTTTCAAGAAATAACCTAAACCAATGGAGAAAAACTGTAACATGGACTTGAACAAATCTTATTAGTGCATTTGCATACTCTAGACCTGCACAGCCTCATGGTACCAGCAGATATGCTATGGTAAATGCTAACCCCACATGCCTGTGTGCATGCAAGTAAGATAGTAAGATAGTAAGATAGATAGTAAGATAGTTAGTAAGATAGTAAGATAGATAGTAAGATAGTTAGTAAGATAGATAGATAGATAGATAGATAGATAGATAGATAGATAGATAGATAGATAGATAGATAGATAGATAGATAGATAGATAGATAGATAGATAGATAGATAGATAGATAGATAGATAGATAGATAGATAGATAGATAGATAGATAGATAGATAGATAGATAGATAGATCTAGCCTCTCCTGATAGGATGATTGTGATGCTGTGACCCATTCCTGAGTGTTCAGTATTCATAAGGCTAATTGATACCTACAAAAAACACCCCCAAGCGTTTTATCAGTCAGCTATTTCTAGTCCAAACATTTTTCATCTTGTGTTTCACATTAATTATCATTAATCTCTGGGAAATGGCTTCCCCCATTTTGTGTTTTCATATGGTGACATGGAATATGAGCCAATGAGTTTACAGCAGAAATATTGTAAAGCAGAACAATACAAGCCTCCCTTCCAACCAGTGACAGGGAGATTGAGGTGGGGTGTGGGGGGGGGGGGTCTCTGTTCCCTGCTGCATTTGTCAAAATGACTCTCAGTCTCGGGCAGGAATGGATCGAGGGGGAGCGGACGCCATGCACTCTTTCTCTGTGCCAGCTTATTACTCCTGGCGCTGCCAACTCAAATTCGGAACAACCCGGGGAGCGCCCGGCAGCCAAACACTCATCTGAGGTCAAGCCCCCACGTTCTTTTAGCCCAGAGAAAAATAGTCCCATTTCAGCAGCCTCTCCGCATTGACCAGAATAGCAATAACTACAAAACCTCCTATTCAAAAGGGGTTGGGAGAGAGCGAGAGAGAGAGAGAGAGAGGAAGGCGAGAAAGAAAAAGAAAGAGCCAAGCAACTTTGTCTTTCTTCTTTTTTTTCACTCTTTTCTTCTTCATACCGTTGCAGGAGAGGACCTGCCCAGACACCTCCACACTACCCTCTCAACGCAAGTAGAGTTTCAAAGACTTGCACTGTATTTATAGGGAAAGCACTGGGGGATGAGAAACAACCACAAAAAATGAAGATTTTTTTTTCCTTTGTCTGAGTGGGAAATGAAGCCCTCGCGGCTCACACACATGGCCCCTTTAAAACTCATGAGTCACTGTGTGGGAAGGAAGGGAGCCGTACAGTCAGCTCTGCCGCGCCGCTCCGCTCGCAAGGCAACCCGGCAAACTCGGCCCCGCTCTAATCCACGCCGGCGGGGACCAGGGGAGAGAACGTTGGTGGTGCGTCTCTCATCCCCTCCGCCCACCTTCTCTTGCTCTTTGCTGAGAAGGCTACAGAGAAAAAGTATGTGAGCGAGAGAGAGAGAGAGAGGGGGGGATAGAGAGAGAGAAAGAGAGAGAGAGAGAGAGAGAGAGAGAGAGAGAGAGAGAGAGAGAGAGAGAGAGAGAGAGAGAGAGAGAGAAATCAGCATGGGGGCGGACGGTCAGGAGGATGGCAAGGGTCAATCAAAATACCCATTGTGCAGGGCGTCAGAAGATGAGATCCAATGTACAGTCCTAATACACCCATGAGCTATATTTAACACTTATTTTCTAAGGGAAATGGAGTATTATGGAGGTAGGTGTGCAGTTATCTGTCAGAGAATGCTTGCTCCTCTGCCTACGGTTTGCCCATTGCAATACCGCACTTCTGCTGTGTCTGCTGTTGTGAGCTTACAGTATCATTGATATGCACCATGCAAAGTATCCTCCTGTCTAGTATGTTACACTGAATTGACCGAAAAAATCCTTGATCCCCCCCCCCCCCCCCCCACCCCCACCCCACCCCCCATTCCATGTAAATTTGCATTCATGAATATGAAGGGAAATACCCCTGTTTCATGATAATCTCTCTCTCGTGCTGTGCCTGGATGTCAGTACATACAAAAGCTGAAAAACAATGAGATGCAAACTGTTTAGCACCGCAGTACATCAAACCATTCAGAGTGACAGTACACAACAAAAAGGTGGCTTGTTGAGGATTAAATAGCACCATTAGGAACATAACATGCTCTCATCTGTTTTATTTCCACTCTTTTCTACAGTGATGTGAAATGCCTTTGACTGCCACGAGACAAGGTCAGCATGCAGCTGACTACTGCAGTAGATTTGATTTCACAACACTTTCCTGTACCACTGTGGCAAGGACCCTGGGGAGGGTGGCCTAATTAGTGCCTGGATAAAACTTAGGTGGGGTCACGGCCCTGTCATGCAAGCTTTGGCGGGAGCGCGAGATGTCCTTGAGAAAAGCGACAGTGCCATAGCTTTGAGTTTTCACCGTGGAGACATGAGGTATAAACCTGTGTAATTACCAGCTGAGCAAACTGATGACAAATGACAAGGGTCTAAAGAGGAGAAAACAAAGAGGTGGTTAAAGTGAGGTTTTGAGGAAGGAGAAACTCAAGTAATAACATTATTTCCTTCTTTCCTTCTGGCTGGTCAATAGACATAACAATATACGCAAATTTAAGGGAAACTCAGTTTTTTTGATGACCCTGTGCACAAAAGAGAAGACACCAAATATACAAGAAGTCTGCTTCATTACCAGCTCCTTCCCGGTGGTGAGAGGATTAGTCAGTCTTCATCCGAACCCTCGCTCACTTAGTGTGTGTGTGTGTGTGTGTGGGGGGGGGGGGTGTATGCAACTCTGTGTGTGAGGCCAAGAAATGTGGAGGTCCCCTTCCAGGAACGAAAAAAAAAAAAACACATCCAGTGGGTTGATAAATTATGCAACGTGTGGTAACACGACCTGAGAGTGGTGCGACCCAAGAGAGACGCTACTCCGGTCAAGTGTTTCTCTTCCTCTGTTTTTTTTCTTTTTTCTTCTTTTTCCTTTTTCCCGAAAGTTGAGAAGTTCACAGAGCGCAGCTACTTCTCTGACGGGGCTGTTGATGGAGGGGAAGATCAGAGAGGTGCAGCTGCAGTGACGTCTTAAGCAGATGGGGTGGGTAGAAAAACAGTGGGTCATGAATATACGTGAGATGGAACATTTGGAGCTGATATCATACAGATGCACCGAAGTAGCTGTCTATACCAATGACAGGACAGTCAGAACAGAGGCAAAATGAAATGCAGCAAGTACATCGGACAAAAGAGAAAGGGAGAACAGGAGACAAGGAGCATGGCACAAGCAAAGCATAAACAGACAGCGTTGCTTTGAAAAAGGACCATATTGTCCCTAAGGGGAAACCAGAGGCTGTCTATCAAGACTGAGCCAATGCAGTCCCACATAGGGGCAGTGACAGGGAAAGGAAGTGTGGGATGACTCGGGCGTCATTTTTCATGTTGAATAAATCTCCATTTCAAAAGGCAAGAGTGAGAGTCTGTTCCATATCGCCTACTTACCTACTTAAAATGGCCAATCTGAGTAGACAGTGTTGTTCCAACTGAAAACTGGTGAAATGAAGTAGACTCAAAATACTCGGATGGCCTACACAGAATGGTACAAATTTTTACCCTCAGCAGCCGCCATCTTGTTTATGCAGTTCAATTCTCCACAATAACAGAGCAGATTTGCGAGGGACGGCATTCCCCAGGCGCAGCAGAGAAAGGGGGTGACAAAAAAAAAACTAGAAACAACACAACACCGTCGATTGTTTTTATTCTTCCTGGTGGATTTTATTTTGGCGGTTGGTGAGTTCTGATGGCATACCGCAACCACCATTTCTGGTAAGTGCAACATGCAGAATTCAATTTGGAACAATACCTTACCTCACAAATTTTGCCAACTCTCTGAATGTGGAAAGCACACTCAACCTAAGTAGACAGTAGGCATTAGGCAAAATGCAACACAGTGTGAATCTGCCAGAAGTATATGGCCTGGGTAGAAGCCAAGGTAATCATTCACAGCTCCATAAAGTGAGATCGTGGCGGTGAGGGAGCAGTTTGGTGGTAACAACACGATGTTGAAATCTCGTTGAATTAACAGAGGCTGAGTGAGATGTGACCTCGTTTGTGTGAGCATGTGCTGTGCTTGCGCTACCCATAGGCGTGCGTAAGCCGTGGGCGAGAAGGTGGTGTGTAAAATCTGTGTCAGTACTTCATGTCCTTTGGCTAATGATTACCGTACGTGCCTAAAGCTGAATTAGCTTGTCAGTTGGTTTGGTGTGAGCTATCTGACAACCGTGATGCATGTTTACACCTGTAAATACTACTCACCTCATCTGGAAGCAGAACAAAAAGAAACATTTGTGAGACCATAGTCAAGTGGATGTACATTAACGTGTGTGAGTCTTGAGTCAGTGCTACGAGGAATTTGATTTGACAGGTGCATGACTTCAACAGCAATTACAGTAAGTAGATTATCCTAAGGTAATACTTTTTTTTTTACATAGGTCAGATAATTAATCAACATGTATTTCTACAGTGTGTTCATGGTAAATCAGATTTGAGGAACAGTTTCTATGAACAAACTATCCATAACTATCCATATCATTGCCACATTTAGACAGTGTTATCAAATATTCATTAAACCATATAATGATTGATGTGAGAGCAGCCATTGCTAATAGTAAATAATTAAATTGGCTTATGTCAATCATTATATGACATTGTGAATATAAAAAGCTTAATGAATGTATTTAAAATTCTTTGTGCATATTGGCATCTTCTACTGTGCCGTTTTGTACATTTCCACAGTGAGTTTCTAGGGAAGCTCATGTTCGCACTGATTCTCTGTGTATTACTCAAAACCACCAAGGTCATACACAGCTACACAGCCTGTCCCTGCTTAGAATGGATGAAGTGTTGGTAAAAAGCATGCAACAGTGATAACATGAGTGCAGTGTGCTTTTTCCGTGTGTTCTACATATGCCAATTTACGTGCACCTGTGGTATAAATATGGGTGTATAGATAATGTGCTCTCTCCCTCTCTCTCATATATATCTGACAGATGGACAGAGGGACAGAGAGAGAGTGTGTGTGTGTGTGTTCACGTGTGCTTTTAAGCACATTAATGCATGCATGAGTATTCCACTCTGCACCAGTGCTGCATGCCGCACCGCGTGTGCCATCCTGGTGGCCCAGTGCCCTCGTGGCTGAAATGACACATCGCCTGTCACTAGTCATGTAACCAACGGTCGCGCTGATCCCGAGCAGGGTTGGCCAGCTTGACAGCTTCAGCCCAGAGGAAACTCCACTGCCATCAATCTCCTGCCTACCTGGCATGCATCAGCAGCCTTCCAAAGTGTGTTTGTGTTTGTGTGTGTTTGTGTGTGTACGTGTGTGTGTGTGTGTGTGTGTGTGTGTGTGTGTGTGTGTGTGTGTGTGTGTGTGACAGAGAGAGAGAGATAGAGAAAGAGTGTCAGTGTGTGTGTGTGTGTGTGTGTGTGTTTGAGGGGGAGAGAGAGAAAGAGAGAGAGAGGGTGTCAGTGTGTGTGTGTGTGTGTGTGTTTGAGGGGGAGAGAGAGAAAGAGAGAGAGAGTGACTCAGTGTGTGTGTGTGTGTGTGTGTGTGTGTGTGTGTGTGTGTGTGTGTGTGTTTGAGGGGGAGAGAGAGAAAGAGAGAGAGAGTGTGTCAGTGTGTGTGTGTGTGTGTGTGTGTGTGTTTGAGGGGGAGAGAGAGAAAGAGAGAGAGAGTGACACAGTGTGTGTGTGTGTGTGTGTGTGTGTGTGTGAGGAAGAAAGACAGAGAGAGAGACAGAGAGAGAGAGGGAGAGAAAGTAAACGATGAGGCAGAACTACTTAACTGCATGCTAAGGATGGGTACTCTTAATTGTCAAGACCGACTCTGCCTTTGCATGTGCATATGTGGTTTGCAAATTGAAATCCAGATGCTTGCAGCAGCAACATATGCATATGGCAGAAAGAGGATGAGGCTGGGTCATTGGCCAATGGCTTTGTATTTTCTTAACTCTGTGAACGAAGTGGCCAATGTCCCTCTATTCTGTTGACCCTCAGTGACCAAAGCGTTCCTCTGCAGCCCATGGGCTCAATGATGCTGAAGTAATGCTTGTCCCTGGACATTTCTGATGCCACAGATATCTGCAGGTTCTCTCTGTGCGACTCTCAGCACTGTGACCAGATTTTCAGGACAAAGAAATGGACACAGCCATGGCTGTACCAACCTACCCTACAAGTCTCCTCACCCCATACCAACCCACCCGCACTTTACGCTCCTCAGGTACACTCCTCCTCTCCACCGCCTCTGCACATCTTCGTTCTTTCCATGGGTGACAGTGCATTTAGTGTGGCTGGTACCAAACTCTGGAACTCCCTTCCACTTGGACTGCGTCAATGCACTTCACTCTCCACCTTCAAAACTAGGCTCAAAACCCACTTTTTCACCCTGGCTTTTTAAACAAACATAGTGCTGACTGTTCGGTGATTTTATTATTTTGATTGATATTTGTCTTGTCTCTTGCTTTATTGTTTGTGTATGATTGCGGTGGTGGCGTTTGGTGTGTGTATGTAGCAGTCTGTCTTGCTACTATTTTAATTACTGTACAGTGTCCGTGAAAGGCACGTCAAATAAAATGTATTATTATTATTATTATTATTATTATTATTGTACCACATGGCTGAAAAGCCTTGTTATGCTGTGGTCACAGTGACATATTAGCCAGGCAGAATAAGGGAATGGATAGGTTAATTATGCGTTTGAATACATGCTTGCGATGTTGCTCATCTGTTTTTTTCCAGAAACAACAGTCATGAGTCATGAGTCATCGAGTCAGCCTTGTTTTTGGTAGTAGAGATCACAATAATTTCCCTGAGAATTACAGTAGGACAAAAGGAGGAATGTGAAATTCTCTTCATTTCACACAGACAGATTTTTTTTAAGGAATTGGCATGTTAAAGTGGGCAACCACATGTCATGACAATCTTACTGTAATTCAAATATCAGTGTTTTATTTGATGTTTTAACATAAAAATACTAGATTGTCTACACACACAGAGTGAGGAATAATGGCCAAAAACGAGAACAAAGAAATAGTAATGATGCATACACGTTTAAATGTCATATCAGCCAAACAGATTATGTTTTTTTAGCCCAGCCATCTGTATCAACTGTGTGGTTTAGTCTGGGCATTGCTTCATGTACCGAAGAGAGAGTCTCAGTGCCTGTATGAAGTGTGTTTGATGTGTGCTGCCATCGGCAGTCGGATGGGTTGACATTTTTAAGCAGACAGGGGTCAAAGTGCCAGTGCTCACCTGAGAGAGCCTGCTGCCCCCCTCCCATCCCTTGACCCCTCCGTGTGCGGCCATGTTTGGCAGGACCCGTTTTTCACTTTGATTACTGTCAAGTAAGGAGATTATGTGTGAGCACAGCCTTAGCATGGGGTGTGTGCGGAGACAGACAAAAAAAAGAAGGGGGGGAGAGAATGGCAACCTTGACCTTTTGCACTGAGGGAGGACGGCTGACATTTGCTGCAGTCACGTGATTACATACATCAGTGCTGTAAAAGTCACCCTTGGACAATGCCGTCCAGTCGTAGATTGAATGGTAAAGATGAACAGCCTTATTATAATGCATTATGAGGAACCTTATACTGGCTTCAGAAATGACAAAATGTGGCATTAACGCATCAGTCACTTTAGGCTCCTAAATGATAGCCAATGCAGCTGTACCAGCTGTATGTTTGTGTCACTTGTTTTGAATAAAAAACACTGTAAGATATTCTTACTTTATTGCACACTTACTATTATTACAGTGTAGTTTTAGTATTTGGGTTTGCTTCCAACTGCTTTGCATATTTAGAGTGCATTCATGAAATTTCAGATAAAGAAAATGCAAGTCTTCTTCATGATTTAAGCATTCTCAACGTCATGAAGTTGTGAACAGCTTTGGGTTTAAAACTTCAGGCGATTTTATGGCTTTGCAATAAATGTGATTTGATGTGAATTAACCCATTTCCATCAACATGTCACATTATAATCTATGTGGTCTTTGGGGTTAATCCAAACCCCTATGGCAAACTAATAATTTATGTCACGTTTAAAAAGAACTTTCTTTGACTTTTACAAAGACTTAAACTTCAATCGTTTTAAAGGACTAATTATTATTTATTAGAATTTTCAGAATTCAAATTAGATACTAGATGGAACCCTAGCTAAAATAATATAACAGTTGTACATGTATTTCTTTTATTGTTGTATGATATTCTGTAAAACTGCAGTCTACCTTTTTTCTGTTTGGTAGATACACCATGTATGGAGACATGATGTTACTAATAAATGGCGAACATGACATCTGTGACACTCCAACTCTGGCTGAAGTGTTGTCACACTGATGTCAGAGAATACTTCTCCCATTTCCAAAATTGTCACTGGTGGTCTATGAAAGCAGTCAGCTGTAGATAAATGAATAGTGGAAATGCCTGGAGAGGCTTTGGAATAAATCCCCAATAAAGGAGGTGGGCAGGTCTCTGTCATTACACACGGAGCAATCGTCACCTGGGGAGTGGGCTCACACAATGTAATTGGTGCCCTTACCAGATCAATTATGGACCTATGAACACAGGGAGAAGGGGAGAGAGAGAGAGAGAGAGAGAGAGAGAGAGAGAGAGAGAGAGAGAGAGAGAGAGAGAGAGAGAGAGAGACAAAAAAGAGAATGCATGACAAACAGACACACATATAAAAAGAGAGAAAGAGAGATAGAGAGAGCACGAGAGAGAGAGAGAGAGAGAGAGAGAGGCAAAAAAGGGAATGCATGAGAGACAAACACACATATACAGAGAGAGAAAGAGAGAGAGAGAGAGAGAGAGAGAGAGAGAGAGAGAGAGAGAGAGAGAGAGCACGAGAGAGAGAGAGACGGTGAGAGAGAGAGAGAGAGCTACAGAGACAGTGAGAGAGAGAGAGAGAGAGCTACAGAGACAGTGAGAGAGAGAGAGAGCTGGAGAGACAGTGTGTGAGAGAGCACGAGAGAGAGAGAGAGAGAGAGAGAGAGAGAGAGAGAGAGAGAGAGAGAGAGAGAGAGAGAGAGAGAGAGAGAGAGAGAGAGAGAGAGACTAGTTTACATCATGCCTCTGCATTAGGTGCAAACTGAAATATGGAACTGTATGTACTGTATCTGTTTTCTGAATTCTACAATGTTGTACCTTTTCACATAGTAATGGAGAAGGAGCCAATATGCAGATAAACATGCTTACAAATTGCATATGACAGCTACAGACACTACCTCTGAAAATAGCCCGATTTGAATACAAAGTCTCATAGCTCCACCACCACTGGTGTACGTGCATACTGCTGGCTGCCAGCTATTGCTCTCGTTGCTGCCTAATGGCCTCATGATGCTGGATGAGCTGACCTTGAGACAGAGGTCTTCTGTAGTGACATGTCTTCTCCAAGTACAACAAATCATTTGTTATGAGGCAAGTGGCAGGTCTGTATGACAAAATATTTCTGTGGCTCTGTGGTTTAATAAGGTATCTGTGTAATACTGTACATTTTAATGGATTAGGTGTCCATTCTTGTATGTAAACTCTCATAATTGCAGACTTTATGAAACCCACAAGGATAAACAATGGGTGGATATTCAATGTTTACATTATTAGTATGTTTAAGTATAACGTTGCTTTGAGAAACATTTGCATGAAGGATACATTTTTGTTAGTTTTCTTTACAGAAGTTATGTCTCATGTTGTCAGAACAACTGTCTCAAGTAAGACTGGTGGCAGGGCAGTAGAAAACCTCCACTTATATGTGACATCGAGCTTTGTCCTCTGTTCAGTTGGTGTGGATTGCATCACAACAACATTCCAAAGCCACAAACAGGCTGTGTGGTCTCTGCCATGGTTTTTCCTGACCTCTCCACAGGCACAAACAACCAAAACAAAAACAACTGTCTGTTTAGTCTTTCGTGTCAAGCTGAAAGGGTATACTATATTTGCCACCCATATATATAACGGTGTACTTCCCAAAACCAGTGAAGCAAATACATTAGCTCTGTCACCATGCTAGGTGTTTTTAGCTAGCATACTTGGTCAACATAATTAGCAGGGTTCCATATTTTAATTTGTGTACTTCTTTTAATTTATTTAATTTTCACAGGGCGTTAGGCACAATAAATACTTTTTTTAGGGGCTCTGAACATATTGCAGGAAGACAGCTGTTCCATAGTATGCTGAGGTGATGGTCAGGTCAAAGTCGAGAGTTGACATAATCTTCACAACAGCTCCCACCCAGTGACAGGCAGGCAGACATTTCCTGTACAATTCTCGCAGGAGTCTGCGCAGCTTGTCAATCAATACCTTTCTTTATGGAACAAAGGGGAATGATGGGACATGGTAAAAGATGAAAAAAAAAAACAGACAGGCAATAAGCAAAAAAACAAAATGAAAGAAAAAATGAAAAAAGACAGAGGCAAAACAAAGGATCTCATTATCTTTTACTGTTCTCTTCCACACCTGACAAGCAGACCATGACTGACACCGTCAGTGAGGAGAAGGAGAACATACACACACACACACACACACACACACACACACACACACACACACACACCAAGTCATCTCATCACTCCCCTTAATGTTTAATAATAGAGATGGCTTCAGCAGACAATGCAATTACTGTAATCGATATTTCCTGGTTTCTCATTCCTTGCAAGATGCTTATCAATTCTTGGGGAATCCAATCAGGCCAGCTTTATGAGCTTCTGAAAGGAGGCATTTCCCATCAGCTACTTACACAATGAGACATGTTACAACAGCCCCGTGAGAGTAATGGTGCAGCCCAAGGAGGATTGGATTTACTGGGGTCAAAGCCATCATGATGTGTGAAAATGCTTACAGGCAGACTTGATGAGCATTTCGAAGTGACCCTGAAAAGAGTTGCTGTAGTTGAGGGTGTAAAAGTTGTTATTTGGTGCATTTAGTGTTTGGTAGGAACACCTCTGCATGACATTTGGCACCTCGTGCTAGGGTGAATGAGTTCATCCTGTCAGGCTGGGTAATATTGCAATTGTTCAGTCAACTGAAGGTATGACCTCACATTGTGGGGTTAGCCAGGGGTAGTACAAACACACATAGACCCACGGTTGCAATTGCCAGGATGCCTTCTCAAAGACCAAATAAGAGAGGTTATGTGACAAGCTATGTTTTATATTTACCTACAAGTTCTTAGCTTCTCCTTTTGCAGGCTGTCTCTCATTGCACTGTGAGCAAATGTGTACAACAGGTACATAAAAGTCAGAGAGAACTACCCGCAGAGTTGGAAACCCAAGTTTTATATATCCATCTGTATTACAGCCAAGTATTTTCACAAGGCAACAAATAAAGGGAAAAGAGACCTCTAAAGTGCATCAGTCACACTCCTAAGCACAAGATGCTCAGGGTAAAAACTGTGGATGTAGTACAAAAGTGACAACAAACTGCCTTGAAATGAAATTCAAGGAACTCAAAGGAAACGTTATTGGCACAGTTAAATAGCCTGTTTCAGCAGTAACAAAATGAACTGCTCCTGTGTGGGTTCTGAAAATGTGGGCTACCAACCAAGGAAGCTAACGCAAAGATTAAACTCTTGAGAGAATACTTGTAGTTGCTTAGAAATAAATATAATGATAAACACTGCAGTAAAACTACTGTATTGCCCAGTTGTTTTGTCTCATAAAAGTGTTGAGAGACCCTCAAAGTTGGGTAGGGTAGGATTGATGAAATTGATTGTGCCCATAATGGCTACCCTGATGATTTTCCTCTACTGAGGTTATGCTAAACAAATACTTCACCTCACCCGTTTATCCCATGGTTAGCGTTGGTCAAAGGCCATTTTTAACTCTAGCTTCTCCATTTAAGGCAAATGAATGTGTGAGTTCAGGTATTAACCTTGGCTAGCATTATCAATGATTTGGTTTAATATCAACATTTATGTAAGGACTAAAAACACCTAAAGTCCTGCTTGTTGTGTTGAATGCAGGTCTATGCAGGTATTACATTGCATTACCCAATTAATGAACAGTAGATTTTTAGTTTTCACCCTCACACACTCAACACGTCTCTACAGTCTATCCCTGACAAGTTTAAAAAAATCATCAGACTGAAAAATTGTGATGAACTGAATTTTATTATGTATTTATTACAATAAAACAGTGAGGGGATTTTAATGTATATGGTTATTCGATAAAACTCACAGCAGAGGCCTAAGATATACAAAATAAGGACACAAAAGGACTGAGACACCTGGCCATTGCATTCACAGGAGCAGAATTGTGTCAATCTAGTCAATCTATTCTGCACCCATTTTCAAAATGATGGAGTTAGCGATAAAAGCTTCATTCTTGTGGAAAGGCTCCTAAGACTTTAAAATGTAAAAGTTCTGACCACTTATCCACAAAAGCATTCATAGGTTTACTGGATGAGAAGCGCTAGCTTCCACTCTCTATTCTACACTCTCATCCCGAAAATGCTCTGAGGGTTAATGTCAGGCAAGTAATGCACCTCCATGCCAAACTTGTCAATCTATGTCTTTCTGGACCTTGCTTTGTACCGTGGAACACAGTCATGCTGAGACAGATGAGGTTGTTTTGTAGGGATACAGACGCACGCACGCACGCACGCACGCACGCACGCACGCACGCACGCACGCACGCACGCACGCACGCACAGCCCTTAGTCCCAGCAAAGGGAAATGGTAATGCTTCAGCATTCCAAGACATTTTGAATAATTTTAGACTTGCTAATTTGTATGAACAGTTTAGGGGCCACCCTTTCTTTGTTTCAGCATGACTGTGCCTGTGCACCAGTGCACAAAGCATAGACATTGCATAGTGGTGTGAGTTTGGTGTGAAAGGAATTGACTGGTCTGCATAGAGCCCTGACCTCAACCCATGAAACATCTCTGAGACAACCTAAACCAGAGAGTGTGAGTCAGGGCTCGCTGCCCAACATCACAAACGCTGATCTCACAAACACTCCTCTGGAAAAATAGCAAAAATGTCCATAGACACATTTTTTGAAGCCTTCACAAAAAAACTGTAAGCTGTTATATTCAC
>CM050203.1:23150000-23220000 GCA_027475355.1 Coilia nasus | reverse complement strand
ACGTGGACAAAGCAAAAGAACTGGTCATTGACTTCAGACGGACTTTGCACAAACACACCCAACTGTTCCTAAAAAGCCTTCCAGTACAGATTGTCCAGAGCAGAAAGTTGCTGGGCGTACACATAACAGATGACCTCACATGGACTCAAAACAACACACACATCACGAAGAAAGCCCAGCAGCATCTGTACTTTCTGAGAAGACTAAGAGAAGCCCATCTCCCAACCTCTATCCTCACAACTTTCTACAGAGGGAACTATTAAGAGCATCCTTCCTCAGCAGCACATTACAGCCTGGTTTGGGCAACTGCACTGTTGCAGACCGTAAAACCCTGCACCAGACTGGACAGCCGAAAAGATCACTGGAGTCTCTCTGCCCCCCCCTCTCAGACATCTGTAGCACCCGCTGTCTGCGAAAAACCAAGAACATTGTCAAACTACTCTCGACATTACTCATCCCTCCCATGTACTATTCACCTTACTAACGTCAGGTAGAAGGTTACGCAGCATCACTGCCCGCACCTCTAGAAAGGCGAAGAGCTTCTTCCCCCAGGCAGTCAGACTGCTGAACAACCTATAGTGCAATAGAATAGATCTGTAATACCTTAGCAACTCAGAATGCAAACCAGCACACTGCACCTTATGGACCTCACACTTTTTTTGCTGCTAATACCCCACATTTACCGAGAATAGTTTTGCACAAATCATACCACTACCTTAAGTGCTCTGCTACAAGCCATGCCCTGTGTAGCGTGTTTGTTTTATGTCACTTGTTAACTCTGACCTGTCTTGTTTACTAACTTGTAATGTAATGTATGTACATATGTGTCCAAGAGTGTGAGTGTGTGTGTGTGTGTGTGTGTGTGTGTAGGTGTGTGTGAACGGGCACATGTGTTGTGAGTGAATTTGTGTAGTCTCTCATGATTATGTGTGTACAATGTGCGTTTGTGGTCCTAATAGTGTATGTAGGGCTAGCCTGGTAAACCAGCCCCTCGTACTTCATTTCATTTTGTACAGAGGGTCTGGAACAGACACCGTCAGAAACGATTTGTTGGAGGTGTGGACTCTGCTGAAGTTTAAAAAAAGTGCCTCTGCCTTTACCCAATTGCTAACACCTGGTCGTCACGTATGCAATTAGCCTACCTACGCACTACAATTCAAATGTAGCACACAAGGTCAACGAACACACCCTCTGTTCGCTGATTGGATCAGTCTTGCTGGGGCCGACTAAATGACCCTCAAGAGATTCCGGTCCAGGCCGTCTGTACAAAATGAAAAGAAGTACGGGGGGGGGGGGGGGGGGGGGGGGGGGGGGGGTTGGTTTTATCAGGCTATATGTAGGCACTAATATGTATCTATCTTGTCCATACTGTCTTCTAACAGTTACCAAATGTTTCCAGTCAAATGTTGCCTAGTCTCACTATGTACTGTGTATATGGCTGAAATGACAAAAAAAAACCTATTTGACTTGACTACTACAGTACTTAGTTGCTTTATAGATCCAAAAACAGTGGCAAGACGTTATTTTGTTCCCAAACTGCTTCCTCTACATTTTTACATCATTCAGAATGTTTCAATGGAAACGCCGTGGAAGCAGCTGTGACGCTAATAATCAAACTCAGCTGAAATGATCTGTAACTGTGATGAGAGCTTTTGTAAGGACCACTGAAAATCCTTATCATGGTTTTGATGCCTGCTGATTTTCTAATTATGGTATTGCTATCATTGCAGTGGCATTGCATCAGATTTGGTGCTGTACCTCACAATCCCACACAGCTGTACCACAAATGAATATTCCTGTGTCACACGCTTGTCTCTCTTGCCCTCTTTTAATATTCTCTGTTTCTCTACCAGAAGGCGTTCTTCTCTTGTCGTCTTTGTGCATGTTTCTTCTTTCTTTTGGCATGCTTTCTCTTCGCTGTCTCCCTTACTCTGGATTGACGATGTGGGAAACTCACAGGTGGGGTGCTGTTGTTGCTGCCTTCATGAAGCAGTCTTCTGAAGGCTTTAATAATACTTGTCCTTTTACACCTCAAAGTGCTTCTGACACATTCAATAGCAAACATCACACCATCTGTTGTCTTTAAGCCATGCAAAGGCCAAACTAGGTCTTGACAATGACAATTCTGACTACTCCACACAGTTAACTTATACAAATATCAGATTTGCTGACACGTTTTATGAACATACATCATTAAATTGTTTTAGTGGGATTTTAAACTTTAAACTTTTTTTTACTTTAAATTGTTTTATGTTGATTAAAATACAGAAAACATTGGTGGGCTTTCTCTCCACACTTCCTATGTGGATCCAACTGATATGCAGTCAGTTGCTTTGATTACTTACCCATGAGCATAAGAATGTTAATTCAGTAAGGGTACAACCCACTTTTTCTCATCATACACATGTCAACATTTGTCTATTTAGATGCAGTTGATGACAGTGATGAAGTACGCCTGATTTCCCTCTCAGTGAAGAAAATCAATGTGAACTTGCTTGCACACAAAAATGCTTCATATCCAGTCTGTCACTGAATACTAAATATATGTATACATTTACTGTGCAATATGCACAGAGGTGCAAACTGTTAACTTAACTTAATCTTAAACTTTATCTTAACCTTAATGATAATAATTTGTGACCTTTTATAGGAAAGGCTCTCAACATGCACTCACACAGTATGGAAGAGTTCTCGGTATGCATTCATTTCAGATATGACGTCCGAGACCTTTGGGTAGAGATGTCCTGCTTGACCTCTACTTACCATGGATCCCTATAGTGAGTCACCCCCCACTCCACCCTTTTCATCATGAAGAAAGAGATGAAGTGAAGAAGCAAACAGATGTCTGGCACACCCCCGCCGTCCAAACATCTGTGTGTGATACTGCAGCTTGTCGAAGACCGTCAGGACTTCGCTTTTTATGTCTGACCAACCTGACTGACATCTTTAGAACTGATGCTTGTTTGAAAATATGTACTAACCACAGCATTTCGCACATAGTTCAGCTTAGGGTGCAATGTCTTAATGCTTGGAGTCTGTTTACACAGTGCTTTAAATGCGCACACACTGTCTTACAGAAAATACAGAAACCAGTTTGAGGCTTCATATCTGTGCCATATGGGTAAATATTTTATATACTATATAAAGCTTATATACTATATAAACCTTATATACTATATAAAGCTTATATACTATATAAAGCTTATATACTATATATCTCTCTTTTACCACAAAATAATTTTAGTGCAAGCATACCCAAGCCCACAGATGCTGCCATGTAGCTCACTTTATGTTTAATTTATCCTTGCCTGAAGAATGTTGAAACTTGGGTCAAGATTTTATATACGTAGGGAGTTGGTGTTGGGATCGAATCCCGTACCACTGGGAAAAATGTGGGTGGGGGAGTAAATAACTAATGCTCTCCTGCATCCTCATGCATGGCTGAAGTGACCTTGAGCAAGGCATCTAACCCGAGATTGCTCCAGGGACTATACCTTGTATCTAAATAACTGTAGGTCACTCTGGATAAGAGCGTCAGCTAATGTAATGTACTGTGATAGCTATCTATCTCTCTTTTACCCCAAAAGAATTTTGGTGCAAGCATACTCAAGCTCACAGACTTTGCCATATGTTCACTTTATGTTTAATTTATCCTTGCCTGAAGAATGTTGAAATACAGTACTTGAAACCTTAATGTTATATATCACTTATCTTAAAACCATAACAAATAAATAAAGCAATGAATAATATTAGCTACAAAATGGTATCAGATTATTGCCATCTTCTGTAGTACCTTGGTAGTGGTCGCATGGTGTTGTTTCCATTGTCATGTCTTAGCATGTGTCCCTGTACAGTGGGCCAGACCAAAAGAACAGTCTCTGAATACCTGCATCAGGGTATGTACTCCATGCGGCCCTGAAAAGATTCTGTATGTGGCTTGTAGTTAAACCTATATTAAAGGATGGTTTGAAGACAAAGGAGAAATTTATGATGCTTAACTACCTTGCCAGCTAGCATGCTAGTAAGCTAATATGCTTCCTATAGGCTACAAGAGCTGTACTGAAACTAGCAAAGGATGCACTGCTATAGTGTGTTGACATCTTACTGAGGTTATATGGACAAGAAATGGAGGAGGGCCGAGTGAGAAGATGTTCTGATTAAGTTCCACCCTTTTACGTTTTTTTTAATAGAAATTAGACTCATGACTTTGTATTCAAACTAGATCTGATCTGTTGCAAATCCTAGATGAACACAGCAAAACTCATTCAGATATTTAAATAGGGTTGGCCAGCTTTCAATGTCAGGATTAGGAAAATATGTGAAAGAATAGTATAATTACCTACTTGATTCTGTTTGTCACTCTTGTATGTCTTGTATGCCACTTTGTAAATGCAGTGAGTTGTTGTTGTGTCGTACTGTTTGATGACTAAAGCATTCAAGTCATGCAGAAACTCAGGGCCACAATAGAAAATCTCCTACTGCAAATCCAGTGTATTCAGGTAATCCCCACAGGATGGTACTGCATAAACACAAAGAAAGCAGAGTTTTCAGTGGGGGTCTTGTGTTTTGCAAGTCAGTAAATGTAGTTTTCTGCAGTGTTTTGTCTGCATGTGACAAATATTTCTAAAATGAATACAAGTAAAATGACAGCTATGTAAGTGTCAATTCTAAGTGCAGTTTAACACAGTTCATACTATTTGATGCTTTTTAAAATTTCTCATCATGACCTTGAATCATCTTTTACAGATACAGTCTGCTGATTCATTATTAAGCTCCAAAGCTAATCAAATTACATCTCTCATTTTCCGTGTAGTCATGAGGAAAAGCTGTGATTTCTTATGACTGGGTTTGAACAACTATGCTTGCTTCACATTTACAGCTGTCTACGAGCTTTATGCTAATATTCTGTCAGGGCCGGCCCGAGGCATAAGCAAACTATACGACCCCTAACCCACCTCTGGGGCCCCCTGACCACTCTACCTTGATGTGTCATTGAACCGCACGCGGTGAACCGCACGCATTGCGCTTCCCCGCGATCTCACTCACGCAACACAACATGTTAGCAGCCTTTATATAGACAGAATTTTGCCCTATACTCCTCTATGACGGGTGGGTGTTATTTTTGTGCCACTTTTAATTCTAAAAATCCCTTTAATAGGCGGAGAACATGACTGTTTATAATATTTTGAAGTCAAACTTAATATAGGAGCACTTATAAGTGGATTCTGTTCGAGAAATGATGTTGCAAAAAGTGCAGTGCATGATGGGAAGAAAACAACAGACAGTCCTCAGCGCCACCACCCCCCACCCCCCAGCCCACCCTGTTGACTAGTCATTTTAACGAAATCGATATCAACAGTGTTGCATTTGGTCGTGCTGTATTATTATTATTTTTTTAAAGAACAATAAAAATATACAGTCAATAGCTTATTTAATTACACTTTGATAGCTTACGGAAATCTTCTAAAAAAAAGAGTCCTTCCAATGAGATGCGTCAAACCTACTTAAGATTGACTATGGCACAGGAAAGGCTCAGTGGGCTTGCAATCCTTAGCATTAACCACAAAATTAGCCATGACATCTCCTACAATGACATCATAAATGACTTTGCCTCCAGAAAAGCGAGGAAACAAAGGTTTTAAATACATTGTGGGATGCAGTGTCTTTTACATGACACAAAATAAAAACATGTAAATATTTAAGCTTTATACTCTACATAGTTTTCAGAAAAGAATTGTTCATTGCAATTGTTGCAATTCCCTTCTATTGTACAATTATGCTCATTTTGTGATACTACCTAATTTTAGTTTTATTTATTTATTTATGTTATTATTGTATTATTTTTAAGAGACATATTTTTTAAGTAACAAGAATGTGAATATCATTTGATTTATGTTGGTTCTGAGAAATTGCACATTTTGCACATGTTCTGAGCTTTAAAAACAAACAAAATTAAACTGTTTGACTTAAAAATGCAGTGGGTAGTCTGCTGATTTTTACTTTTCATATAGTGGAAATAATATGGCACACATGTACAATTCAGTGTACACATTCATATGTATTGGGTTTGCTTCAGTTAAAACAGTCAGAATGACATTGGTGTATTTTAAACGCATTACATATTGCGACAATGATGGTGGATAAACTACACACATAGTATGTAGGCTATAGGAAAATTAACCATCTGTTGCTGAGGAGGTGGTATGGGGGCCTCCTAAGGAATTTTTGCTTAGGGCCCCATTAAGGCTTGGGCTGGCCCTGTATACTGTAGTTCTGTGCTATGGACAAGTGCTATGTAAAATAAGTTATTTGAGCTGCATCTTGTATGAATTGTGCTATACAAGTAAATATTCTTCCTTTTCTTCTTCTTCTTCTTCTTCTTCTTCTTCTTCTTCTTCTTCTTCTTCTTCTTCTTCTTCTTCTTCTTCTTCTTATTATTATTATTCTCCCATATAGCCGCAATGTGTCCTTTTACTATTTTTTTTGATCCACAGAGAATTGATCCACACAGTCCTATTAATGTGTGTTCTGTGTGTCTCTCTACATAGTTCTTGTCCTGTAAATGGAAAATGAAACAAAGAGGCCTTGAATTCAGCCATACACTCACAAAATCAAAACATTGCTTCTGGAGGAAATGAAAGGGTCCATTCTGGATTTGGCTGTTCAGTGAGAGTAAATAAAAATCTTGGATGCATTATTTAATGCAATCGCCTCAAGTAAATAACAACAGCTTATTTCCAATAATATAAATAAATAACCTTTTCTGATGTTTTTTATGGATTTTGTAAAAATGTTTTGATGACTGGATCTGCTCTGATGTCTGAATCTGCTCTGTATAAAATGATTGGCTGACATCATGATAAAAAACTCTGTTTTGTGTTACAGCAACACACAGTGACTAAAACAAGAAACTATGGTGCAGCTAAGATCAATCAGCATCATACTGATTGACTGGAATGCTCTGCAGGCATCTCAGTCTTTCTCATGTACCTCAGTTGAACCTGCTGCACTTGAATATGACTGTTCCTTGTGCCTCAAACTCAAATCAATCCTTAAAAAGCTTATGATATACTGCTTAGATTACAGTATCTCCTACATTCTAACATTGTTGAGTGTTTCCATATTGGAGTACTGTAATACTCTATGGCTCTAACGCCTATCAGTGCTGGAGTACTGAAAGAGTTCTGCAGTATAAGCTGAGATGGCCCTAAAAGCAAGTTGAATTTACACCCACCATCGGTCCTCTTTTTTTTGCTCATCTCTTCCTTTTGCTCACTTTTTTCTCTTTCACTCACCTCTGCTAAATCTTCCCCTTTGCCTCGCAGTTAATAGCCCCATCAATAATAGCCACAGGCATTACTCTTTGAGCTGGAGACACATTCCTCCTGTGCCGTCCCAGAGCAAACGGCAGGGAACGGTGCGGGCGCCTTGAAGAAACCGCAGAGATATACGGCCGACCCCCTGCCGACCTCTGACCTTGCAGCCTTAACCTCTCCAGGGGTCACAGGACAAGCCCTTCCCCCCGTGGCCACAGAGGCCCAGGCAGGCCGCAGGCTAATCAAGGTCACCCGATCTGCCCCCTTAGAGATTGCAGGACTGCTGACAGCCATGTTTTAGCTCACAAATGAGAGTCAGACACCACACCCCACCCCACCCCACCCCAGCACCACCACCACCCCACCATCCCCCAGCACTGCAGCAGAAGGTCACACGCTCCCGCTGTCAGCTGCTGCACACTGCACCAGCGTTCGCCATTTGGCAGCATTAATATGCTAATTGGGAGAGACACATACATGAAAGCCATGCGCGCTTCAAAACCGGAAGGCACAAACTTCAGTGGCATTTGTCTCCAGCAAAACTATTTGGGCAAGCTGTGCAGGAGTGGGATGTCTTCGGAAATTTGTTATATGACGGGTGTGGTGACATCCTGGAATACAGGGCTTTAGCAGTATTTAATATTCACTGAAAAATAAGGGAGTGTCTTAGAAGTCCAACGGTATGAGACTATTATGAGCAGCGTGTGTCCAAAATACTGAAATGTAAGCCTGGATATTTGTGACTACATAAATAATTTGACTGAGAGCAAGGTGGGAGTATGCTGATGGAAAACCTGTGACATCCAAAAGGTTAAGTGTTAGGCTGTGTGCATGTGTGTGTGTCTGTGTGTGAGACGTGGGTGGGGTTGGTGGGTGTGTGTGTATGTCAGCACAGCAGACACTCTTGTTATTTTTTCATGAGTCAGATGGAGCCTTATTCACACTTGCTATTTTAATCAACACCTCCAGAAAGTACATTAACCCCTGTATTGTATTAAACCCTGCTACAGTCCCTTAGTTGTCAGTGTAATGTTAGTTATTTCAGAAACAAACAGGCACAGTGTGTTTTAAAAAAGGTGTAATGTTAGCCCACCTTATCTGAAATAATAGTTATTTTCAAGGCCTGGTTTACATTTTAATTGACACTGTTTGTCTCTGTGTCTTTGTACTATAGGCTCACAAATTATTTCCGACTAACAATATCTGACAAAATGCGGTATAATCAAGACATCATGTTAGTGAATAGATGTGCATACAAGTAATGAGGTGTCTAACTGTCATTGTGCTACGTAGGTGGTTATCTGCCAGTGCAGCAAGGAGACAGAATAACATTTTTTAGAGGTTGACACCATGAAGATGTTGAGGAAGAGAGCGAAAATGAAAGTAACGCAAAAAGTTGCTCCTAGGCAGCTATGGCCTAGTGGTTAGGGAGTTGGTCTTGCGATCGGAAAGGTTGCCGGTTCAAATCCCACCCTATCCATAGTTGAGATGCCCTTGAGCAAGGCATCTGACCCCACACTGCTCCAGGGACTGTAACTGAAACCCTGTAAATATCTGTAAGTCGCTCTGGATAAGAGCGTCAGCTAAGTGTAATGTAATGAATGCCTTAATATTGCTAATTGAGATTAGAAGTGGAACCTAAACACCATTTAGCACACCAAGAGAGTTACTCATCACAATAAACCTGTGCAAAACTTTGACATAAAATAAGACAGTCTAGGGAAAATGAAACACTACCCTCTGAATTGTTTCTATCAGATGTTAGACACTGAATTCTCCATTGAGAATGGGGAGTTGCTGAATAGTAAAAAGTAAGTTATTTAACCTAATCCGCAGGTTTGATGTGTTGATAGAAACACATGTGTGTCCCGAGTCCCATGAGAGATGCACTACACAAATACACCCACATATACTTTTTCTCTCTGTCACATAAACACACACGAATCATACACACACATCCTAAATAAATATCATTAACTGCTAATTACTACTGCAAGCAGTTTTCAGAAAGCATTCGCACACACACGCACACGCACGCACACACACACACACACACACATACACACACACAAAGGGAATTTCATGCCCAAGGGATTTGATGTACATTAGGGCCAGTGTGGGGATTGGGGTTGGAAGGGTGGGGGGGAATCCTAGCCATGGAGAAGATATCTTGTATGCACACAATGGGAGACAGAAATGCGATGAAATTAATACACTGTAATCCTGTTCACTTTCCCCAAGGGCCCAATGATATGCATAGCACGTGCATAGCATTTCCATGCCTAATGTGTGCCAGTCTTTTAACACACTATATAGAAACTCATTATCATTCTAGCTGTTGGACCTGTATGGTATAGTTATGTTGGAGGTTCTTTCAAGTTTTCAAAAATTTTGTAATGATTTCCATGTATTATCAGTAATACTAGTACACTACTAAATATTCAACAAAATGCTCAACTCTCTGCCTGAATAAAGCTAGCCCTCCACCCCCTATTCTCTAGCTTTCTTCTCATTCTGATCTGGACCAAACAAATATGCTCCCAAGAGGATTACATTGCGAGGAATTATGGTCCACATTAAGCATCGATGAGCATTACAATGAGGGGAACAGGGGGTAGGGGGGGGGTGGGGGACTCATAGTTTGGGCTTATTCTATGCCTGGATAACAAATAGCAGCACAGCCACCTGATAGCACTGACAAAAATGAACAAATAACCCAGCATTTAGAATTTGAACGCAAGGTGATGTATAGTCTGTTTGTGTTATTGTATCGCAGTGCCATCACGCAGTGGATTGAACCATATGTCTTCTATACACTCAGTTAAATAGCACTGCATTTCAAATGCGTCGTAATTCTTTATGTGTTGATTTATACTAAGACAGAAAATGGAGGGTGCTTAAATGTTATATAATCATTAAAATGTTAAATTCTATTTATTATTTTTGTGTTTGTGTTGCTGTCAGATAAACATTTCAGCCATAATAAGACACTCTTGAAATGTGTCAGATGCAGAATATAGTAGAAACACCAGAGAGAGAAAAAAAACATGTAACCTCAACTCCCTCAAGTCCCCACAACTTTATACGCCACTTTATATGTAAATACAGCTCCACACGGCGTCATATATTTCCAGTTTCGCAATATATTTGCAGTTGCTCTCATTCATAAGGTGTTGTCTCCACACCCCACATGAACAGAACAGAGAGGGGCATGGACGGTCCCTTTCCGTGATGTATCGCTTGTGAAGCCTGTTTTTAATTTCCCCCATTTTTTAACTGTCTGTGTATAGTATAGAGAGCGGGAGAGTCGAGGGGTGGGGGAGGTTGGGTGGGGGGGCGTTCAGGGATGACAAATGATTCCCACCTCCCCACAGAAGTCTCTGGATTACGGAATTTCCCCTCAGCTTGTGACAGAGGTGATTTATTAGGTCGTGAGGTTTTCCGAGCTCGGAATGTGCCTCTGTCATGACACTAGATCATAAAGGAGGCACATCTCTTTGCAGACCATTCGTCTTATCCTAGTGGGAGAAAATCATTCTCCCTACACACCCTATGCGGAATGCTTTGGTCAAAGGGGGCATCCTCATTCCTGAATTTTTAAGAAGTAGAAAAAAAAAACAGAAAAAATGAAACGACTGTCGAAGCAGACAAGTACATAGACATGTAGGAGGTGAAAGATGAGAAAAAGCCAGAAAACTGTTCCGGTTAGTGTGTGCTTGATGTGCTTAGTCACACCTGCATTATGCATGCTGAGCACACAGGAAACCGCTCAAACTTTTCTCATTAGCTGTCTTATATTACTTGGTTCATGTATACATGCTTCTTCACACAAACTTTAATCACTCTATTACCTTGTCTTGCCCAGCTGTATTCTCTAACTGATTGCTAATACTTTTCCTGTTTGTCCTGTTTCTGTGTTTTTTTTTTTTTTTTCATTTAGTTTATTTAAAATGAGATGAGGCCATGAGCTGGGCTGAGCTGTAACCTAGTGAGCTGGACATTTTCAATTTTCAGGTTTCATATTCTTGGAATCAGACCATTTCTCTCTCTCTCTCTCTCTCTCTCTCTCTCTCTCTCTCTCTCACACACACACACACACACACACACACACACACACACACACACACACACACAAACACACGCATACACACACACACACACACCACAGCCTGCTTGTGCCCTCAAAGGTGATGAAGCGAAGAGAGGATGATGGGATAGATCTTTCCCCTTGTCTCTGTACACTCATCATCACTGTCGACCTTTACAAACCACCCCAACCTATCAACCCACAACATTGTGTGTGTGTTAGTGAGTGTGTGTGTGTGTGTGTGTGTGTGTGTGTGTGTGTGTGTGTGTGTACAGGTGTGTGTGTGTGTGTGTGTGTGTGTGTGTGTGTGTGTGTGTGTGTGTAGGTTTGTGAGCAGGTGTGTGTGTGTGTAGGTGTGTGTGCAGGTGTGTGTTTGTGTTTGTGTGTTTGTGTGTGTGTGTTTGTGCAGGTGTGTGTGTGTGTGTATGTGTGTGTGTCTGTGTGTCTGTGTGTGAGTGTTCGCACGCGCGCGCGTGTGTGAGTGTGTGTGTGTTTGTGCAGGTGTGTGTGTGTGTGTGTGTTTGTCTGTGTGTATTGAGTAAGTGATATACAGGCCTCGGCACACTAGGGGTATTTTCCTCAACTTAATCATCACACTTAGTAACTTCAGACGTGTAGCTCAGTGATGCCAAAGCATTAACTGCTCCAGCTCTTATGTGTCCTTACGTTTCCTTAAATATGGAGCTTTCACCTTTTTCCTGCCACCTTGCTTCAAAAGACTTTGCATTTGCAACACCACTGACACCAGCCCAGCCTTATACTTAATTGATAATAATAATAATAATAATAATACTAATAATAATAATCTTTACTTGTATAGCACAATTCATACATACAAGATGCAGCTCAAAGTGCTTTACAGTTTGCAAGGTCACCACAAGACAACATTTCTTGCAGTCCAGTGGCGCCTGAGCAGATGAATACAGTAGCAAAATGACTCTTGCGTGAACACGGGTGGACAGTCCTTGTAGGCCCCAGTCAGCAGTCTTTGTAGTCCAGAGACGCTAGAACTATGCAATGCCCTGTTGATGCGGGCTCTTGCGTGAACACAGGTCAACAGTGCTTGCAAACCAGAGGCGCTAGAACAAGGAAAGTTCATTTAGGTGCAGTCGGGTTGTTAGTGTCCCCAGGGAGCAACCGGGGCGAGGGAAAACTCCCTATTTGTTTGATTTGTGTGAATTCAGGAAGAAACCTCAGGAATCAGTGAGGAAAACTCCCTGCTTTTCTAGGAAGAAACCTTGTCTATCTGTGGCAGCTGAACATGATCAAACAGTGTTAGCTATGGCCATATAGGAAAGAGGCAGGGATGCCTATTTAAAAAATATCCATGCTGATTGATCACTGAGCAGTCGATGCCCCAGAATGGAATAGACTTAAATTTTTAATTGAGAAGTAAAGACTATTTTGTCTTAGAGGTGTCACAGCTAACATGAGCTAGCATCCTGTCCCTGTCTTTCTGTTATGTAAATGTGTGCCCTGAGTGTGTGAGTGAGTGAATGTGTAAAATGCTGGCCAGCTAGAATAAGCGTTTGTGTGTTGTCTTTCTGTGAAACCCCAGAGTAACTATCTACCATTTCCATTTGTGCACAAAATGTTCAAACTAGAGTTGGAAAGCTGTATCGATTTTTGTCATGACATTTTATTTTCACCCTTTTCACCCATTTCTTCAAAATAACTACTGTTTGAGTTAGTCTTGTCGTGTCCTTGTCATCGTCCTGTGTGTGTATGTCTGTCTGTCTGTCTGTCTGTCTGTCTGTGATGTCCTTATTGTTAAGAATAAACCTTGTTCCTGATTTTCAACCACTAGGCTGACTGAGTCTCCAAATTCAACTTAAAAGTAATTTTATTACTTTTAAGGCAAGGTTGAATAGGTAGGTCTTTAGTTGTCATTTCAAGACGTCGATGAATTCTGCTTCTCTGATGTGCTGTGGTAGGGCATTCCATCTCTTTGGGGCGTAGTATGAGAAGGCTGATTCCCCAGTCCTTTTGGGTTGTGCATCTGGAATCCTCAGGAGACCGGCATCAGCGGATCTAAGGGCTCGTGCAGGGGTGTAAGAGGATAATGCGTCAGTAATACAGCATGGGGCAAGGCCATTTACAGCTTTGAATACTAGTAGTAGTACTTTGAAGTCAATTCTGTAAGATACAGGTAGCCAGTGTAGTTCAGCCAGTACAGGAGTAATATGCTCCATCTTTCTTGTTTTTGTTAGTAATCTTGCAGCCGAATTTTGAATAAGCTGTAGTTTTTCAATTGATTTTTTTAGGGGGCCTGTGAATAAGGCATTGCAGTAGTGTAGTCTACTTGTGATAAATGTGTGAACAAGTTTTTCGGCGTCTGGCTGGGTCAAGAAGGGGCGAACTTTTGCAATATTTCTTAGATGGAAATATGCTGTTTTAGTAACTTTGTTGATGTGAAGTTTGAGGCTTAGGTCAGAGTCAAGGATGACACCTAGGCTTAATAAAAAAGGTGAGAACTCTACAGAGTCCAGGAGGGGCCATAGAAAGAAAAAAAGTATACATTGGGGATACATTTATTTGAACATGCACTTGAAGTATAATTCAGTAATTATGCAATAATCATTTTTTGTTGCGTAATTTTTTAGCATAGTTTGTAGAAAATGTTTCTTTGAAGCTATACTGTGAATAATGATGTTATGGAGCCAGTAATGCAATTCCCTCATTTCTTTAGAAACAAAACAAAAACAACAAAATAAACGGAGGTTGATAAAAGGCCAGTGCGAGTTGGGTTTCTGTCACCTGGAAAGCCCTCCCATGCATGTATCACCTTCTGCATGCTGTTGTATTACTCCTAGATCTTACCCATAAGACACTGCAACATACCTGCTGATATTCTGTGTGTTTGCTTGTTAACTGCTACACACTAATGACAATTCTCCACAGTTGTCACAACCACATGTTTCATATACACAGGAAAGTACCTCTGCATGTAAAGACACTGCACACACACCCACACACGCACACACACACACACACACACACACACACACACACACACACACACACACAGAGGGCACAATACTTTTTTGCTCCTTTTTATGTCTTCAAAGACTTGGAGCAGCCAATGCTGTTACAGTTCTCTCTTTTCTTTACCTCTAATTAGAGTTCGGTGACACGGGCCTTGTGAGGCGCAGGGAGGGAGCGTGGCCAGGGTTCCCACATTCCTCTGTCATTTCTCCCGCTCATTTGTTCCTCCAGAGCAGACCAGAGCAGACCAGACCAGACCGCAGTGTCATTATAATTTGTCGAACTAAAAGGCCAAGTCAATTTCAGCTTCTTTCTCTCCTTATCGCCGCTATTTCAATACAAAGCGATTACAGGAGAAAAAAAAGGACAGAGTTGAGAAAAGGGGTGAAAAAAAAAAATCCAATACCACCATATAATTGAGCATGTAATGGCGCTGTCTATTTGATATCTTAATGAAAGAGAGACGCTTTGGTCCCCCCTCTCTCACAGGCCGGGATGGCCTCAGTCACAATGCGAGGGAAAGGTATCAATTACAGAGCAGCGGCCAATTACTGCGATTGTGCCCGGGTCCTTTCTTTCTGCGCCGTATAATTAAGATGGGCTGTATCAACACTGATAGATGTGCTCAGCCAGTTAATGGGGAATCATTTAGAGCTCCGTTCGCCGGGGACTTCTATGCCATCATGTCTTTTTTTAGTGGAAAAAAACTCAGCTTGAAACAAAATAAGGGAACGGTGTTGTTCTTGCCATCCTTCTTCTTTGCTCTTTAAAAGCCTCCCAGTTAACAGTAAAGCAGACTGTGTCTGGACGAAAATAGATAATGACATTGACAATAGTGCACTACCTCTGCATTTCACCGCTCAGCATCTTTTGTGTAGAGGCTAGTGGTTCGTGCTGTTCTGCAAAATGCACTTGTAAATACTGCTGATGTGTTAATCCCAGTTCACCTTAGTGTAAAAACCATCTGTACATCCAGAGAAAGCAGCAGTGCACTTCACCTCAGCATAACCAGCTATCTGTACAGACCAGAGAAGGCAGCCATGTAGTGGGGCAGCCCGGCGGAAAGAGCTGTCCGAGCGCTCAAAGCTGCCCTAGTCCATCTCATCAGCAGTTGTCATGTGTTCATGAGCCAGGCCTAAACCAGGATCACTGTCTGGAGCCAAGCTGGCTGTCCAGTTAGATGCTGAGTATGATTGGGGTGATTTTCTGTCTGTCTGTTAAGTGTGTTAAGTGTGTGCGTAGCTGGTGAAGGTTTGTGTGTGTGTGTGTGTGTGTGTGTGTCTGTGTGTCTGTGTGTCTGTGTGTAAGTGTGTGTGTGTGTGTGTGTCTGTGCATGTGTGTAAGTGTGTCTGTGTGTAACTGTGTGTGTGCTTGTGTTTGCCATTGTTATGATATGTGTTTAAGTCTGTGTACTGTATATTAATGCACGATTGTGTGTGGGAACGCATACAAACTGGTTGGGTGGATGTGGACAGAGCTGTTCTTCAGATAGCTCATGGAGTGTCGGGGGACTGAGATAAAACAGAGCCACTTCGATCTGATGGGAACAGCAAGGCAAATATGCAGCCAAGGCCTCCGGATCCCACTGCGCTTAGCCGGACTTGATCGCAATCCAGGGCTCCGACAGAGACCTCTACACAAGAGCCAAGTGCTGCTCGTCTATATTGATCACACACACAAAGGCTCACATGTGAGACCCATATATATATATATATATATATATATATATATATATATATATATATATATATATATATATATATATATATATATATATATATATATATATATATATATATATATATATATATATATATATATATACCAGCACATCGGCTTTAACCCAATCAAAAGACTGCAACATCATGATCCCTTTGTTGCCTTTATTTATTTACCACAACTCCTTTGTTTCCCATCTCTCCAGTGACTTGGTCTCCATTAATATTCTTCTGTGAATCCATCCCAGTTACCCACATTCAGGCCATTACATACTTACTAGCCCTCTCTCACGTTTGCATATTAATTCAGGTAATTCATTTCCCTACCTGTTTCTCTTTTAATGTGGAGTAAAGAAGAGAATTAATCAGTAAGACAATGCCCCCCAAAAATGTACCCTGTTGCCTGATGCATGAAATTGCTTTCTCCTTCTTTGTGCTTCTAAAATGTCAGTATTAGGTTGTTCTACACTTGCCCATATCTCCAGAAGAAAAAAAAAACACTGGTTGTGAAGACAATTTTCTGAATCGTGATCTCTCCACCTCACCCTGTCTGTCAGTGAGTGTCTACCTAGTTTCCTCCCTTCACATAGACACATTTTTAAAGACCATTACCATCAGGAACACAAAATGTGTTTCTTTAAAAAAGGCTGCTGTAATATAGTTAGAAAGACAAAGAGAACACCATAAAAAGCAGCCCTCAATTATTAACAAACCCTGAAGTGGAAGCACAATATTAACAAAAGCAGAACCCATCCCCATCCCTGTTGGCAGTGTGGAGTCACCAACCATACACAAACGTACAAAGAATGTTTTAAAATAGACAGAAGACACCAGGAGAAAGTATTTTCGTACTGTGCACTTTCCCCTCAAAAACATGGTGCTGGTGAGTGTGTTCATACATTTTTCAAACTGCGGAGTAATTTGCAGCTCATATCACAGCTAGGGGTCTCATCTATTGCCACTTCAGGCGCCAAACAGTAATTAACGTTCAGATATCTAGAGGATGTGCAAGATAATTGTGTGAATGTTATTAATATTAGGAGAAAAGAGATAAAAAAACATAATGTGTACAAACATCTAAGCAGTAAAAAGGGGTTGTTTGTTTTTCTCCTCAGCTGCCATTTTAGAACTCTTTGCAATACATATATTTGTAATTAAATACATAAAAGAACCTTTAAAATCAGGGATTTTTGGGTAATAAAATAAAAGTCCTACTAATACTACTAAAGAAAATAATACTACATTCTTGAAAATAAGAAAAGAGGGAAGCAAACACAAATTTTTCAGTACCATTAAAAGCGATTAACAGGTGTGAGTTTCAGAAAAAGCTTCTTACGTAATAAGAATGCCTGTAGATGCCTGTGCTTGCTCTGTTCATCCATACTCATCTTTATCAACTCTATAGATGTTACTCAAACTTTCTGAGAGAATTTTTGTAATAATTCAGAGCATATATCAAAGCATGATCAATGAGATCCTGATGGCAAAGGTGTCCGCATCTAAAGTCCCCCCTCCCTCTCTCTCTCGCTCACTCTGTCACTCACACACACACACACACACACACACACACACACACACACACACACACACACACAGCCCTAAAACAATTGTAAAAGACTAATACAAATGTGCAATGTCACAGGGACAGCAGCACTGTAGAATATAAATTGGTCAAATATTTGCCATGTCCCCCAGCTATTTGTAATATTTGAATGTATTTACATTTTCAATTTTGCAAAAGATTTTTCTGTGTGTGTGTGTGTGTGTGTGTGTATGCGTGTGTGTGTGTGTGTGTGTGTGTGTGTGTGTGTGTGTGTGTGTGTGTGTGTGTGTGTGTGTGTGTGTGTGTGTGTGTGTGTGTGTGTGTGTGACAGAGTGAGAGAGAGAGAGAGACAAGGTGAGAGGTATGATGTAGACCAGTGAGAATGAATGACAACATAAAAATATGCTAAATGATTAATGAGCGTGCAGGACTGGTTGCTAAGCATTTACTGTAATGGTACCTGTTGTCTGCCTCATATCTGCACTTAGAAAGGCACTTTTCTCTTTCTGCACTCTGTTTCTTTCTTCTCTTTCAAAAGACCTTCCCCCCTGTTCTATCGCTTTCCTTTCTTCATGACCCTTTCTCTCTTCCGGATGGACTTACTGATTTTTTTAAGAAAAGATTAAAGACCAGTGCATGAGTTGGCATTATTTGATGGTAGGCTGCTAGGCCATATTACACATTTATTTACCAAGTGTTGCTTTAAATTAATGTAAAAATCAATATGTCATTTTCTTTATTCCCTTAGATTCCCTTCTTGGCAAAACTCCTCCCTGCACTTAACCCCTTTTTCTACTTTCTTCTTTTCTTTTCTTTTGCTTTCTCTCTCTGGCTCCAGTCCCACTACGTGCCCCAAATCCATAGTCAGTCACTCCTTTTTCTCTATGTGAGTTAGGACACCAATACAGATGCATTTGCCCTTCATAAATGACTTTACTCATTGATAAATACAAATTTTCTATGAATTCAAACTGATGTTCAAGACACTAATGTTGCAACGTTAGTTTGCCTCTCCTTTCTGCATAAAGCAAACACACATGGACTGAGTGGGGACTGTTGTTCTACCTGTTACAGTTTTTGCCAATCATTTCCACACTTAACTCAATGTATGTGAGCCAAACAGTGTTCTTCTTTGAGGACAATTGCGTTCAAAAAGCACTTCAACCAAAATTCATGTATATTTCTAATTTCCTGTTAGCAGGCCAGTTGCAGCAGCAGTCACAGAGCCGAAGTGATGTCTGTCTAAACAGCAAAGCTAGTGTGGTGCTCTGCTGTTAGCATACACATATCTGAGAAGATTAGCATTAGCATACAAGACACAGGCCAATTTCCCTTGAGTCCAAACACTGAATCTATATGCACACCTTGACAGAGCCCACCAACTTTCTTTAAAAAATGACAACTAGGTTTTGCTGACTGCCATGTTAAAGACAATACAGAATTCAGAAATGTCTGACATAATATGTCCTAGCCTTGACTCTTTAAGCCAAACGTGTACACACAATAATGTGGTGATGACTCATGAGTGGATTTTCCCTTCTTCAGTCGCATATCAACGATTCTCTACAATTGTCCAAAGTGTTTTACCTTGTTTATTTTTTAACCACTGCCTCACTGCTTCTTCTCATGCATTTAAAAAGGTGTTTAACCTTTGGTACAGTTAAGGTCTCTGTTAGGCTTGTTGCCATATCGATAGCAATGTCAAATTGACTACATGACACACCCCACTGAAGTCAGGGATATTTTTTTCCTCTGAGATCTTTGACTTCAAGTTGTGCTGTAGTGCAATATTCTAAGTTGTCTCCAGCTAAGCATTATAGGTCAGGCTATAGAAGCTATTTTAAAATCACACCTCTGCCACCAGAATGTTGCAATTTCTATTTTAAAAAAGGCTTTGGCACAAATCACATATTAAAGGTTATGTGCATGAATAAAATGATGCATGAATCTCGGCTTATCAGTTGATGTTTAGGTACCACACTGTTTGAATCTTGCAGAATACTGAGGTCCTTGTACTGGTGTTTTCTGTGATAGATACGAGGACAACTGCAATACTATAAGATATAAACCCTAATAAATAAGTCGAATACTACTGTTATATATATATATATTATATATAACAGTAGTATAGTAGTAGTATATAATATATATAAATGTATGTATGAATATGATATATAAATGGTATAACACTGCATATGTATAGGGGTTACATATGTAAATACATTGATATTGTCTGTTTAGGGTTAGGGTTATATATATTTTTCTTTTATTTGCCATCCTACGTGTCTTTGCTGCAGGTCTGTTTTTCTCTGTATTAAACATAAGCTAACAGACAGGCCTTACAAAAGCCTTCAGGCTAGACACTACTGTGGACATTCTGTAAAAACCAGCATTCCTTCAGAACTGTGTGTAGTCTGCCTGCATGCCTACCTGCTGTGCACTCTGCTCACCACACTTTTATCTGAGCTATGCAGCAGTGACATGAAACCCAACTTCACCTGATCCATATTTGTATGGTACATTTTGGCTCCTGATGATATATTGTGCTATCGGTACACGACTTGTGCAGATTGATCACATCTGTGCGACAGTGGAGTCATGCGAGGTTGCTGTAGCCTTTGTTCTGCAGTTAGCGACCCTGCGCAAACTTCCATGTGCTTCCTTGCGCACATCGGCAACCATTACCTAAAGCTCTTTTAACCCTTTAAGACGCACCCCCTATTATAACTTTGTTGTTACCAGAATGGCAATGACCAGGTTGTAAAGTGTAACTAAAGACTCTCTGTAATGTCGTAGTAATGTTGTAATGCTGTAGTTACATTTTTTTCAGTCACAGTGAGTAGTAGCGCTGGCGATACGGTGCCGCGCTAAGAGGCTACAGAGGTAGCAAGGTTTTGGCAGATAAAAGCAAGAAGTGCTTTAGGTGATCAGGCCTCTGTTGGTCTCTTGTTCCTTTGTATGCAGACGCCATGCTGACTATTTTAAAGTCCCTGAGAAAGAGAGGCTTAAACAAGCAGCGAGGCCGACCTCTTTCATTGCGGCATTTTTTCCCTTTTCCCCCTCCTCATGCCTTAGTTCTTTAAGCTGAAATTGAGGTAGAACTCTGTTAAGATGGATTTTGATTCCAGTGTCTTACAGTAATCCGCCTCGGTAATACTTCAACACAACGTGTAGCTCCTTTCGCCTAAAGAATCTCAACATAAGTGCTCTGCAGACTTCATTTTCGTGATTTAGAGGCCATTTGTGAAACAGTAATTGCAAGCTGTGCAGATAATTAACTATTATGACAATTAGGCAACAAAGAACTGTTTTCTTGCAGCTTGTGAATATAAATTATTTTCCAAAAGCAAGTTTCAGAAGTGGTGTTAAAACTTCAGAATATTGAACATAGAGGGACTTATTGAGAGACCTATCCATGGCAAGACCCATAATGGCAGGTGTAGCTTGTTTGGCAAAGGAGATTGTATGGCTGTGAGAGGAGAATGTTATAATGGCATATCCCAAAAGACACTGCCAGAGACACTAAAGCAGACACCCAAAAGACAATCCTCATCAATTTTTAAATGTCTCCCTGAAGGTCAGGTTTAGCAATTCTAGTAGAGGTCCAGCAGGGGAGCATGAGTTGACGATAAGGGCAGCAGCATTCCTAAGGTCACTGGGGAGATGTGGAGTGTTTTGTGCTCAGGCTTGTCTGCTTCACGATGAACCTGACCACTCCCTCAGACATCCGCCCAGGTCTAGGGGCCAGGAAAATGGCCTTGAGAGAGCTTGGCTGTTTGAAGGCCTCTTTATTTTCCACCACTGCTCTCCGTATGTCCTTGTGTCCCCGTATTTCTTTCCGTCTTTCTTTCTCCCTCCTGGTCTCTCTGTTTTTCGCCATTTCATTGAACAACAATTCCATTATTGTCCCTCTGTAGCTAGTAAGCAGAACTGGCATTCGTAACAGATGTGCTTGATTTCAGAACTAATTGGAAGGCCACGAATATGCTTATCTTGGACAGTGGTCTCTCTGTTTTTTTTTCTCCACCCCCCCCCTCCCCACTGTGTTCTTTGTATCATTTTGGACTCTAGCATAATAACTGTTATGGAATATGGCCGACAAACTCTTTGATCAAACTGCAAAGAGCTATGGTCTCATTACTTTACTTTACTCTTCTCATTCTCATATGATACACGATCAGTCACCAGTGAGGCTATGTGTATGAGAATAATACAAAGAGAGAGAACATCTGCGATCTGATATTATTTTCGGAGTGAGCACTTCATTCCTTGTTACTGTCTGATGTGCTTCCAAAGCCCCTGAATCTACAGCAGGACCAGTTTCCATTCTCTTCTCCAAGAAGTTTTGCTGTGCTGACGTCATCCACATTACCTGCCTTTAATTACACTATGGTCCCGTGCCGCTCTAGAGAGCCCCGGTCGTAACAGGTGCAGGTGGAAAGAATTTAGTGGGAGTAGCACATATTCCGACGCGCAGCAGGCAGGGTGTGTTGCTCCTGGGTGACACTGACATCAGTGACACGTCAGAAAAATGCTATAAAAAGAAGACAGGCTGCTTCATTAAGCCAGCATGAAGCCATCCTAAGCACGAGGAGCCCCCTGCGCGTGTGTGTGTGTGTGTTGGTGGGTGTGTGCGTGTGTGTTAGTGTGTGTGTGTGTGTGTGTGTGTTAGTCTGTGTGTGTGTGTGTGTGTGTGTGTGTGTGTCAGAGAGGAGTTGGATGTTTCACACTGCCCGACTTTACGCAGTAATGCTGATAAATGCCTCTATGGGGAGAAGCCTCAGGCTGGACAGATTTTCTGCATCGTTGAAGGCAAGGAGGAAGAGTTGTTTCTCTGACAAAGTTTACAGCCTCCACTGACAGAACAGACAGAAGTTTTATGGTTATGTGTGTGTGTGTGTGTCCACAAGTACTGTCCGAATAAGACACACCCATCGGCTCGCTAAAAATGCGTTGACATAATGGGACCCCAGGAAACTGTAATATTTACCCAGAATTCTCCAGAATCCAACTGACTCATAAGCTCCCTGGCTGGCAACAAGTCATTCCATAGATATTCAGATGTTCCCGACACAGGCAGCTCTCACATCCATTTTTTCCAATGACGTTCCCTGTGAGGGTAACCTTCACCTAAGGACAACCATAAAAAAAAGTAATTTCTAATGCATGAGAATTTGTAGCATTTTGTGGTGCATTACAATAAATGCAGCTATTGTATTCTGTTATTTCACATTTTGTCTGTAATTTCGCCATTTCATTGAACAACAATTCCATTATTGTCCCTCTGTAGCTAGTAAGCAGAACTGGCATTCGTAACAGATGTGCTTGATTTCAGAACTAATTGGAAGGCCACGAATATGCTTATCTTGGACAGTGCCTGGTCACATCCTGCTGTGGGGTGATGTATGTGTGTGTGTACATGTGTGTGTGTGTGTGTGTGAGAGAGAGAGAGAGAGAGAGAGAGAGAGAGAGAGAGAGAGAGAGAGAGAGAGAGAGAGAGACTGATTAACAGAGGTGTGGTGGGTCAGCAAGGCAAAGGTGTTTGTGTGTGTGTGTGTGCATGTATGTGTGTGTGTTTGCACGAGTGTGTGTGTGAGGGCGTGTGTGTGTGTGTGTGCATGTATGTGTGTGTGTTTGCACGAGTGTGTGTGTGAGGGTGTGTGCACATGTGTGTGTGCGTGTGCGTGTGTGTGTGCATGTGTGTGTAGGAATGGAGGCAGTAAGGATATATTAAACTGTCGTGTCTGACCTCTACATGGCGACCTAGAACAGGAGCCTGACTGATGAAGCTTGTGGGCGACCGGAGTGCAGTACATGCTCACTCATAGTTACACCTCCAGCAGCACCAGAGAAAGCCACTGGCCAGGGGGATCAGATAATGATGTGATTATGTGCTACTGTACAACTACAGCACTCTTGGAGCACCCTCAGCGTTCAAATTATATAACAAAACCTACTTGTAATGTGAATACAATTACTTAATATAACAATATCACGCCTTTCTCATGTTCCCTTACATACACAGTGACTGCCCACACAAAGCACACACATCATCACTTGACTCCCTGGTCTATCATTACCCATTGTGTGGTACGTATGAGCAAAGAGAATGCAGAAGAGTGGCAGATAATGGGAATTGAATTGTTTGTAAGATGACAGTTCACACGCTCTTGTTCAGGGATGCGATTATACTTATACTTCACATGAACAAAATGTAATATTTTTTTTATGTAAAGTGCATACCTACTAAGTTTAAGACTATTTTTGCCTCCCAGTTAGGGTTGCCACCTATGTCTGACAAAAAATGGGACATTTCGGCAATCCAATCAACCTCTGTGTTTATAAGCAACGCCTGGGTGTCAGTGTCCCAGGAGAATATTTTTTTTCCCTGGGACAGACCATTAAAAACCGGGGCAATCAGGTAAAACCGGGACAGGTGGCTCACTGCTCCCAGTCCCGTAACTGTGGACACTACCCCAGCAGTCCCCCGAAGATCTGGACGTAGTCCTCCCCTAGAGGCAGACGATTGTTTGTTTTCGCTTGTGTGTGAGAAGGGCAGCTGACCTGACTCATTTCTATTGCTTTACATTCATCTGGGTAATTTGACTAACTTGAATGAGTCAACACAGCGGTAGGCCGGGTTTTCCTTTCAATCACGCTGGACGACAGCGGAAACTACCAGGTGTTCAGAGAAGAGTGGGAGAGGATGGAGAGGAGGGGACTGGAGAGAGGAAGGTGCAGTGTGGTCTAGAAGCAGCTTCAGGGGAGTCATAACACCTCAAATCAGATTGAACATCAAGTAAAGATCTCAAAATGCATTACCACATACAACTAATCACCATGTGTTTCACTATGAAGCACATTGGAGAAAAGTCATTAAGTCATTCAGGTTAATTGGGGTGAATAACATAAAACCCCCTTTTCCAAACATATAGGGGATGATTCTGTGATGACCACCAGGTTCCATAAAATGTGTAAGGCCTGCTGGCATTTGTAGTCATTCTGGGCTTATTTAAAAATATGGCAGCATAACATTCATAGATGAGAGAACCTCATCTATATGTAGATGCAAATGGCTTATTTTAAACTATGCCAAAAACACATTATAGTGCTTGTTCACAAATGATTAACATGACTGACATGATTGTGAATACTACATTCCATTTCTGCTGATATATTACCATAAACTCCGGTTACGACCCAGCCAGTTCTTAGCGGGATCCCAGCTCCACCCTGGTTCCTATTCCCCCTTTACTCCCCTAATTTACAGGTGGATTGGTGGCCAGGTGTGGTGGGGGTTCTACCTGATGGCCTGCCTTACAAAAGGCTCTCTGGCCACGAGTAGGGGAGCTCTCTTCCTCCTCCGTCGATTTTGAATTTTGGCTTTTGACAACGCAAGACTACAGACTTGCACTACAATTTTCTTTATTTTCATCACTGATAGATTTTCTTAAACTTAAATAAAAATAAGTAAAAACTTGTAACTAAATGGTCTCCTTTGAGCCAGCGTGTGTAACACTCCTACGTAATGCACCTTAGAGATGTCTTGGCATCACTAAATCCATATGGTGGTTGAGTAGAGAGCATCACCTCCTCTTATAACTTTCTTTTTATCCCTTTCCTCACTCTGGCTCTACCCCAGACATTTTTACATTTTATATCTTATCTGTGTTGCTGTGTTGCAGGCCTGAGGGTAACGCAGTTTCAATCTTGTATATATCAGTACACATTTCAGTATTGACACATGCTGTACACAGTGTATATACAGTGTACTGTACGTACAGTATAATCCATCGAGGCATGTGCATGTGGGGCAGCTGTGGCCTAGTGGTTAGGGAGTTGGTCTTGCTATTGGAAGGTTGCCGGTTCGAATCCCACCCTACCCATGGTTGAGATGCCCCTTGAGCAAGGCATCTAACTCCACAATGCTCCAGGGACTGTAACTAAAAACCCTGTAAATATCTGTAAGTCGCTCTGGATAAGAGCGTCAGCTAAGTGTAATGTAATGTAAAAAAAAAAATGTAATGCATGTTGTTACGACTCCCTGCGCCCCCAATAGTCCTGGAGTGGCAGTGCAGAGGCTGTGGTGGTAGCAGGGTGGGGTTACTGGTTAATTGAGCACACCTGCATGGGTGTGCTGAGTATTTAAGGAGCTGCTCATGCCTTCTTCCCAGGCTCTCATTCTCACGTACCTCTTTCTCACACGCACGCACCTTCACACACCTGCACACAACCTTTTTCTTTGTCCTGTCTGATCCTTTGTTTGATTATTTAACCCCTAGAGAGTGTTTTTCCTCTTGTGCGTAATACATTTTTTCCTCTTGTGCGTAATACATCATACAAATTGCAGTGGCAGGGTTTTTACTTTTTGAACCGGGATTGACACCTCTGCCCCTCACACACACACACACACACACACACACACACACTGATGGCAGTGGTCCTTACCACTCTTTTCTTCAGACACACAGTAAAGAGCACGAGACAGACAGCAGCAAGGTTAATCGACTTCACAGCAACTTATAGCCCCTCTTTCACATTGCCCTTCCTCTCTTCAGTCCCCTCCTCTCCTCCCTCTCCCACTCTTCTCTGAACACCTGGTAGCCTTCGCTTGTCGCTCAGCGTGATTGAAAGGAAAAATGGTCGACCGCAGTGTTGACTCAGTCAAATTAGTCAAATTATCCGAATGAATGAAAAGCAATAGAAATGACAAAGGCCAGCTGCCCTTCTTGCACACAGTTGAAAACAAACAATCTTCTGTGAACCAGCTGGCTATAACAACGTTCTCTCAGTGGAGAGCAGACAGTATTGTTTCACGTTCTGCAGGAAGCAGAACCACATAATGAACATTCACATAAAAGGGCTGCCTGCTGGCAAGACTCCTGGTAATACACATCAAGTTGCAGGAGTTAACCCACGTGTGTGTGTGTGTGTGTGTGTGTGTGTGTGTGTGTGTGTGTGTGTGTGTGTGTGTGTGCGTGTGTGTGTGTGTGTGCGTGTGTGTGTGTGCGTGTGCGTGTGTGTGTGTGCGTGTGGGCAGGTATTGCCTCACATGTGGGGTCCAGATGTCCCCACTAAGATAGGTAAACTAGACAGGTGGTGGTTTGTGGGGACAATGGAAGTACCCCATAAGGTTAGGAATGAACATGTGTGTGTATCTGGGTGTGTGTGTGTGTGTATGTGGTCATACACAAATCTTTGCGAATATACTATTCGAGAATTGGAACCTAACTATACACAAAATCTTTGCACGTGAATGATTCAATAATTTGAACCTGATAGAGTATAAACAAACCTAACACTGCATACCCAAGTGTTACTGATATCTTCATACATCCCTTACCACATCCTGTCCCTGCTACATCTGTGTCACATCTGTGTGCTCTCTAATCTCCGTGTTGTTTTGCTGATGTACAAGAGCAGCTGAGCGGTTGCAGGATGTGTTGATGGCTTTATATTTTGACGTTAGTCAATCACCTCACCTGTAGCTAAGGTTGTGGCCTGTACATGTTTTACCATAATCAGGTCAAGTCGCACCCAAGTCTTAAGTCCCACCATCATTGTGATTATGTTAAAGAATTGTGCTGCATCGTTTCCATCTAATCTGTTTACTGTTTAAGACAGGAATGTGCACTAAGCAGAAGTGACATCTTGTGTAGACCTTTGCGTGCTAACCACAAACAGCTTTGGCCTGTATGTTTTACACAGACATGACTTACATCGCATGGAGCGATGTGCCATTAAAGTATGAGTTGTCTCATATATCACCTATCTAGACCCACATGACATCAGACATCTTGATTCATTTTAATGCTAGTAGATTTTTTCTCTCTCTCTCACACTGCTTTCTCTGCCCATCCCTGCCTCTCTCTCTCTCTCTCTCTCTCTCTGTGTGTATGTATATACGGTATCAGATTCAGTTTCACTGGCCAAGTACACTTACATATACAAGGAATTTCACCCAACACCTACCAGGGTCAACTTCCATGTAAATGTTTCCTATGCAATGTTTATTTACTAAGAAGTGTTACCATACAGTCACCAAATATTTGTTTTGTATCTACAGCATAGGCATAATAAATGTCATTGCGCTGGCTTGAAATGGCTACACAAACAAGCGTTAATGTCATTTAGAAACTCATCAGACATGCAGCTGATTACATGCATCTCTCCTGTCTAATTCTGACATCAGGCGCTGACTCCTTAAGGCTTAATCAAGAGAGGATGGGTCCTGTTTACCGAGCTGGAGCACTAATTAGAATAGCCATGCATTATTAATGACAGAGCTCAACAATTGGACATAATATTTAAGACAGACCGCCAGTAGAGGCACACATGCTGGGAAGAGCATTGGGTAGGAGGATGAGAGACCAACAGGGCGAGCATTACTGATCCATTAATGAATTAATGCATTTGTCTTTGTTCTTTACTGATACAGTTTTAACAAGTCTGATCATGGTTACATGACTGTTGGTGCCTGTAATTCACTGATACTGCAATTGTCAGCTGTTGTCACAACCATTTACATTCAATTATCCAGTTTGAGGCCAATTAGGGTGCTGTACTCTCATTTATCCATCTGTGTAAAGTGGTCCATGTTGATTTGGCAGTTGCAACAGTTAAGCAGTGCTTGTATAGTGATTTGTAATTAGTAGAGAAAATCATGCACCCGAGTTTTACATGCCTATTACAGATAGTGTGTTTGGTGGGCAAGAACATATTAGTTTCATTTGCTGTTGATGGCTGAATGTGTGCTGCCTGGCAGACAGAGAGGATGACGGGAGATTTCCCTGGCAAAGACACGGCAGATGTGTGCCCATGTCAGCTGCTCACAGCGGAGTCGACAGAGGAAGGCAGTCAACAGGAATTCTTCCCCGTCCCACATTTTGGCACATATTCAGGCCAGACCCACAGCCAGCATCTGTTTCGCATGCAAACAGTTTCTGCCTGAAATAACAAACAATTGCACCACATACACACACACACACCCATATACACACACATGTTCATTCCTAACCTTATGGGGCACCACCTTTGTACTCTGTGCTTTGCGACAAACACACTCTCTTCTCTCAGGTGCAAGATCATTTTTTTGGAGTGTTTGTGCGCCAAGAACACCCTCTGTTCTCCATTTTAGAAGTGCCACAAAAAAGTCCCAGAACAACGTAAAAACACCTACAGGAGAGAGCCGCACAATTCTGCCAATTATTCGTTCTAAGTGTCTCAGCGGCACACCTGTGGATTTATACCTCCGATCCCTCTGCCAACTGCCGGGGACTTTCATCATCATTCCTCTTTCTTTTGAGGCAGGGCGGGTGAGTCCCTGCAGAGATGCAAGCTGTTACCTTGTTTCCAGAGCTTGAGTTAAATGAGATTAGCGCTCCAGCGGGCTCTCAGCTGCCACCGAGCGTCACTCTGATTCTCCGAGCACCAGAAGACAAGGAACAACTTCTCAGAATGATTTCGGCCCTTTTTTACCTCCTTCAGCTCAGACATTTCATCACTTCCTTTAGGGGGTGCGAAGCAGATAAATCTTTGGAGAATTTGCAATTTCAAGTGGATTTGATGAAAGTGGGGTTTTTTTTCTGCCTGAGGACAATGAAGTTCGGCTGGTGTGCCCTTGAGAAAATTAAATTACCAGACAGAGTTGCTTTCAAAGCATCCCATTTAGATGAGGAGAACCAAGAAGTCACTGAGCAGATGCATTTCTAACTTTCCTCATAGACCGAGGAGGGAGGAATGAAATAATAATGAAATGTTCCCCCTTTTTGGTTGAAATATTTTAAGGGTGCAGCTCTTTTTTCAGTTCAGTTCATTTCCTGTTGCACAGTGGGCACTTGCACTCATTATTACCACTGTTGTTTCCCATTTTTCTGTTCATTTTTTGTTTATTTTTGCCAATTTTTCATCAACAATGACATATTCAATACCAGCCAAAAGTTTGGACATTTCTCACGCATTTCTCATTCATTTAAATGAACACTCGCAACCTCCAGCTGGGTGCTGAATGGATTGTGGGTGGGAGTGGAGCAGTTTGAAAATGTGTTTCTTCATAGTTTGGATGCCTTTAGTGTGAATCTACAATGTAAAAAAATGAAAAAGTAAATTCTGTGAGACTGTGAAATATTTTTGGCATGTTAGCTGTTCACTTTTAGTTTCGCAGGGTCACTTCAACTTCAAGCAAAACAACTCAACACAGCATACTAACGGAGATTGGTGACAAGCTAGCAAAAACACAAACAAATTAACACTGAGCAAGGAGCAACAAGACAGTACCACAATATGAGAGTCCACTGACAAAGGAATGCAGGGCCAAAGCTGGGCAGCAGAGAAAGGACTTCACAGGAGCAGAACAGAACACGACCCACTCGGAGCGGGAGTGTGCACCTGAACCAGGAAGTGGCTGTGAACGAGGTGACGACCTGATTAAGGAGCTGTGTGTGTGTGTGTGTGTGTGTGTGTGTGTGTGTGTGTGTGTGTGTGTGTGTGTGTGTGTGTGTGTGTGTGTGTGTGTGTGTTAAGCAGAGTGAGAGCACATGGTAGTGGCCAGATCTGATGAAGACCTGACACCCATCAACTCCCTTTGGCTAATTAAGGATTGTATGGAAATAAATGACTCTCATCCATGGAATCGGTTAAAAAATGTAACCCATCACTACTTTAGACATTTTGATCATATTGTGCTTGGACTATGATGACTGGAGGGAAAATGTGGAAAGAGAAATGGCTCTGTATGACTACAAAAACACAATGCCAAAAGTAAAGTTTGGAAGAGAAAGTCATGATCTTGGACTATTTTTTTTCCATCGTGACACAGTTGGACTCTACGGTACGGTACGGTATTGATGGGAAGGTTGACTAAACCATGCCCACAATTCCAATTCTGGAAATTAATCTGTTGTTTCCACCGGGATGATGGGGGTGAAATGAGGCAAGTCCACTCTAGCAGTACAATCATCTAAAAACACACTACAAATGAGACTCAGCTGGTGGCAAAGAAATGAATTATTGTAAAAAAAAAAAATTCCTCTTACCAAACATAAACTTTATAGTACATTTGTGGGAAACACTGAAGATTAAAATTCAATGAAGGCTCCGCTGGAACCTAAAGACAATCTGTCTTGTCTTGTCCCTTCAAATAAGCACTTTGTAAGCATGTACTACAATGTAATAATTTTGTATAACAGTGTTTTCTTGAGCTATTCCACTTTTAAAACTTTCTCAGGTGATTGTCATATCGTGATTTCTTTATCTTTCCCTGAGTTAATAGCATGTCTTGTTAAACTTTCCTCTGAATAGACGAATATAGTGAAAATATATTTTATGAAAAAAAAACTAGACAAAACGTCGACACGTGGAATACTTACTGTACAATAAAGTTCACATGTATGCTTATACATGTAAATATTATACAATTCCCAACTTAAGGGAAAAATAGTATTTGTTGTAAAGTCACACTTACCCTCATTAACTCTCCACTTAAAAGGATGTAAAACCAAAGATTGTACCTCACACGCCCTTTCACTGACTAATAAATATGCACTGCATACAGTATCCTTACATTTTCAACCAGCATACGAGATACCTTCTCAATATGTATGCATCAGCTGTGGAATTTGAAGATGTTAGATGTTAGATGGTAGATGTTAGATAGATTATTTTTGAGGGCATCGGCATTATACTTTCACTGCAGTTTCTTTTCCCACAAATATATTTGTAATGCGATATAGGCATATTTACAATGGCACACAAAGTACCATATGATAAAAGCATGAATTGCATATGTAACATGCTAGGCTACAATGCACTACACTGGGGTCTAAAGTTTATAGATATAAGGCTATACTTGCCTACCCATTTATTATGTGTTCTACGAATTCAAAGACATATTAGACAAATATGTCACACAAAGTTCATTCTAATAGTAATCCTATGTGCTCTGCATAGGAAATGTTGCCTACCGACTTACACATACTGCCTGACCATGTGTATTAAAAATCCTGTTTGTTAAGCTCTCTGCTCACTGTTCTGTAAGGCTAAATCTTAGTATGCCCAACAATACCCATCATAAAGGTACCCAAAAATATTGGTTATGTCTCCATGCAGCTGTTACTTTCTATTCTGATATATTGTAAAAAATAATATGAAATAGGCATGTTCACAGTCATTTGAGAAGGGTTTCTTCATATAAACTGAACGCATCAATCTCTTATATTGATTTTTATTCCTCCATGTGTGCTCTCCTCTCACCATCCACAACATCACAGAACCTTCACAGCCCTTGCTCCATATTCCTCATCCTCCATCATGTGCCTCTTCGATTCCACGTCACTCTCGCTTTCTCTCTCCCTTTTTCTAACTCTTCCTCCTCCTATGTCTCTGTTCATCACCCCCCCCCCCCCTTTTTCTCTTTGTCTCTCTCTGTCTTTGTCCATCTGTCCATCTCTCTGTCCATCCGTCTGTCCATCCGCCTGTCCATCCGTCTGTCTGTCTGTGTGTCTTTCTCTTTCCCTCTCTCTCTCTCCCACTCTCTGATGGGTCTCCCATCATTTGATATGATGGAGACCAATACGAGGATGCTGAGGGAGATGCATATGCTCCTCAGACACATGGGGGAGAGGGTTATACTGTAGCCTTGGACTGCTGTCTAGAAGGGAAGACACATCCAAATAGATACATCCTGTTGATCAGCCAAATGCACAGAATCCAAGTGCATATGCAAATCCCCTAATAGTGTGTGTATATAACATGCTAGTGCATACACTCACAAATAAGACAATGCATCTCAAGTAGACCATAGAGCCATTAACAGTACAAGCCATCTGATATTATATTTGAGGATGAACAAGGCGTAAGACAAGAGCAAAATGGAAAACTACCTGGAAAATCGTACTTATTTATTAATTTTCAATTCTATCAAAATGGTAATATCCATGCACGACAGTACCAAAACATAAGTGGTGGTGGGAAAAAGGTGCTTTGGGCAGTTCAGTGCATGCATGAGCATTAGGAGACTGCTGTCTATTTGTAAATCAAATTTAATCAAATGAACAAGTTGATGGAAAACAGGCAGCTCTATATTCACAAAATGTCAACACAGCTCGGGCTGACTGTAGAAAAGGGGGAAAAGCAGCATTACCAAAGAAAAAAGCGCGAAACAAATGTCCCTCCTAGCCGTTTCTTGAGCGTGTGTGTGTTGGGGCTTGTTGTCATTTCAAATTGAAAACGATTTTTCAGTTTTTTTTTCTTGTCTTTTTTTTTTTTTTTTTGGACTTTGCCAACTGAAGCACAACTAATGGAAGATCAGCGTGCAGAGTGAGAGACAGCTTTGGGGTTTACAGCTGAAGCCAAGCAGAGCAGGCACAACTTATCTACAGTACAGACACGACCAAATCAGTGGACAGCAGCCTCACACTATGGTGAAGCAGCAGAGCATTAAGTTGAAGTGACAGCGTCAGAGGACCCGATTAAAGTCAAGAGCTACGATGAGCCTTCACCATGATTTTCACGCTCACGAGAAAGACGATAATCACAAAGCTATAATTGTCTTGTTAAGGGGCTAACTAATTTTCTTGAAATTCTGGAAAAAAGAGGAGAGAAGCACTCTGCTATATGAAGGTAATGTATCGACCACGTGTGAACCATAAGCAGCATGCTTTCCATGCTGAGAAAGACTGTCATCATTCAACTGAAATGGTCAAGTGCTTCAGTGATTCGATTGCAATAGTGCATTACTTCCCATCTCTGACAGATTCATACAAACAATACAGTAGGCTTGATATCATGGAAGACCTTTGCTATCTTTCAATAAAGCAAAATAGCGATTTAAATATAGTTCTTTGAAAGTCTCATTCAGTAGTGACTGTGCATATGGTGTCTCAAACACACTGAATACAGTGAAAACCACCCCCGTCTTCAGCCTTGGCAAAGCTTACATTAACCTTGAAATTGTATCAGACCAGAAGAAAAGCTGTTTATAACTGCTGATTTCCACTCTGAATAAATAACTCTGCCATAAATCCCAGAGGCCCAGAAATTAGGCCCATGACTTAGTCATTGTTGAGTTATGCAAAACTTTCTGTCCCTTTGACTAATATGTTGGGTTAAATACACTAATGACCCACAACCATATTTTACAATGGCCTTAAAATGCATAACAAACGATTATGCATCTGCAAATGCATGTTTGATTTTGTACACTAACCAACAGTCTACGGACTATGGACTATGTTTGTCCATAAATTATTCATGAGTCTTATCAGAAATATTAAGTCCTGAGAGATGTTATATCTGCAGTTTTCACAATAGTGACATTGGCATTTAACATGAATGCTGTCTCTACAGACTAAATGCTTGCATAGAACGTTTACTAAATGTTTAATATAAAGTATAATTTCCGGTTAAACAACTGGGAGTTGGTATTTGAACAGACGAAAGCTGAAACCTTAAAACAGATGAAAGTTGAAAGCTTAAAAAATGAAAAGCTTTGCTCTTGCACATATCTGTTGAGATGCCAACTATGCACTTTCAATGTGGATATGAAAGCCTGGTACTTTATTTTATGCATTACAAAGACATGATTATAAGACAGTATTAACATAAGCTTGCATGTGATGTTCTTTGGATGTGTACCTGGGTGGGAAAAGCCTGATGTCAGAGATGCATCTTTGGTAAGCATGTGTTGCCATTAAATAGGACAGTTACATATGTTAAATCTGTTATTGTCAGTATTGTTCAGTATTGTTTACTTAATGTGGCAACAGTACTGCTAAAGTACAAGAGCCATAAGGTTCTTATCAAAGGAATAAACTAAAGCTGGATTTTGGTCTGAAGACAATCTATGCTCTTTTTTATGAGAGACTTTTTTTTCAGAGGTTGTTCATTTCATTGCACTCATTCCCTGACAAGATCCCTAACATCAGTTCCACGCCTCTGGCCATTCCATCTCTCGGCGGGATTATCGATTTATCCACAACTCCCAGGCCAGGCCTTATTCACTACCCTTCCCTTCCCTTCCACTGCCATCCACGCCAGCCTGGAAGTGACAGGCCGGTTTCATGACTTTGTGAAGCGGCCGCTGTTTCCTTTAGTGCTTCCCTTTCTCCCTGTCTCCCGTCATCACACCATCCCGTATTGATCCCTCGCGCAGTTAGGTGTGTGTCTGGCTGTGGTATTCATAACTGCAGGTTTTTTTCTTATTCACTCCGTGCCCATGGTCAGACAAAGAGGAAATATGATGCCCAAATGGTTATGAAGGGGCTTGGCTCTCTATTGGGAAAAGGGGAGATTTAGACTTGAAGACTTGAACCTTGAGCCTTAAACTTACACTTGAAGACTCTGACTTACTCATTGTTGAGTTATGCAAAAGGTTCTGTCCCTTTGTCTGTTTTTGTACACTAACCAACAGTCTACGTGGTTAGACACATGTTTGTCCATAAATTATTCATGAGTCTTATCAGAAATATTAAGTCCTAAGAGATTTTATATCCACCGTTAGGTGTGTGTCTGGATGTGGTATTCATAACTGCAGGTGTTTTTTCTTATTCACTCCGTGGCCATGGTCAGACAAAGACCAAATATTATGCCCAAATGGTTGATTCTGTATTGGGAAAAGGGGAGATTTTGACTTGAAGACTTGAACTTAGCCTTGAACTTAGACTTGAAAGCTCTGTTCAGAAAAAAAGGTACATTAATAAATAATTTTAAATATGATAGGCATATTATTGGCAGACCCTTGCTTAGGACTTGTTGAAATGCATGAGGCTTCGATGTATGTATGATGTGGTTTTACTGTGGCGGACTGTGGCAAGAGCTAAGAGGGAACTGCTGGCTAGCATGACAGAGACACACATTGCACATTGCAGGGGCCTTCTGAACTTGCGCTGTCATTGTGTGTGTGTGTGTTCGTTTTATATCTTGTGTGTGTGGGGAAGGGGTGTTTGTGTGTGACAATTTCACAGTGTGCCCGACAGTGTGCAGTTGTATGTCATAGCGTGTGTATGTGCATGAGTGTGTGTGTGCGCTGTACCAGGTTGAGTGACTTGTCATCTCGTATTGTGTGGGGTTATTGCCATCTCCTCTGCGATGGGCTTATTTTTTGTTGTTGTTAGCGACAGCTTTTGTTGGATCCTCAAATCTGTTGAAAGGCTGTTCCCACGGGCGTGCCTGAAAGCCATTTCAAAGCCAGTCTGCTGCCCTCACACAGACAGGCATAAGAGATCTCACAGACTCTCTCTCTCTCTCTCTCTTTCTCACGCCTGTCCTTCTCTCTTTCATAACATTCTATTTAATCTCTCAGTTTCTCTGGCCATTTTATTTCACTATTTTTTTTTTTTTTTACTGCAGAGATGTCGTCTTGCCCAGAGACAGAGAATAGTGTTATATTCCGACTTCTCTGACTGGTCCTCTACTTCTGAGGAGGTTCTCATTGGCACATGCTTCAACATCAAGTACATGTGAAATACACCTCTGCCAAATGTGCCATACACTGCAAAAATACTCTGCCTAGAACCAATTTAAAAATACTTAAAAACATAACAAATATTAAGGTAAAACGATGCATTGATCTTTTCATACTTGACAATATAGTGTTAAATCAACATACAAAAATATCCATGTTGCACAATGCCTTATTTCTGTTTTTTTGTATTATTATTTTTCTTTTTTTTGTCCTACAGTATGCAGCACTTTTTACAGTGTATAAGCATCAAGCCCCAGCCTCTTAACCACCCTACCTTTGAGATTCCATTGTCACCATCACCATCTGGGATTTTTTATTTATTTATTTCTATTTCTTTATTTTTTGATTTCAGTTTAAATTCGCAGCTGCCAGATCAACTTTGAAAGAAAAGCCAACTACCGTTATTTGCACGTCACAGGGATACACACACTGACACACTAATGAAGTGCTTTTTATTCTGTTCCCCTGATATGGCTTTGGTCTCAAAGCACTCACTGAATACGCCTCTCTAAAAAGCTGCTTGAAGCTGGAATTTAGATCCAGATGCGCTTAACATCACTGTTTTGAAGTTATACCTTGTGCTAAAGATATCCAGATTGTGTGTTAAATTTAGGCATAATGCAAGCAAAGAGAGCATGGCGTTGCATATCAAAGTATCACTCAAACAAGCAATTACATCCCAATTACATGACATAAACATCAGCTAGAATGTGTGGAATGAGTTGACCTTCCAACCCACTGCGTGCGGAAGACAAAAGGAGTTTCAGAACAATATACTCTCTATTCATGAGTGCATGCATACTAAGAGAACCTTCTGACAAACTTCCCAGGATGTCAGATTTGAAATGACAAAAGCTTAGCAATCAAGCACTGCCTGTAGAGGTAAGTGGTATCATGATGGCAGAGTGGATACATGAGTGAGGTACCATGATATTGGCTGCTATTTTGGCAGGTATTGTATGAGTCAACTAAAGAGAGAGAGAGGGAGAGAGGGAGAGAGGGAGAGGGAGAGAGGGAGAGAGAGAGAGAGAGAGAGAGAGAGAGAGAGAGAGAGAGAGGGATCGAGGGAGAGAGAGAGAGAGAGAAGCTGCACAGTGGGAAAATATAGCCTCCAAACTTACGTTACTTCTGCAGTCATAATGATGATGTGGTGGTACTGAGTAAAATTGTACAGTCGTACAATTATTTAGCTACAACACACAGTGTTTAGCACACCGTGTGTGTGTCTGCTTGTTTTTTATTTTTTTTTATTTTTTTCGTGGTCTGAAGAAGGTTTGAGATACAGTATGGTTTTAGATTGTGGCAAATATAATACAAGGATGCAAGATAAAAGGATATTTTATTGCCATATGCATAGACATAGAGTAGGACATGCAGTGAAATTGCTGAAATTTTCATAAAGTGCAGAATAACAATTAAGTGACTGATCTGGTATTTAGAAAGCCAGTCCTTAATGTGAGCTTTATGTAATAGGAAATGCTTTTATAAACTTCCCTTAAGTGTCCTTTCAGTGAACATCCTTGAACACTCCAGAGTTCTCATAATACAGCTAACTGTGCATAATGGATTCTCGATATGTATAGCTGTTAACCTCTTCAGACCATACACAGATAATACCAGCGTAACTGGATGTAGTGCGTGGCCTCTGTGGACAAGAAGATGAAAGCTTCTCCATTTAGAACATTAATCTTTCACGACATAGTACTGCAGTTTCTCTTATTTCCCCTCTCATTATGATCATGAACCCTGAGGAAACCTTGATCCTACAGTATGTAGGCTATACACAGCAGTTCTCTCATCTCTTGTTATTTTCTGTCTCTCATCTTTTTCTCACACCCTTGAACGTGATAAAGAGCGAAAAGATGAGCATTTGAAAAAATGAACAAGAACGTGTAAATGATTGGTGCATGAATACATTTTTCATTTAAAGACAAATCTGTAGGCCACTGTGTATGAGTTCTTTGTGAAAACACTTCACATTAAGAGCCTCACATTTTTTTCTTTTAAGGGCTTCTTTTGAATTTTGCACATTTTTTAAATGGTTGTGTGTAGTTATGTGTGGTGGTGTGTTGTGGTATGTTGTTTGTTGTGTGTTTATATGTCGTATCTGTGCATTGTTAAGTTCCTATGAGTCCTAAGTTACACCACAGGTAAAGAAAACCAGCTGCACGTCTTTGACCAAACAAAGTAACGGTGTTGTGTGTAGTTCTTTGTACTGTCCTGTTATGGTATTGTTTTATGTATACATGTGTGTACATCTAAAGGTAGTTGACTTTCTGTAAGTCTCAAAGGAGTTATGAAGGAAAACTCCACCACTGGTAAAAAAAAAAACAAGAAATGTTCCTTCTTTTCCCAGACGTTTCATTTGATACTCTGATATTGGTCTTTCTGTTCCTGTTTTTCCTTTTTTACTATGTACTCTTGCATATGTCTAAAATAAATCATTATTATAACAGCCTCAAATAACTTAGGTTTACCATATCTTCAAAGACCAGTATGAAAATATAATTATTTATGTAGCAGTATATTAAAAGTGGAGAACATTCATATTTTAGATGAAAAATAAGTGTTTGATGAAAAACTACTGATTAGTGCTTAGAGATCACATTTGGGAAAGATTACCATATGTGCTTCCTGAGAGAACAATACTTGCCAGTGTAGCATGGGCTATTACAGCAATTGTCAGCCATGTTCCCCTGAGGTATGCATTGTCTTGCTGTACCACAGCAAGTTGAGAAGAGAGTTGACTTATAATTCACAATGTAGCTTAATTATAAGCATAATGATTGACGCAAACTGTCTTTTCTTGGGTTTTAATTAGCCATTCTGTTTGGCACAGCATTAGTAGCAGTAGGAACAGTGAGCATGTGGTCACTATCGACTTGGATATCCAGCGAGATCTAATGACATAATTCAGTATGTAGTCACAGACATTACCTTTGATAGTCACATAAAATTAGCTTCACTTAGCTCTTATTAGACTAGACAGATGGGAAGAGACTTTAAAAAGTAGGCTCCCCTATTACCAGTACTAACTTAATCAGATAGAATTACCAAGAAATGTGGCAATAATATCAATTGGTTACCTGAGTCTTGTTTATCTCAGGATCACTATTCTTTCACTGTGTTACATCATGTGTTACTCTAGCCCTCATTAAGTGAAGCCCTGGTCAAATCCAAGATGTTTTAACTGTTGGCTAGGGTAGGCTATGTGTTTGACGTCAACAATTCGGTTGTGATTTATTAAACCCATTATTGTATTTGAAAATTTAATCATTGACCATATTGAAAATATATGGGCAATATATTTCCCTTTGCAGAAACAATTTGCACATTATCTGCATTCAAGGGTGCTATAAACAATTCTAAATGGATAGTTGCTTGGGGATTCTGTTGTGAATTCTTCTCCGGTTTCACACAGTTTCTAGAAGACTGCAGGTTTAACATTAGTAAGTACTCTAGTCTGGATATATGAAAAGCAATTTCAGGAATATACAGTATATGATAGAATGTGCAGGTCTGTGCTTTTATTAACTTTGACACAGAACAGCTACTAATTTAAAATATGGATTGAATTGACTGGTTTATTAGTGTGCAGGCGGAATATGATCAGAACCTTTTCCTATTGAATTTCTATGAGCATGCACCTTATATTGTCAGCAGGAAGCCACTGCCAACAGTGTGCAGCAAACCCAGCAACAAGGTAGAGGCTGAGAAATGAAATGCACTCTTATCCCTTTCAATAATATCTCATACACACACACACAAACACACTAACACACAAACATAAACAAACACACACTCTCTCACTCACTCTCTCTCTCTCTCTCTCTCTCTCTCTCTCAAACACACTTAACAAAACATGACATGAAAGATGCTCTTGTAAAAGAGAGCATTCAAGCACAACTCTGACAAGCACAGGCGTGCTGGTAACATGCTTTGGCAGGCACAGCAGATGAACCTGAAGTGGGATTCCTGATTCAAGTCCAATAGAGGCCCTCCCTGTGGTAGGCTTTGTTCTCCACCTCCACCTCTCTGTAATTTCCCATTTCGATTATCTATGTGCCACATGCACCGTACCAGGAGAGAGCACTACAATCAATAAAAAAGGGGAGCTGAGAAATAATATGCAGTGCAGGGGAGGGAGATATGTTTTATTTTTGCCTTTCCTTCATAGGAAGTGAGTCACTTCTTACGTGTCATGAAGTGTGTCACTTAATAACATCTTGCTGATGGCATGCAGTGCAAGTTCTGCCTCGGCAAGAAATCAAGTTATTTTAAAGTTTTATACAAGACTATTATGAAGATATGTTTATTTGAAATGAGTGTGAATATAAAGAAATACATCATTTTTTTTTCTACATGACACCTGGGTTCAGGGATGTATAATTTTTTTAAATTACTGTGATTTGTAAAGATCTCAAAATTGCGTATTATTACTTTGAAGTAACGACTCCAGGCTTTTTTTTTACACATGCGATTCAGGGCCTCTGTAGTACAGTGCTCTCAGCTACTGAATTGTTTAAGTGGTTGGTCAGAACAGGAGCAAAAAAGAAAAGAAAAGAAAAAAGGCAGAATGGAGTAGACATCTCCTCTACGTGGTTTTATGTATTCACACACAATTATGGTGGTTGCGGGGGACATAACATTTCGATTCTTTTAATTAAATCTTGGCATGTTCTGTCTGCTGTATTTAATGTTTACTTATTCAAACACTCATTCATTCGTCACTCATTTATTGTTGGTTTTTATGATGGTTGGGGTGAGTCAATGCCTAATCAGCAGAGTATTAAAACCATTGAAATGCTTCTGTTCCCGCCATAGAGTGCCGCTTGTCCCTGTGTTGTTTGAGGCGCAGGTTATTCCAACAACTTTGGCAGCATGACATTGGATCAGGTCTCTGTTTTCTAAAAAAGACCACACACGTGGTCCAGACCCAGCCAAATGTGTTACTGAGCCTCTCCCATCCATAATTCATGTTCTCATCAACTGCTTGGCTAAATGAGGCCAATGCAAAGGCATACCAATTAACAAAGATCAGCCACAAAAAGTCACATCTCCCAAATGCTTCTTCTAACTGTCTCTTCCCATCATTCCTTCCGCTCTCCGTGTCTCTTCTGCTTGCACCCCCACCGCCACAAGCTTAATGCATTAACATTGTTTAACACACAACAGACTATTGGTGTAATGTGTCCCTCAATGGTGGAACAAGCTACCAGCTGCCACGAGAGTAGGGTCATCCTTCTCTAGCTTTAAGAAGCTTGTGAAGACTGTTCTTTTCTGAGAGTACTTCCCCTCCCAACAAAACTAACCTCCATTCACCATCACTGTCCTGTACCCTGGCTGCACTAACGTTGTTACGCCTTGCTTACTCTGTGTCACTCTGCATATCTGTAGCTTGTTTATGTTCATGCTGCTTCGGATAAAAGCGTCTGCTAACTGTAATGTAATGTATGGGTGTGGCGGTGGTGGTAAGAAACACTATCCTATCAGATTGGCTCCTAGGTCTCTGCCACACTGACCACACCACTGCTCTTTTCACTGATCAACAGAAGTATAAAACCTGACTTCAGAAAATAAACACACCAGGTATTGGTTTCAAATAGCGACTAAACCAGCTGACCCTTATTACCATGACAGTCTATCATCATCATCATCATCATCATCATCATCATCATCATCATCATCATCATCATCAATTCAGTTCAATCTTTATTTCAGACACACAAGATCAAAAGCTTAAAAAAGACAAATAAACAAAAAAACAAACAAATAAATAAATAGCATCATCTTCATTGTTGTCATCAACAACGTCATCGTCTTTCCTGCCAGACTCAGGGGCTGATATATAACGTTTACAGACACAGACAGTCAGATAGATGAGCCAGTTAGTAAAATCACCCCTTCTAGGGGTGTATTCACACCATTAGTTCACTTCCATTAGTCCATACCAAAATATATATTTTTGTTGTTGTTGTTTGTTTGGTGTGGTTTGCTTTCACATTGCAAGTTGTTTTAGCTAGTGAACTATACTTTTTAAATGAAATCACATGGTAAAGTCATTCAATTATTGTATAAAAATTGGTCTTGGTGGCCTTGTTTGGTCCGCACCAGAGTTCGATGGCTTGTATTCACACTGGCACAAAAGCTTTGAACCAAGTAGGGAAACAAACTCCAGTTTGTTTTAAGCGAACAAAACAAGGCGGTTGTGAATACACCCTAAGAGCACAACTGGAACCACATACTGTACATGGCAGGATTCAGACTTTTTGTCCGAGTTTCCCAGTGAAAGGTGTACGCCAAGATTTCGTAGGCAACGACTCCTGATTGGTTGGCCATCTGCACACTACCAAACAAAAGGGCTAGCTAGGGACTGGCTTAGAGGTCAGAGAGAATTCTACTCTGGCATGATTTTATTTTTCATTCCTTACCCAACATTGAACAGCAACAGCAAACTCTCTCTAACGCCACAAGAAGCAGCTTTGTGCGCACCACTACACACCATTAACCTAGAGGACGGCTGTGGAGGCTCTGTGCATATATGTGCAGGTGCAAACACACACACACACACACACATACACACACACACACACACACACACACACACACACACACACACACTCACACATGCAAGAATACAAACATACATACACATATAGACAAATTCATAAACTCTTTCTCTCTCTCTCTCTCTCTCTCTCTCTCTCTCTCTCTCTCTCTCTTTCTCTCATGCACACACACACACCTACACCAGCGTGTGTTGATAATTCTATCCGAACACACCCACCTGCTATTTCCAGTGAAGCAGACTGCAGCGGAAGGAAGGTGCAGTGGAGAGTGAAAGTGTGTGTGTGTGTGTGGTGTGTGTGTGTGTGTGTGTGTGGGTGTGCGTGTGTGTGTGCGTGTGTGTGTGTGTGTGTGTGGGGGGGGGGGGGGGGGGGGGGGTGTGTGTGTGTGGGTGTGTGTGTGTGTGAAGAGCAAAACAGCATGTGGAATAAAAAGGCATGGAAATGAGAGGAGTCTTACTAGTTCCTGGAGCAGGTGCAGACACACAGGTAAATGAAGAGTCTAAATATAAGGATGATTTACATGTTGACAGAATAAAATGGAGGCATCCATCACATAGTCATTATGTAATTGCAGGGTAAACAGCTTAATACTTGCCTGGAATTGTTTATCTGTCTGAGAGTCACACCCACACACAGACACACACACATATGAAAACACACACACACACACACACACATACGCACACACACACACACACACACACACACACACACACACACACACACACACACACACACACACACACACATGAGCACACACACACACACACACACACACACACACACACACACACACATGAACACACACACACACACACAAACACTTGTTCCTCTGTGGCATTACGCAAGCAATGATGTCAGTCTTCTGTTAGGATAACTCAAGGATACTTGCCAGTGGAGCTCTCAGGGGCAACATGAAGTATCTTTTCATTTTCCACAAATTACATGTGAGGAAATGCATGCAATTTTCTTCAGCTCACACCCTCTTAATAAAACTCTGCACTAAATTGAGAGATAGGCCGGTGAGATGGACTCATTTTTTTCCTTCCCTCTCCTTCTCCTCATTTCATCTTTTTTATGGTAGTAATCATGGTCCTTGGTGTGTGTGTGTGTGTGTGTGTGGCTGTGTGTGCGCGCACACTTGTACATGTTCATGTGTTTCATTTGCACAGAATATCAGGGAACTTGGCTCTTCTGTTCCTTATGCTGGCATCATAGCTGCTTGGCAACAGCGCTCGCTGTACTTCTGGTGTTAACAGCTGCCCAGACTAAAGTCCCTAGCGGTAAATATATGTAGCTGCTACAGTATAATGTACATTTTGTACAATGTACTTCTCCTCAAATAGTATTCTCATGTTTGTGCAGCTTTATCAAAAACATTTATTTGACAACTTTAGTAACTAGTTACAATTAAGAGGAAGATTTTACTAATTGATAATACTTTGTGGGATATTATATTGGCAAACATTTTAAATGCTAGTATATTGGATTATAAGTATGATTATAGTAACTATATATTTATTATATAACTGATATACAGGAGCTAAACATATTAACTAAGATTTGGCTATTTCTTACAGGTAATTGGGGTCACTGGTGGTCTGCAGTGAGATGAGCTATTCCAGATAATGTGATGATGTGCTTGATATGAGAACATAAACTTGTGAATGTTCTCTTTGTGGTGTTGACCATGTCAGGGATGTAATATTCAAGTCTTACATAATATGTTGAACTCCCGTATGTCAGTTATGTAATAAATGCATTTGGTACATTTTTATAATTCAAGATACTAGCATTTACAATTCGTCCCATTATTACGGCCAAATGTGTATAACAGGCTATGAAATATAACACATTGTTCAAGGTAACCTGGGACACCTATATTCAGTGTAGGCACTCCTGTACAGCTCAACCTCGGTCTGAAGCACAGTATCATTATTGACTGGCTCACCCACTCAGTTGCACTCAGTTCAAAGTGGTCATGAAGACAATGGCGGTAAATGCTGAACTATGTGGTTACACAGAATTGCAGGCCTAAGCGACCGTGTAAATGTCCATATATGCCAATATTTCTGTTCATGCGCAGTATTCATGAGTTGGGACCACAGAGACAGACTGAAGAGGGGTTTGCGCACCTGTCTATCATACTTGCTTTGTCAAAGCTGTCTAATATGTGTGTTTTTTGTTAAACATCTGCCTCCTTGAAGTTATTTAAAGACCTGTAAAAAAAAAAACCATTATCTTGTGCAATAGCTGTGCCCGTGAAAATGTCCCTTCAATGACAATGTGCCAATTAAACTACATGTTCAGTTGTTTTTGTTTTTTTGTCAAAAAGCTTTGCAGTGTAGATAGAAGCCTTTATTTAGAACAATGTCTGCCAGATGGCGTGCGATGGTCTACACTACACACTAGACCATACAACTGTACTGTCTTGTCTGCTAATAGTATGCTGTCAACATTGTCTGTATAAAACACAGCAATGACACCAATGGTCAGAAACAAAGTCTTTTGTGTTAATCAGTATACTTTGTCAATAAATATATAATTTTGGATCTGATCTGACAAGACAATTGTATTCCTGACACTGTGTTTGCACATGTTCGGCACTTCTCTCGCTCTACTCTTCACATCCAGCACATTTCAGAGAGTCATTACTATGTGTAGCAGGATTCATCCTGGCCCATCTCACAGCAATCTTGTGACCTTTCAGCCAGAAGCTGGCATCGTGAAAAGGCTAAAATAGGCAATGTTGAGTGGGCCGGTGAGCCCATGTAGCAGATGTAATCAGAAATATGGCTTCATGCGTGAGCCCAATACACTGAGCAGAACAGACAGGAGTAAGCTACAGAGAGAGAGTGAAAGAGTGTCAATAAGATATGATACCAGAAGATTTTTTTTTCTTTTTTTCATGCGGCGTAAGTGCAGTGTTGAATTACATAGGATTGAATAACATGCTATTTACACAACTAGCCTTCCAGCATAGACTTACAAGTGAATACCACGGTAAAGAATTGAGGCTTGGGAAGGATGTAACCTATTGTAAGAAAATTACACTATTGACCATTATTGTGTGGAACTAATAATTCTGGTTAATCTTTTCAGCTGATGCATCATTTTCTAATGTGTGCTATACTGATGCATAAATATATATCATAGCACAACTGGGTTATGCAAGAAAGTGGAAAAACACCTTGAAGGTTTTGTGAAGTTTCTTCTCTCTGCCACATCAAATATTTCCATATACCTGGCCACCTTGGTGGCCATCGTGCTTTGCAAAGCATCTTTACAGAGATACCTGTCTGAAGCAATGCTGTATTCCACTCCATAGGGTTCTCTGTCTGCTACACATCGACATTTATAGAAATAATGACATTTATGCTTAAATAATCAAATGCATTTTTATTCAAATAGGTAAAGACACTGCCAAGGGCAGCAAACAGCCTCGGCAGCTCTTAAACCTGCATCCCTCTGATATTTGGTTTATGCATGTTGGGCATATGCTTACTAAATCTATTCCTACAAGCTGCTTAAAGCTGCATTTTCTCCACAATGATAAAGTGGAGTGAATACGTCATGATTTTTTTTCTATAAAAAGCAGAGGATTTTCAGCACTTTTTTCTTGGCTTTTCTTGGGGTGACAAAATGTAGGCAAGACTGTCCTTGGCTTCTTTGCCTGGTTTTACTAACAAAAGCTAAGATGAATGACAAATGGCTGTTTTGTGGGCTTCTTCAAAATCTGCTGTCACTTAAAGCGCAATCATCTGACAATGATTCTTCGAAAAAAAGAAGACACTGAAGTTGCTCTTCTTGCACGTTCTAGCTTTGAGGGGGCAACCAGCATAAATCTACAATCAGTTTCTGCATCCCGTATGCACGCATAACTCTCTAAGACATTTGGGAAACATTTGCGAATGTGAAAAACATTGCATTCTGTGTGAGGTCTTTTTTGATGTGGTAAACGGCTTTATTGCTGAAGCATTAGGGCCTGTTTGCGTTCTTGAAAGGATAATAACATTTGAAAACATCGCTTCCCATTCTAATGTCATTTCAACCATTTAAACATTTTATATGCTCATACAGTGTATCCAGCCTAGAGTTTCATCATGACTCTTGGAAAGACAAATATACAGACCAGAAATGCGTGTCAGAAAACAATCTTTCTAAAAACTGCAGAAATGAAATCCAGATGATATCTTCCAGCTGTAGCACAGATATGTCCCTCACATCAGCAAAAGGCCCTAAAGATGATCACTGGTGAAAAGGTTAGAAATAAAGATACGTTGGATTGTAAAGACAAGAAGTAAACAGCATCCATATTTGGACAAGTTGAGCAGTAAATATTGAGCAGTAAATATGTAAGAAACAAAGAAGAGCAAAGGTAGGGATGGGCAGGTAAAAGACATATTTAATACTAAAGAAATGCATGAAAAATAAAAGGAATAAAAAGACATCAGAGGAATTAAGGGGTGAAAAGGGAGACAAAATACTCTGTAGACAGAGAGGAAATGTGTGCCCCATGATGTGTGAGTTCACATGACAGGTGTATGTGTGCATGTGTGTGTGTTCCACATGACTGATATTCATTTATCTCCTCCAGACATCATTCAATAACTACATTACAAGTGCCATTCTGGTGCACAGCAGCCAATCCTGGCTTGAGGACACTTCAAGGATCTCAAGTGAAATCAATCACAAGTTATTACGTCTCTAAGACTCACGGAGCCCAACGCCAACGAGGCCGGCTCCCGTGTCCTTCCCCCTGGCACTTTGAAGGGGCATCGTCTGGCCTCCCAGACCCCTGGGGCTCCGACCCATCAGGGAGAAACAGGAGGGTGTCAGGCCATCAGCGGTGAGCCGGCGCCCGTACATGCCACCCCACCGTCTGGCCTGTCCATCTCCCCCGTGCTGCTGCCTCTCCGCTCTGGGCTGTGGGTGCGTGGGTGTGACAGCTGGAGGGAAGAGGGGCTGACATAGAAAGGTGAGGGGGAGTGAAAGAGAAAGAGTCAGAGAGAGAGAGAAGGAAAGTGAGCGAGAGAGTGAGAGAGAAAGAGAGAGAGAGAAAGGGAGAGGGAATGAGTAGAAATTTGTCAGAGTTCAGTTGTGACCTAGCAAAACTCAGATGAAAAAAGACATAGCGAGAGAAATAGAGAGAACGAGATAGAGAAGGAGTGAAAGAGATAGAGAGTGGAAGAGAAAAGACAGATTAAAGACAGAGAGAAAGAGAGAGAGAGGCATTCAAATGGTGTCGTCAGGCCTCTATCCAGGTGGTGGCTGTAGACTGGGGGGGGGGGGGGGGGTGGGGGGGATACATATCCCCGTGGCTGAGGCACAAGTAGAAAAAAAAATGAATCGACCCTCCACAAAGCTTGCGCAAGAAGGCCTTGGGCTGCACGGAGCAAATGAAGCAGAAAATAGGGATGAAATCAGACGGAAGTTTTCTCGCCCTCTTCGGCATGTTCTGCGGAATTGGCAGGGCGTGTCCAGTGCTAGCGTGGCTGTGGGCAGCAGGGTAATGGCTGCATGAGAACAAGGGAGCGAAGAAAAAAGGCTTCGTGGAGGGAGACGCCACAAATGGCAGTGGCAATTAAGGTCGCAGTCTGTTAGCGCGGGGGCCCTGTCTGACGCGCATCCTTGTCCGCCCTTTTGTCATGGTGCTGCTAGTGACGTCCAGCGTTGGTGTTGGTGGTCCCAGTATGTAAACCTCTGTATGTAGAACCTCTCTCATCTCTTTTACCTCAGAACTGTGCACCTCACCCCACCCCCTTTTTTATTTGTTGTGTTGTCTTGTACTAATACTATTTATTTTTATTCTATGTTGTAAATATCCTGCATACATGTCTGCACTGAAGAGTGAGTTGCTTTCAGTCTCATGTGTATAGTGTACATTGTACATAAATAAAAGGCATTCTATTCTATACTATTCTGGTGAATCTGGCTTTGAGAGAGACATCTTTATTTCAACCATTCACAAATACATCTGAACCTACTGCTGCTTCATATGAAATGCACTATACAAATGAACTTGCCTCACCTTGGCCTAATTCTAATTAGCTCAATTAGCTAAGTTTTTTTGTGCCAGCCTTCCGCCAAACCAGCTGATTCTAACTGGCACAACATTTCAGTTAATGAGCTCAGTTTTGTATGCACAGGTAGAGCCAAAACATGACATGATTTTTACTGTCTGAAGCCAGGACTGCTCACCTTTGTTTTACATGTACAGTAATGTGCAAAAGTTTTAGGCAGGTGTGGAAAATGCTGTCAACTAGGAATGCCTTCAAAAATGGAAGTGTTAATCATTTATGTTCATCTATTAACAAAATGCAGTGACTGAACAAAAGAGAAACCTAAATCAAATCATAATTTGGTGTGACCCCCCTTGCCTTCAAAAGAGCATCAACTCTTCTAGATATACTTGCATAGAGTTTTTGAAGGAACTTGGCTGGTAGCTTGTGCCAAACATCTTGAAGAACTAACCACAGAACCAATTTGGTGTAATTGGTTGATCATACACCTGACTATAATCCTGCAAAATATCTGACTTTGTGTGTACCCCTGTGTGTGTACACTGTGTGCCCCTGCCTAAAACCTGTTAAAGGTGTACTTGTATCGTGTTTTCATTAATTTTGCGGTGGTCTCTAGTATTCATGAATGCCCTGTAAGCTGGGTTTGGTGAAAAAATGCTTTAGTGCTTCTGTTTCAGGCTGTTCTAGTTTGGTGGAGGAGATGGAGCAAGGAGAATGACAGGTTCTCGGCTATGCTAGTCACAGGCTACAATCATTCAAAGCTCATTCGGTCATAGCACACTAAATAGAAGATTTAAACGTTCTAAACAAACACGCATACTTACCTATACTTCACTAAGTGAATGTGTGATGCAACGAGACTTCTCTGGTAATCACAACTGTGGCATGGCTTTTTCCAATTAACAAACTTATGTCACTTTGTTGGTCTTTTTGTTATTCACTCGTCTTTCCGCCTACTTTCTTTCATTGACTAATGGAGGCAATTGGGGTAGAAGAACATTTTCACGTGCAGCACGCATATGCAACTCGGAGTGACCTATCGTATTTCAAAAGAGCAAGTACTAAACGGTTTCTCATGGAAGTACTCCTTTAAAAAACAACTTGTGCCCATCAAGTAATTTCAGCCTAATGGGTGTTTTAACATTAGACATGAAGATGGCTAAAAAGATACAGTACTGTGCAAAGATTTAGTCAGGTGCCTTCAAACCAGCATCAGTTCACACAAATGGGTATACACAAAGTCAGGGATTTTGCAGGATTATAGTCAGGTGTATGATCAACTAATTACAACAAACTGGCTGTATATGTCAGGAAACTTACATCCACAGAGGATCTGTGGTTAGTTCTTCAAGATGTTTGGCACAAGCTACCAGTCAAGTTCCTTCAAAAACCCTATGCAAATATACCTAGAAGAATTGATGCTCTTTTGAAGGCAAAGGGTGGTCACATAAAATATTGATTTGATTTAGTTTTCTCTTTTGTTAAGTCACTGCATTGTGTTACTTGATGAACATAAATGATTAACACTTCCATTTTTGAAGGCATTCCTAGTTGACAGCATTTTTTTCACACCTGCCTAAAACTTTTGCACATTACTGTACCGGCACATGTTTACCAGTCCTGTCTATTATTTAGTGCAGAAATGTAGCCTGCATGGGGTGTGACATACCTTCACATATTGTAAATCATATGATTAACAGGAACAGTTAGGGAAGATGCTATGGACAATAAAAAGGGTATTCCACAATTGCATACATGTGGTCTGGCATGAGCGCTTTACTGAGACGGATGGTTTACACATGCTAGGCCCTCTGTGGAAATGGTGCTAACAGAGGACAGGCCGAAGGCTGACATGTCCTTATTTCACACAGTTGACTGATGAAATGTCAGGTGTCAGATGAGAACATCAGTGTTAAAATGTCAGATAGGTCATATGGCAAAGAAATGAATAAATCAGTAGCACATTTATGCCCTAGCTTTGTGTGACTGATAAATGTTAAAACAGACATTCATGTGCTATTTTGTTATGTAGTTAGTTTGTTTGTTTCAAACTGTTGACTTTTATATGTCTTTTCTAAAATGTTTACATGAACTTTGGTGGGACAGGCCATGCACTGGGTATGCTGGTGCAGCAGCTCACTTAGGCTATGTCCACATTAATGCGGATACATACAAATTCGCTTATCCGTAGTAAAAACAATATCCATCCACACTGTCGTTTTTAGAAATGTCTGCTATCAAAAATTTCGAAATGTTGTGATTGTTACGTCACTCCAGTCCCGCCAAACTCCAGTGCACCTCAATGTTTTATCCTCCATTCCAAGCCGGCGTATTCGGATCTCTCCACTTCAGCGGTCGTTTTCCAAAAGCTCCGTTTGCCGTGTTCGAATTCGCTGTGTTAATGTGGACGGGAGGCGCAAACGCAATGTTCCAGCAGGGAACATTGAACCAGCACTGAAAGTTTTTAAATAAATATTTATGTATGACAACTGTTTTTATAGCAGGACAATAGCAGGGTAAAAAGATGTTATGGCTTTTCGGTGGCAGAAAATAGTGCTCTGCATCACACTGTGGTCCAAAACTACCCTAAGATATGAGATGGATATATAAGGTTGAAAATTGAAGACAAAGTGGACGTTTTGCTGTCCAATGCAATGTGTAGACAGCTATTTAACCATCCATGTGCACAGCACACAAAGTTTTTTCAAAATGTTGCAGGAAGTCATTACTTGTTCCGCAGAAAACCTGGGGCTCCTAGTTCATGAGGCCTTGTGTCTTTTTCTGGCTGATTCTTCAATCTGTTTGAAAAATTAAGGTGCTATTGACGTCATCACCGAAGGAAAATGTGCTAGACAAAAGGCACCATTACACACCTTATAATTAACAAGCCAATTTACAGTACACCTTATTTCTTCTAAATTACCTAGCTTATATTTAGAGGTAGAATTTTACACAAAGCAGCTTGAAGGGGAATTCAACTTTTCTTTTCAACGCAACCTCCCACCTGCTGTCATTCCTGTCGCTTCTACACTAACAGCATTGTTAAAATAATACTCCCAGAAGCAGTGCAATTGGGTTTGGATGGAAGAAAGGCTTTGAAATGAAAGGAAGCCTTTAAGCAACCTGCCAGCTACTTTTCCATCTGCAGATCACAAGCTCAGCAGGCAAGATCTTCATTTGAGGAATTTTAAGTGCTCTCCCACTTACCACAGGTTACAATGACTAGTATTTCTTAATGGAGGATTCAGTCACTTTAGGCCATTAGCAATCTTCGTCCACGGTCAAGATCCTTGATTTCTGTCCACATTTAACTTGGATAACAGACTGCGTTAGCAAAGTAACAGTTAGTCAGCCTTTTGGCTAGCTGCTGAAATTACCTGGCTACTGGTCACCTGGGGACGAGCCTAACACTAAAATCTACTCTGTGGTTCTCTTGGCAATTACCTCCTCCCCCTTGCTTGAGACAAAATCCACAATTCATCCCTTTATGTGCCTGCTCCCTCCCTGTGTCACCTCTGCTACCGATAGTGCATACTTCTCCAGACCTCTACCTCTCATCTGGTCCATCCACAAATGGACATGTGATGGAGTGACCATCACTAGAGTTGTGGGTGTGCTCTGACTGCCATCCCAATGAGCCTGGCTGTTTGGCGTTGCGGTCAGAGCCCCTGTTTGGTACCCTGGAGGCCCGGGTTCGAAACCATGTGGGGTGACTTCTCCTCCCCTTCGCTACAAATGGTGTCAGAAGTGGAATGGCTTGCCGTGAGGTCATTGGAGGTCCACCCACTGTGTGAGCCATATGAGGGACTCCCAGGGTAGGTTGACCCCAGTGTGAAGGACCCCAGTGATAGGTGAAGCACCAGTATGTGTGGGGCACCCTGGATGGGAGAAGTATGGTTGGAGATGCGTGAGGGACACCTGAGTGTGTGAAGCGCATGGGTGCGCCTCCCGAAGGGGAAGGCAGTGTGATGGAGTGACCATCACTAGAGTTATGAGTGTGCTCTGACTGCCATCCCAATGAGCCTGGCTGTTTGGCGTTGCGGTCAGAGCCCCTGTTTGGTACCCCGGAAGCCTGGGTTCAAAGCCGGGTGGGGTGACTTCTCCTCCCCTTCGCTACAGGACACAATTCTTGAATGATGCAAGCTATTCAATCACTCTCCAAACACTTGGAGAACATTGACATTTTTTATCAGGCAGAGTCAATTGTCTGTAAAAGTAATCCCCACACTTATTAGCACATGCGGTTCTAAGGTGTGGTAAATTATGGACCATGAGATTAGTGGTACAGCTATAACAACCCTGGCATAGTACTTGCTGTAAGATCACATTTGCAGAAAACAAAAATGTAAACGCATTCTCTTCATAAATCAGCAGATTTTGGGACAGGAATGCACTTAACATCCACATACATGTTCATGAGTCCTTCTAAACATTAATCTGGTTTACATACTCGTCTTTAAGGTGAACCTCGCCACAGAAGGTGCAGTAATGGATGACCTTGAGATCCTCTTGATGCCATTCTGTGGATGCGTGAGGAGAATGAAAGTGAAGTGAAAGTGATTTTCATTTGTCATTGTGATTACACAGCACACCACACCACAGCACACAGTGAACATAACAACATTGCAATCGACATTTAACCTGCATTTAACCCATCACACACGTGAGAAGGGGTCAGCCATGACAACAGAGCCCAGCAGCAGTGTGTGGGAATGATACTATGCTCAGGGTACCTCAGTGGCACTTCTGGCAGATCCTGCGGTCACAGGTCTGTTACCTTGACCACCAGGCCACCACTGCCCCAGAATCAGGTGCAATCTCAGCCACATCTGTGTTCAGTGTAGCATTAGCACAAGCAATGAATATAAAGCGTATAGCACGGATGAATTAATACTTTGATATGTGTCCTTACTGTGATCCCACTCTTTTCCACTTCACAATCAGTGCTGTACCCTGCTCTAACAAAGACTGAATGAATCGCTCAAGCTGTTGCATACAAATAAGCTCTTGTTACTTACTTACACCACCCCATTTATTCCTTTTTTTGTCAATCTCTTGATTATAAATACTGTAAATATACCACATCATTTCCATGTGCAGATAGATACATTCTTTTTTTTATTTTCAACTTTTCATGAATGCAATTTGGTGTGTAAAAAAAGTGCCCAGAACAATTTCATGCATTCCCGCTATTAATCCACAATTTAATCCAGACGCTTCAGCATATAGACTTTTAAAGAATCTTCCAGAAAGGCTGTAGCCTGCAATGAAAATACATTAGCAGACATCATTGCAACCTGTCTGATCAGGCACCATGGGTCTTTTGCTTTTTATAAGGGTGATTGAGTGAGAGTCAGGCAGCAATTGAGAAAGGAAAATAGAATATGTCAATAGCGATGCTGTTTAGTTCCACCTCTGTATTAAAGGCAATGTGCCATCAGGCCTATTTCACATTTTTAAAAAAGGGAGAAGGGGGAATGTAGAACCGAGACAGGCAGCCTTTCTTCTCTAATCACTGCCTGCTTTTCTAGACATCCTCCCCCTGTCCCCCCATCATTCTTAATAAACCTCTCCCCTCCGTCCCTCTTTATTTTAGCTTGTCCTTCACCTTCCCCTAGAAAATCAAACCTACCATTCTGTGCCAATCAGTCTGTGTGTCGTGTTGCTGTCCAACACACACTCTCTCTCTCTCTCTCTCTCTCTCTCTCTCTCTCTCTCTCTCTCTCTCTCTCTCTCTCTCTCTCTCTCTCTCTCTCTCTCTCTCTCTCTCTCTCTCTCTCTCTCTCCTTCCTTTTCTTTTTCATGCTGATGAAGCCCATCAGTGGCCAAAGCCATTCACTTCAGGACAGCACCATGGACAGCCAATTACTGCCCACAGAAAACTCAGAAGATTGCCACAGGGATGTTTACTCCATCCACATCAGACTTTGTTTGCCATTAGCTTTAATAAACAAGAGACAATATTGTTGATTTGATGATGATGCTGAAACCGTGTGTGAGTAGTAGGAGTAAACTGATATTCAGCATTTTAAGATGTGCATTTTCATTAGCATTAAAAGAGGTGCACACTTATGAGCAATTTAGACAGAGGTCAGTGTGTCATGTTAGCTGAAAATAAAGATGAATTGTACATGACCACATGGCAATTACGGTCAAAAGTGACTCATCGTCAGTGGTGTGGATAAAAACCAAAACACTAACAGTGAAATATTTCAGAGATCTAAACTGAGAGGTCAAATAGAAGAGTGAGATGCGGTCTGTATTTGAAACATGATCAGTGACAGTTTGCAGACGCAGAGTTGCTGACGAGTTTAGCGTTTTGTTTGTGCTGCTAGTTAGGATGTGATGGAAAATTGCCTGCGGTTAGACCGTTTGATGATTTCTTTATGCAGTCTGTGGCTGAGCCATTGTCAAACTAGAGACTAAGGCAGTGTGGGGTTGAAGAAGAGATGAAAACAGTGCAGAGGAGGATACACAAATAGGGAACAGGAGTAATTAGGGTAGCACATCTGTATTTCTCTCAAACAGCTTTGTGAAATCACATATACAAACACGCAAACAGCCACCCTGGAAGTCGGAAAAACACACGCATTCAGCTTAGTTCATGCCAGGTCACACGGCATTACTCTGGGTCTATTTCCCATCTTGAGAAGCTGCCAGTGGAGAGCGAGAGTAGGTGGGGAGGGAGCGAGTGATTGAAAGAGGAGGAAAAGATCTCGCATGAGGTCACTGTCCATCACTGCTTTTTAATCACATTCAATTATCTCCATGGCAACCTCCATTGCCTTGGCGACCATTGACCATAGGCTAAGGTGGTTGCCAAGCGATGAGGGAGGCGGACACATCTGTGGAACACACGTGGAATTTCAGTGCCACAAGTTTAGTCTATGGAGACGCAAAAGTAGAAGACGGATTAGTTGAGAAGGGTCAGTGCATACAGTATATTAAGATTATCACTGTAAGAACTTGAACTCTATGAGAACTCTAACAGTCGAGCTGATTTTTAAATATTTTACTGACATCTCAGTTAATACCCCTGAGTTAGCCTGCAGCAGTTGACTCACATAATACTCCCATATAGACAAGGGCACATTGTCTATCATTTGTGGTTTGCAAAAACATGCATACAGCTTTTATATTTCTCTTTTCACTCTTTAAACTCATAGTCTTCACCATCTTCATTTGTGTGCTGAATAAAATGAGGCTGAAACAACCAAAGTCAACTTCTCACACTGTTGTCATGTTTCTTTGAAAATAGATAGATAGATAGATAGATAGATAGATAGATAGATAGATAGATAGATAGATAGATAGATAGATAGATAGATAGATAGATAGATAGATAGATAGATAGATAGATAGATAGATAGATAGATAGATAGATAGATAGATAGATAGATAGATAGATAGATAGATAGATATTAGAAAGATTCTTTTTTTAATACCTACACAGCCCCTGTCTTTTCTTTCCCCACTGTGCCATTAAGGGATTTAGACAGGTAATGATTTTTCTCCCAAAGGTAAAAACAGTGGCGGGCTGATGTAGATGCGGGTTTGTGACCTGCATGTCTGGTGGCCGGGGCTCTGGGGCTCTGGCAGTGAGTCACTGGCAGCCGTCGTGCTGACCAGGCAGAGGTGGCTCTATGCTCACAGAGCAGAAAGGTGCTGAGATCAGGCAAATAACTCAACCGAGGTAGAAAGGCTCGTGTTTAGGACACTCAGTCCTTTCTTGTTCTTTCTTTAACATCAGAGGCAGCTTGGAAACAGTCAGGGGGGTGGTGTGAGAGGTGGCTGGGGCGTGGGAGAGGGTGGGTGAAGTGGGGGTGGGGGTGTTGGTGGGTGGGGGGTTCTGTGCCATTATTCGGGAATGTCTCAGTCGTGATTGTACAGCGAATGAAAATCAGTTCCAGAGCAATATTTCTCCATCTGGTGTGCAAATGCAATGTGAAGAAATGATGTAACTAACTGCGCATGAATGTGCATCAACATCGCCACAGCATGATGTGAGCACTGAGTTGTTTTAATCATTACATCGACGGTATCTGTTGAGTACAGGACTGTAAATGCTGTTGTCGTATGACAGCACTAACCAAACTCAAACTCATCTTTTTCCTGAAACAGACCCAAGTCATGTTTGCACCGAGCAGCAGGCAAAGATCACATAAAAAGACAGCTGCCCTCTGGGTATCTAGTTTTTCTCATATTAACTTTTAATTGCCATGGATTAGCTTTAGCCTTTTTTTTTTTTTCTTGGATGCTCACCCCTAAAAACTGTGATAACACGCACAGAGTAATTGCCTTATGAGTTTGCTTTTATGGAGTTGTGGTGTATAACTCTGAGTCTCCTGTGTGGCCCTAGATTGAGGGGGATTGCAGTACAAAGTGAGCCTTTGGTGTCTCTGTTAGTTGCGGACAAAGGCGCTGTCTCCCTGCTCTAATTGTTGTGGTAGATAAATGGGTTTTTGCGAAAGGTCCCTCGGTTGCTGACCCATTTCCTGTCCATTTGATCAACACAAAGGGGCTACTTTCAGGGATTTTCTGCTCGGTTCCCAGACAAATTGGACAGTAAACTGCGCGGGATTGGGTATGATGGACGACTGTAATTTCTCCCCTCCCTCTCGCAATCGCGTCCGCGAGATAAAGGAGATCCGCAGGGTCGTCGGGAGAGATAAAGGCCGAGCCAGAGAGCTCAGAGCCAGCCCCCTCCGTCTACGGCAACAGTCCACACTAGTGCTGCTGTTGCAGCTGCAGAACCAGAGGGCACTGGCACAAAAAAAAAATACGCCATCCACTGATTTACCCAAAAATGACCCAACACATCTGACCAGTTTAGTCATAGTAGAGCCTATTAAGACGAATGCTTTGCCTCCAACACATCATAAGTTCCAGGTGTTGTGGTAGATCATTGCAATTTGTGTCCATTGTCTGGTCATTTACTTTTTTATATGATTCTGGAAGTGTCTGTTGTCCAGTGCAAAGAATAATGAGAACAAAACTCAGAACAGTTGTGATCACACGTGGAACCACTAGAGTGCTGCCTTAGATGCTAAAATGTGATGATGTTATGGGGAAGGCTGAAATGGTGCCGACACGTCACATAAACAGAACACTGATATACCAGAAATAAGCAGCAATCCAGGGGCCAATTGGGCAGAACTAGACCCCTAAGCTGTTTCGTGCCTCGCAGCCATGGTTAGTGACATCCGGCACGCTTGCCTTGCTCCACTTGAGTGCTGTGTACACGGAAACCAGTGAATCGAGCACGGTGCTGGCCGCTATGCGATGCCATTATAGCATAAGCAGCCCACATGAAATCTCTCATTCTGGAGAGCGGAGCGTGACAAGTGCTCAGCTCGCCGCAGCCATGAGCATAATTCAAGTGTAACCAGCCCTCTCCATTCAGTGTCGAAGGCAAAAATGGCCTCTTGCGAAGTGGTCACATCCAAAGCACCATCTGCACCATTTTTTGTCCCCTTTGATTTATTTATATATTTAAAAAAATCATTACTGTAATCATTATTTGCTCCACCTTTATTTGTGGATTCTATATTCCCAGGACATAAACCAGTGATCGATACATAGACATAGGGGTATGAATTAAGGCAGTAAGCAATAAAAAAGAAAGAAAGATATTGGCAACAAGTCATTTCTTTCTCATTCGACATGTCTGGGGATGGCATGATTGCCTCTAAATGCCAGAGACTGATTGAAATCTGTGGTCATTATGTTGGTATTGATCAACCAAGGCATTTCAAAAGCAGGCCTACAGAAGCCAGTGGACCAACGTCAAAGGGACCATCAGCCAAACCCTATACTTTGCCACTAATTGTGGGCTTTTATAGGGCTGTAGAAAGTGCTTTGCCATTTCGTTCAGGGCTCTTACTTTAATTTTTTGCATTTTGTGTGAAATGTCAATGACAAAAAAGAGTTTTGTTATTTAGGCTAGGTTCGGCTTTCGAAGCATAGGTCTTCTTCACTAATCCAAACCCTCTTCCAACAGACTGCTGAACATTGGTCTGGTCATACCGACAGCCTTTATTTTAAGTATGGGGTGACAGCACAAATCCAGTCATGCCGAGTAGTGGGGGATGTCTTCTCACACTTTATCCTTTCCAGTCTTACTTGTCAAAGATTCGGTCAAGTCTGCTAAGACAAGGCATAGAGCTAATGTTATACACTACACACTTGACAATACTTAAGAAGAGCGTTTTTTTTTTTTTGACACGCACCCCCAGCCAAACCAGCTGCTATTAATTCAGGTCATCTGACTGAGATGAGAACCTTAGAGCCCATGTGGCTGCAAAGAGTTACTTGACCCCTGCAATTTCACTCACCCGTGCTTGTGAGGCCAAAGGGATCAGTCTCTGAACTAAGGTGATCTTTTGAAGTTTCCGTAACATCTAACACACCAACGGAAAACACCTGAGAGACTTGGAACCCATAACCCTTTGAAGATTCCAAATGAGTGTGGAAGTCTCTGTGGTGGTTACACTTTCTGCCATACAGTAAGTCATTAGTGTCTTATGTATTTCTAAATGTATTGCAGTACATTGTGTACTTTTATAAATAGATTTTAGATAGAACTTTAAGTACTAAGATGTTGTGACAATAAGGCTACTGCAAATGAGACGGAAGCTGTCAGTATTTTTGGTCTCTGCTGAAGACAATGTGGAAGGTATAAAGGTGAGTTGTCCGTACCACACACAGACACACATACACATGTACGGAGGCACACACACACACACACACACACACACACACACACACACACACACACACACACACACACACACACACACTGTGTGTAGAATGTCAAGCAACACATGCCTGATGCCTTATTGTGTTTTCTCACTGCATCTCACCTTTACTGCAGCTTCAGGAAGTACATGTCTGTGGTGGTGTTGATAGGTTGGTGTGTGTGTGTGTGTGTGTGCATATGTGTGTGTGTGTGTACTGTATTTGTGTGTGTGTGTGTGTGTGTGTGTGTGTGTGTGTGTGTGTGTGTGTGTGTGTGTGTGCGTATACGTGTGTGTGTTCACAGATGGACCCCCCAATTAGAGAAGCTCAGGTATGGCTGCCCACTCCTGACACACAAGGTGCTGCTGAAGAGGAAAGAAAGCGCAATCAATGGGGAGCAGCATTAATGTAGAGAGCCCATTAAGCAGCGCCTGCTGACAGGCATCTCTCGGCAAGCAGGCTGTGTGCAAGTGATGTTCAAGAGCAGGAAGACTACTGTTGTTTTGTGTGTGTCTGTCTGTGTGTGTGTGTGTGTGTGTGTGTGTGTGTGTGTGTGTGTGTGTGTGTGTGTGGACCAGCTTGTGTATATTATATTATATTATATTATATTATATTATATTATATTATATTATATTATATTATATTATATGACAATAAATGACATTATATATCATTATATGACTTTATATGAAATTATATAATGTTACATTATATTATATTAAATTATATGATATGATATAATGTTCTATTGTATTCTATTGTATTACATTATATTACAGGAGTTTTTGTACACTTGGGATATATTTAACTCAAAGTTTCTGAGGAATGTGACATTATCACAGGCCCAGATGCAGAATGCAGAAGCCGTAGCAGCTGAGCAGCTACTGAGATACTTTCAGTAACGTCACGAAGAACTGATCTGTAAATCCCACATTAGCTGTCTTTTAAACAGAAACACCAAGCACAGTGAAAATGTAGTGTTGTTAAGTCCACAGTGCACAAGCACGCCTTACTTGAGGACGAAATGCATGTTATTTTTCCCTCGCCCTGGAAGACATTTCTGTCAATAACTGAATAGCGTAAGAAAAAAATACGGAGGTCGTCTATTACGTCTGCAAAAACAACACATAGGGTCGATGCTTACTCTGTCATTTTCACTCTCCCTTACCCTCCTTGTCACTTGCAGCATTTGTCATTTCTTTTAACTTGCAAAAAAATAAAATTGCGACAGTAGCGGAAGATTTTTTATTTTGTGCAGACATCAGGAAGTCCCTTTTCAAATGCAAGACTTGGGATGTCTGCTTGTGCGTGTACAGTTCTTTCTTTGTCCTGCTGAATTCTGTGCAGTGCAGTATTCCTAATGATGGCACCACACATGAAAAGCAAATACTTGTGTTTGTTTGCACACAGCTGTGAATTTTTTGTGTGTCTGTGTTTCTAGGTGTGTGTGTGTGTGTGTGTGTGTGTGTGTGTGTGTGTGTGTGTGTGTGTGTGTGTGTGTGTGTGTGTGTGTGTATGTGTGTGTTTTTGTGTGTGTGTGTATTTTTATGTGTGTGTTTGTGTGTGTGGTTAGTTGTGCATGTGTACTTATCTGTCTTTCTGTGTGGCCTAATTCTCCTCAGGTAACAATAGTGCACCCTTTTCCAGGGGCGTCGCTAGAAATTGTGGGCCCCCTAAAAGAAAATCATTTTGGGCCCCACCCCAACCATATCATAGTCCTCTATGGGCCCCTGTGAAGCTCTGGGCCCCATGAATTGTCGTAACCTAACCCCCCTTAGGGGCACCCCTGCCCTTTTTAGTGCACACCTTTCAGAGTACATACCTGTGTGTGTGTGTGTGTATGTGTGCGTGCCCTAACCCTAACCCAGACACAAACACACACACACACACACGCACAAACACACACACACACATACACACACACACACACACACACACACACACATACACACACACACACACACACATACACACACACACACATACACACGCACACACACACACACACACACACACACACATACACACACACATATACACACACACGCACACACACACAAACACACACACACACATACACACACACACACACACACACACACATACACACACACATACACACGCACGCACACACACACACACACATACACACACACACAAACACACATACACACACACCCACACACACCCACACACCCACACACAGATGGCACACACAAACGTACAGTACGAGTGTGGTGAACAAGTGTCTTGTGTTGACATGAGACGCGCATTGCTGCGGTCGGTGAGCACCACGCGTGGAAATCATGCGCGGGAGGCGAATCGATACTTTAACCTTACTGCAGCGCATGCTCCTCATCATTTGTTAACAATTCCACCTATCCCTGACATTTACATCGGACATCAAAAAAAATGTGTGTGTGTGTGTGTGTGTGTGTGTGTGTGTGTGTGTGTGTGTGTGTTGTTCGCCACATAATATGACACGTGGGGAGACAAAACGATTTGCTTTCACCTTACTCCGCACCATACTCTCCCCCCCACCCATCTTAATGCCAAACTCATGCATATATGCAGGGCACGCCGCCTCGGCCTTGTATCAATAAATCAGACAGTGCCAGTTTACCTGTCGAGGGCCTGAAAAAAGAAATTCTCAGGAAAATCAATTGCATCGCATTACCGCGGTCGGGATGAGAGCTCCTCTAAGACGGAATGACAAACAAAGATGCAGTGTCATTTTCTTGGCTTTTTAAAGTCTACACACACACAAACACAAACACACACACACACACACAGATTCACACAGACCCACACAGACCCACACACACACCAGCCTCCTCTTTTTAACCAAAGATACGTTTTCAAGCTTCTTCACAGTAACCCCTGTACTGTCACTCGGGTAGAGGCACCTTTAGTGTATTGGTATCATCCTGTAGAATCTCAAAAAGCTAAATAGCTGCTAAATGTATTCCAGCATTACTGCAATTCTGCACGGTCAATTGGTTGCTTTATGAATGGGGCTTCAGTCAAATGTTATGCTCAAGTGTGTGCATCTCTGTGTGTGTGTGTGTGTGTGTGTGTGTGTGTGTGTGTGTGTGTGTGTGTGTGTGTGTGTGTGTGTGTGTGTGTGTTCAGTGCATATTTGTGTTTGCATGTGTGTGTGTGTGTGTGTGTATGTCTGAGTGTGTGTTCAGTGCATATTTGTGTGTTTGTGAGTGTGTGTGTGTGTGTGTGTGTTCATGATAAGTGTGTACACATTTAGTTACATGTGTGTTGTCTGTGTGTGTGTGTGGGTGCGTGTGTGTGTGTGTGTATGTCTGAGTGTGTGTTCAGTGCATGTGTGTGTGTGTGTGTGTGTGTGTGTGTGTGTGTGTGTGTGTGTGTGTGTATGTCTGAGTGTGTGTTCAGTGCATATTTGTGTGTTTGTGAGTGTGTGTGTGTGTGTTCATGATAAGTGTGTACACATTTAGTTAAATGTATGTTGCCTGTGTGTGTGTGTATGTGTGTGTGTGTGTGTGTGTGTGTGTGTATGTGTGTGTGTGTTTCTTGTTTTTCAGAGTTAAGAGCCAGGTTTGGCAGATGACGACTGTTAAAAAAAAAAGAAAACTGTGGGATAATGTGATGCAGTATTGCTTCCCCTTTCTCACCACCCTGACCACCCAGCCATTACATTACACGAGGCACACTGCACCATTTGAATTTTCAAGGGCAATTTCCGTCCCAATTTACTAAAATAATGTGATGCTTCCTGGGGGAGAACACTTTAAATTGCCGTGCGTTTAGCTGACCTCACAGTACAATAAAGCTGTTAAAGTCCTGCACTGGAGGAACCATGGGGAAAGGAAGACACAGCCTCATCTGTCTGTAATCAGCAGTGATGAAGAGTCTTGCCGACATGTTTCATAAAAGTGTCCCTTCCCCTGCTTGTCAGAAGCCAAACAATATTTTTTCAGCTCTATTGGGTTTCCAGAGAAATGCCTTCCTGCCTCGCCTTGCTGTGTTCATCTTAAAGAAATGGAGAGAATGTGGGGGCTGCACGTCAAGTGATGCTGGAATGTGATTCGCCCCCTCCACCCCACCTCACCCCACCCCACCCCACACACCCGTCTTTCTTTATGTATTTTTTTTCTCTCCTCTCCTCCACTCCCTTTTCCTCTCTCATTGTGCAGCTGCTGAAAAGCAGATTTCTCACATTAGATTTTGCACAGACATATTCATTTCCCTCACTCTGCCGCCTCCAGCTTCCTGTGTTTCGGTTTCTTCCTGTAGAGTGTGGGGTTATTGGAGTGATACTCTCTGCCTTTCCTCTCTGTCTCTCTGTCTTTCTTTCTGTCTCTCTCTCTCTCTCTCTCCATTTCATTTTCTTTCTTCATGTGTGTACGTATGTGCATGTACGTATGGGTATGTGTGTGTGTGTGTGTGTGTGTGTGTGTGTGTGTGTGTGTGTGTGTGTGTGTGTGTGTGCGTGTATCTGTGTGTATGTGTGTGTGTGTCTGTGTGTGTGTGTACGTATGTGTGTGTGTGTGTGTGCGTGTGTGTCTGTACATGTGTGTGTGCACGTGCACACATGCATATATTCCAGTGCATTAATTCAAAGCTATTTTAATCTGTATGTGTGACTATGTGGGTCTAGATTTACCCTTGACTTGTCACCACATTAAAAGGTTCCTTTTCTTCGCTTCTCCTCAAGGATGACATTCCCTACTTTCTAGGGTCATTTTAAAACGCACGACACCCGTTCTCCCTCCATTTGCTCATCTCGTTTCCACCTGACTACTCAAAGGAGTTTCACTGCCTTTTTTCTCCTACTGTCTATCTATCCTTCACTGCAATGCTGTGGTTGACTGATCGACTCACACATTGAGAAAGAGTCAGTAGACCTATTCTCAGCTGGTTCTCAGACATGCATGAGAGGAGAGATGTGATACCTTCTGCAGTCACACCTTCCGAGCAGGCTCCAGTGCCATGGAGTGTGGAGGGTTTGCTATTTGGAGGCAGTAGGCCATTTCAGCCCTGGAGGTGGCCACTCCAGCCTCAGAGGTTATCGATTTTGTCAAGCGTTGAGGCACTCGCTCACACACCGCATCGTACAAGGACCGGTGATGTGTATTCCAAGGACGTAATCTTCAAATACCACACCTCTCATTGCACAAGCCACAACTTATAGATTTTCTTTTTTTACTTTTTTTCTTAAAGGCATCCATCGAAAAAAACCTGTGTGTCAGTTGCTTTCCCAGCACGTCAGCCAAAGACGTCCGGGTGATGCTTACATTTATATTGAGGGTAGCCGGTTGTGCAGTGTGTCTCCCTTGTCGAGCAAACCCCCACCCCCAACACAACCACCACCACCCCCACACCCCCCAACATCCCTGACTTTCCTTTTAGGGGCAAACTGGTGGTGGAGCTGGGAAAAGCATGTCTAGTGACTTTAAAATAACTGCAGCTCCATCATGTAACATCCACCTTCATCGGGCAACTCTGCCGCAGCAGAGCCGATTTGAAACCCTCGGCACTTGGCTGCCGACAGACTCGAGAATCAATCAGTGTGCTTCGGGGACTGAAGCGTTTTATAAGGTGAAACAGGTTTAGAGCGTCTTTTGACATAAATCTTTCAGAGAGAGAGAGAAAGAGAGAGAGATTCCCTGTCTGCCGATGCTTTACAACAAGGCTTTTCTTCTCTCTGTGAAGACAGAGAGATGGATAGAGACATCTCAGAGAAGAAAGAGTGGGGGAAAGTCAAAAGAAAAAGAGGGAAGCTCTCCATCACTGCCTCTCTATCCATCACAAACTCATCCCTATTCTGAGAGAAGAAAATCTGCGTGACTGCCAAAGCATAAAACTGACAGACAGACAGACAGAGAAAAAGAGAGTGTCTGAAGACTCAAAAAAGAGTGGAAAACAAACAGAAGACCACAAAGGCTTCCTTTCTCCTAAACTTTTCTTCTTTGAACTGCAGTTTTTTTGGCAGTGTAACTGACAAATTGGCTCCAATTAACACACATTGAAAAACACCTTTAGGCCCGATTTGTTTCCATCCAGGTTTGAACAAATGCTTTGAGAAAACTCTGAACATCTGTCTTGGCTTGCCTTCTCCTATGCGTACCATCTCAAAGTCCTTGAAGTCCTTCAAGCTATCCACCATATGAATCTGCTTTTAGCAAGGCTACAGATTTGCTGTTCTACCTTTTTGAACTTCTCATTGATCGTATGTCTTTGTGTGCATTCAGTTCCTCTAAAGTTACCTTGAATCATGAATACCTTGAATAAAATCCTCTGCAACATACTTAAAGTCTCACTTAAAATTCAGTCAAAGGATGATGGCATACCGGTGTATGCCTAAAACGCTCAAAGACCCTGCATGCAAAAATACACACTGTTATTAATTATGAGTAACTAAGTAAGTGATTAGGTAACTAATACAAACAGCTTCACCCCAGCATGCATCAACTACAGCTGTCACTGGGGGAATCACATCCTACAGGGAACGTCCTGATGCATGTATGCCTACGCGTGCGCAAACACACACACACACACACACACACACACACACACACACACACACACACACACACACACACACACACACACACACACACTCACACTCACACTCACACTCACACACACACACACATGCTGTGGGAAAGATGTAATGAAGACTCAAGCAGTGCAAATCAACAGCTCACTCAGCAGTGTCTTCTCAGCAAGTAGAAATGCTTCAAGGTGACTCTGGATTGTAAAGAGAAAAGAATTGAAAGGAATTATCCTAATCACACAATTTCTTTTCTTTTTTGTCCTTTTCTTTTCCGTAACAAAATGACATGTAATAATAGAGAAATAATTCTGAGATAATAAAAGCGGACTTCTAATCCACTTTACTCCCTCGTCTTCCTTAATCCTTTTTCATTGCTAAATGCCCCCAACTGGTGCAGACTCCAAAAGCTGATGTAATTTCAAGAAAAAGAGAGGAGGGGGGGGGATATATGTTAAAAAATTTCAAAGACCTTAGTGAGCTTGTCCATTGCAAATTCCACTTGCTCACTTTCATTGCATAACTGTGGAATGAACTCAGCTGGTCTTCCAGTGACACTTTAAATGTTGACAAGAATGATTCAACAAGTGCTGCCCAACCCAGCCAGCGCTAATTGCACGCAGATATGCTGCTGATCTGACATGGGTAAACAAAACTGATTCATTGTTTTGTTGTTGCATTTGGGCGGAGGCTTCCTCCTTTGGGGCAGCTGAGTCACTACATACTGAAGTTTCTCCGGCGTTCCGGTGACTTCCAGAGTGCTTCTCCTGTGTATTGCGTAATTCGTAGCGAAAGTAGGCTGAGCAGACGTACAGCAAAATGTGGCAGCCTCAGACTCCATCTAGCAGAGGGAGAGAAGAAGAAAAAATCTGCGTCCAACACAAAATATAAAAGCGGAACTGAACGAAGCTTGTATCCAGCTTTTAAACGCGGACCCTGCAACAACAGGGCAGCCTCAGACTCCATCTAGCAGAGGGAGAGAAGAAGAAAAAATCTGCGTCCAACACAAAATATAAAAGCGGAACTGAACAAAGCTTGTATCCAGCTTTTAAACGCGGACCCTGCAACAACGGGGAGGAAATAAAGGGTGAGAAGGTGTGAACACACATGATGGAAGAAAGAATAGGAGTGTGTGTGTGTGTGTGTGTGTGTGTGTGTGTGTGTGTGTGTGTGTGTGTGTGTGTGTGTGTGTGTGTGTCTGTGTGTGAGTGTATGTGTGTGTATGTGTGTGTGCGTGTGTGTGTGTATGTATGTGCGTGTATGTGTGTGTGTGTGTGTGTGTGTGTGTATGAATGTGTGTGTGTGTGTGTGTGTGTGTGTGTGTGTGCGTGTGTGTGCGTGTGTGTGTGCGTGTGTGTGTATGTGCGTGTATGTGCGTGCGTGTGTGCGTGTGGGTGTGTGGGTGTGTGTGTGGAGGGTTGGTATTGGAGTGGCTTGACAAGGTAGGCATCAGAACGCACACTGAATGTTCTCCTGTCCTACATCAAGGTTATTCCATCAAACACAAAAGGTCAGGGACTGGCTGTGCTGGCCCAGAGGCGTGGGGGCGGCGGTAAGCACTGTAAACACCACACCTAAGTGTATGAGAGCCTGTATGCGCTGACCTTTCCCTCCTCTTAAGAGAGCTGAAAGCTCGGGGATTGGACTTGGCTGGGGTGGTGCTAGGTGGGTGGTGGGTGGTGGTGTTGGGTGTATGTCTGTGTGTGTGTGTGTGTGTGTGTGTGTTATGTGAAACTGTGGAAGTAGGGAGAGATGTGTGTGATGGTGTTGGTTGGGGGGCTGGGGAGAGGGAGATGGGCGGGGGGGTCAGGTTCTCATACTACAGAGCAGTAACAGGCTGTTTCAAAAGCGTCCCATCTCGCCCCTGCTCTGGGGTGTTAGAGGGAAAGCAAGCATGGCTGTGTAGTTGATTGCAGACAGCAAATGTTATGAGGGCAAAAGCATCAACTGCAACACTGCTATACAGCAGAGCCTGAGGAATCCAGTCAGTTGAACCCTCCTTTAACATTTCAAAACTGCCTTAGGCTTTAAACAGGCTGCTGCTCAATACACTCCCTAACAGAAGAAGAGACTGTTCATTCCTCCAGTACTCTTGGTCTGAATTTTGAAATGAGAAGCTGATTTTAAAACATTTTAAATAAATGCTGATATCAATGTGTTTATATATATATATATGAAAGTGAAAGTCAGTCCCATTGATCATTGTGATCACACAGTACATTACAGCACACAGTGCACACAATGATATTCAACCTCTACATTTAACCCATAACCCATCACACATATATATATAGACAGGAATATAGGACCTGAGACTACAGGTGTTCTCCCACTCTACTGCTCTCTTTTTAAGTTCTAGAAAAAAAAGCTAAATGGAAAAATGTAGGCAATTTCAGTCCAATTGTTTAGTCAGTGGGGGGAAATATTCTAATCTAAGACTTTTGGCAAGTAGTTCTTTTTTTAAATTAAGAGGTGCTATCATCAATTGAATGCAGATTCAAGGACTAACATTTTGTGGCATAACTCTCTGGAATATGGCATGTGAGTATGCGCCACAACTCGTGTGTTCCTTTGTGTTCTGTGTGGGTACAATGCATGTGTTTTCTTATCAATTCCACCGCTCAAATCATTATTTTATGTTAAGTGAACAAATACAACATTACAGAAGATGAATTTCCTTATTAAAGGTTTTTGTTAATAATCTGCGGACAACAAATTATCCATGGCAGTCTGTCACAACCCCCAGTAAACCTAGTTGCAATGTCTTCATATTGTTTCAGTCTGTTTGAACAGCATCTTGTAACTGATAGAGCATTTTATCATTCTTGACTGTATTACGGCCGTGCCAGTCTATGTAATACATATTAGCCAGTGATTATAATGGTAGCATGTCACTCTCGGGCACAATGAAATGTCACCATTAAAGGTTGTCTCCTTGTTAACTGATGGTACTGGGGAGAAATAAATCCCTTCGAAAATTAAAACAGTAATTTCCCTCGCCCGCCGTCACGACTAAATATATCAGGGCCTTTGGAGGACAATCATTTGTTTTGCTTTTTAATGACTTCATGAATAATTTTGCACTTCGGAGACCTGGAGTGTAGTGATGGTGTGCGTGTTATATCCTGTTGATTTGGCTGGCCACTGGGCTGGAATATACAAAGGCTTGAAAGCACGGGGATAAGCCCCCTGTGTGCGCACCCCATCAAAACAACTCCAGAGACGAGGAGAAGATAATAAACAGAGAGCGGGTAAGACAGCAGGTCAGGAGACTGGGCATGAATTACAGCCAGCAGGAGAGTGCAAACAGTGCTTCCGTCTGCTGCCAAGAGACCCACTGGACACTGGACAAGACTTACGTTTGGGTTGGTGAAGCCTGTTTCATATCTTCCTATATTCCCTTGTCTTGAATAAATCCACAACACATCCAACTGCATAGATGCCTGCATAGATGTGGGGGGGGGGGGGCTAAAATATTCCAGGCAGGTAGAGATATTTTTCTCCAACAACTTGCCAGCACGTAAACTTGTGGGTCCACCTGGAAAAAGAGCGAGAGATTCAAGTACCTTTTCTTTGAATCTATCTGTCAAGACAGAAAACCAGCAACCCACCAACCACCATACAGGTGGCAGATGTCCATCACATCAGCTTACCTCTCTCTCTCTCTTTCTCTTCTCTCTCTCTCTCTCTCTCTCTCTCTCTCTCTCTCTCTCTCTCTCTCTCTCTCTCTCTCTCTCTCTCTCTCTCTCTCTCTCTCTCTCTCTCTCTCTCTTTCTCTCTCTCTCTCTATCTACTTTCTGACTGCAGACTAAGGGATGCTGATTATTGTGTACTACAAAGCCAAAAGGCAGTAACTACATATTTTGTCAAAACTAAGCTTAGACTAGAAATTGATTTACGTAATAACACTTACTTTGTCTTGTGACTAAATCTCTTGCTTCTTCCTATTAGGGAAGTACATAAAAGCATTACCACTATTATACTGCAGGCAATATATCAAAAATATCATAGGTCATCAGGTCACAGTGGAACAAGA
>CM050203.1:23115000-23145000 GCA_027475355.1 Coilia nasus | reverse complement strand
TCATGTGCTGTCATAGACTTCGGAATTGAAATGAATACAATTGCACAAACACAGCCCACACACACACACACACACACACAAAGACCAAGGGAGTGGAAGGGAGAAAGATGGAAGAAGAATATTCAGATATAAATCTCAGACCATCTTTTAACAACTTTTCACTCTCTTTCTCATCAGTTTCACTCTGTCTGACTATAATGGTGCTCCCTTCAGTTAAACATCGGACTTGCCAGAGGCAGGGTGGTGGGTTCAACTCACGATTTCCCCTCCTCTCTCCCCTTTTCTTACTTTGTGACCTTGCCACAGTTACCAAAGTCTTGCTCAAGGGTAGACATTTCAAACAGTGCTCCCCAGCCAGGTCTTTTTAATTTCTTATACATCTACTAGTTAGAGTCTTAGCTACTTTGGCTTTTGAAATGTTCCAATATTAACCACAGGTATCTGTGTGTAGCTGAGGAGCATAATGTAGCGCCTTAGTCAGATATCTGAGTGGCACAGGGATCTATCACACTGGTCGGCCAGTGAGGCCTAGCCTGGTAAACCCGCCCCTCGTACTTCATTTCATTTTGTACAGAGGGTCTGGACCGGAATCTCTTGAGGGTCATTTGGCAAGTCCTAGCAAGACCGATCCAATCAGCGAACAGAGGGTGTGTTCGTTAGCCGTGATGTTGACCTTGTGTGCTACATTTGAACTGTAGTGCGTAGGTAGGCTAATTGCATACGTGACAACCAGGCGATAGCGATTGGGTAAAGGCAGAGGCACTTTTTTTTTAACTTCAGCAGAGTCCACATCTCCAACAAATCATTTCTGACGGTCTCTGTTTCAGGCCTTCTGTACAAAATGAAATGAAGTACGAGGGGCTGGTTTACCAGGCTAAGTGAGGCCCACTCTGTTTCATAAAATCAACCAACTTTGTTCATCTAGGGTTGAGGTCACTTTGCCTTCCTGAAGAAGGGTGACCAAACAAACTTCTCCCTTTCAGGGAGAGTCCCCATTTTTGTGGCCTCAGCCCGGTAAGACTCACTTTGCTTGTTTTTTTTTTTTTGTCTGTAGCTAAAACAGTAGTCAGGTTAATAATGTTGACTGCACAAATAGGAATGTGAGTAAAAATGCCTCTGATTTTCATCTCTGAAATCTGGTCACCCTATGCTGAAGGCGCTTTTAAACTTAAGTCATTGTAATGGGTAAACAAAGTGCCCCAAAATTACTAACACTCTTATAATAAAGCCTCTCTTATAATTTGGGCAGTTATGACACATTCAAACCCAATAATCTAAACCGTTTATGTTCGTGAAGTAAGCTTTCTTTTTGATGCTTAACAGTCAAATACATTTGCAGGCTTACTTTTCATGAGCATGAGATAAACCAGCTATTACCTAAAACTTGTTTGTGGGCGCAATGAATGGAAATCGTCGTCTGTCCACAATGTATTTCATCAGTGAGAAGCTGTTAGTGGCACCCTTTCTGTTTGTCGAACGCTGTGACTTCCCAATCAAAGGACAAGAGAATAATAACGTATTTTGCCAAAGTCGTCGAGATCAGGCCTGTGCAAGCAATTTCTTTCAGCTCATTTCTGCTATCAAACTTAACACAATCTCCTTTCCTTTAGGGTGCACACATACATACATACATACACACACACAGTCACACACACACACACACATGCACTCACACGCACTCACACCACACGGGCATGCACGCACACACGTGCCCACACACACACACACGATCACATACACACACACACACACACACACACACACACACACACACACACACACACAAAGACAATCACATTTCTATCTGAGACGGAGTGATTTTTGTATTGTAATTGTGATTGCTGCAGTTCCCACTGCTCTGTAATTGGCCCAATAGCCCTCTGTGCCCCTTTGGGGGGGGCTGAACTGCTATCAGTGTGCTGCTGCAAAAAAAGCAGCCCTGAATATTACATGAAATCAATCATCAGCCGCCATAATGCTGAGTTTCAGTGTGAGAACCCATATTGAGAGCAAACGAGTCCTTCGCATCACGCCTCAGAGAGAACACACACACACACACACACACAGTCCCCAGTGCACGCACGCACACACACACACACACACACACGAACACTTTAATATTTCCCCACACAGCGCGCTGCAAAAAGAATAATCTCCCCCATTGTTCTGTTGTCATCATCTATCCCTTTACACTCTTGTCATTTCAGCAGCTTGTTTCCTTGTGCTCGTTAGGCCATGTGGCCACAGTAGCACTGCTCTGGCACTGCACACCAGGCTCAGGCACAGTAGGACCTTCCTTTACAGCAGTGCTTCTCAAATAGTGGGGCGGGCCCCCCTGGGGGGCGCAGTGCCATGCCAGGGGGGGGCGCGTGTGACCCTGGGGAACATTTTTTGCCGTACTAGAATGAAGTGTAATTGCAACATCTACCACAGTACAGACTAAAAAACAATGTTAATAAAGTTATTCTTTGTTATAAGGTGATCTATATTTCTTTACTTTTTGTTTTCTTTATTGTCAATAAGGATACAATGTTATGCAGGGGTGTGCTTATAAAAGTTTTTTAGACAAATTATACTATTATCTAGTTGTGTCAGAGAGTGGGCGGCGAAATGTTTTATTCCTCCTAGGGGGGGGCGTAACAGAAAATAATTGAGAAACACTGCTTTACAGTAAGATACTACATGTACACACAAGACTGGTGCACTGCCAAGCCTGCATTTACAGTATTTCACCGTAAACAAGATTGGTAGTCTGTAGAACCTGCTCTTACAGTAAAATACTGTACACCGGTGCTGGTCAAATAACATAGCTTGTTAAACCAGCCCCTTCTACTTCATTTCATTTCATACAGAGGATCTGGCTGTGGTTCCATTGACATGGTTGTCTCCGGCAGAATGTTAGCCTGGTAAACCCGCCCCTCGTACGTCATTTCATGTTGTATAGAGGGTCTGGACCGGAATCTCTTGAGGGTCATTTAGTCAGCCCCAGCAAGACCAATCCAATCAGTGAACAGAGGGTGTGTTCGTTAGCTGTGACGTTGACCTTGTGTGCTACATTTGAATTGTAGTGCGTAGGTAGGCTAATTGCATACGGGACGACCAGGCGTTACGCTCAAAATACATGCAAGCGGGCGAAGCGGAACGTTCCATTCTTTTCAGTGGGGAGGCGGCAGGTGGTGACGGGCGAGGCGGGCGAAAAAGTTGAGCTCTGCTGAACTTAATGCAAATGAGGAGCAGCGTTTGCCAAGCGGTAACCAATGCCATCGTTTCAAATGACTTTTCAGTTGGAAGGCTGCAAGTGGAGAGATAAACATTTAAAAATGGACGTACATAAAATTTGAAACAGTGCCGTGGTTAACATTATATTGACATACCAGAAGCAAAAAAATCATTACCATTCAGAATTCTTTAGCCTTTTAAACTTCATATCTCTTCAACTGACGTTCGGTACACGCCCACTCAAAGCGGAGCAAGCGGAGAGAAAGCGGTACATTTCGCTTGCATGTATTTTAGGCGTTAGTGATTGGGTAAAGGGAGAGGCACTTTTTTTTAAACTTCAGCAGAGTCCACACCTCCAACAAATCGTTTCTGATGGTGTCTGTTCCAGACACTCTGTACAAAATAAAATGAAGTACGAGGGGCGGGTTTACCAGGCTAACAGAATGTTGCCTAACCAACCAGTGAACAGAGACAGCGTTCGTGAGCGATGACTTCCACTTTGTGTGCTACATTTGAATTGTAGTGCGTAGGCAGGCTTATAGCCAGGCTAATTGCATACGTGATGACCACACATTAGCGATTGGGTGAAGACAGATCCAATGATTTTAAACTTCAGCATAGTCTACACCTCCAGCAAGAAAATTTTTCTCTATACAGCACAGCCAGAAATGCCATGTAGTACGAGGGGCTGGTTTACCAGTCTTCAAATAACCTGCATCTACAGTAAAATACTGTACACAAGGCTGAGGGTAGAGCCTGCTTTTAAAGTAAGATGGCCTGCTGCCTCTTAAAAGCACACTGCAAGGCAAAGATGTGGGGGAAGTTGTGGGCAAGAAGCGATGCGAAAAAACAACAATATATTTTGTGACATTTTATGCTAAAAGGTTGCTCAAAGTGGTACCCACTGAGTATGTCCGTGGGGGGTTTTAACAAGCCACTGCTGATGATAGTGGCTCTCGTCCTTCCAGTGTGGCTGAGGTATGATATCAGCTAAACACGTGCAGACACACACACAGACACACACACAGACACACACACACACACACACACACACACACACACACACACACACACACACACACCTACACAGACTTTTGAGTGTGAATGAGGTGCTGTCGTAGCTTCCCGAAAGGGCATGGACATAAAACCATCACACAAACACACACACACACACACACACACACACACACACACACACACACACACACACACACACACATACACTTTTCCCTGTCTGTCTGTGTTCGTAAGTGAGGTGCTCTTTGTAGTGGGATGGAGATAAATGGCTTCACTAATGGCTGTTGGCACCTCTGCCATGGTCACTAGCGAGCTTGGGAGGAGACGCACACCAGACAGACACACCGTACTACACCACAAGCCAACAGGGGTACAGTGGGGCTTGATTAAGTGTGGGAGTGGGGGAAACTAAAGCCTGGTTTATACTCGCCATGTCTGTCATGGCGCGTGCAATGTCACTGATGCGCCCGACCCTTTCATACTGCCGCTCGACACCAACCTTTTCCTCATCAGAGGTGTCATAATGCCACAGCAGTCAAGCAGTTGGGAAACCCTTGCAATCAGTGGAGTGAAGTATGACTGAATTGCAGGTTTACATCTTGATTTGGAAATTGAACTGGTTAAATGCTAAATGTTTTGGGTCAGTGTGTGTATTAATTGTGTTTTCAGCAGTATAAGCCAAGTTATGTTGAATGTTTTTCATTAGGAAAGCTGTTATCAGTGATGGACGTAGGATGATAGGGTAAGGCAAAATAAGTTATAACAAGTTGCAACTCTGTATCTATGTTCATTCGTGGATTAAACTGAATAAATCTTAAAGGTGTCATTCCACCAGAAGCCATTTCAGTTTTGAAATACGATAGGCCACTTCGAGCTGCAAAGGCATGCTGCACTTGAAAATGTTCTTTTGATCCCGATTGCCTCCATTAGTCAATGAAAGAAAATAGGCGGAAAAACGAGTAAACAAGAAAAAGGCCAACAAAGTGATGTAAGTTTGTTAATTAGAAAAAGCCATGCCACAGTTGCAGCATTGGACTTGTTTGAAATGACTGCCTGGTTGAGTGTCTGGCTTAAAGCAATGCAATTTGGTCTTAAAATAGTGATGTTTTTAGACAATCTTATGCAAATGTCACCATACCACATGGACGAGACTGTCCAAAAACGTCACTATTTTAAGTCCAGAATACATTGCTTTAAGCCAGCTACTCAGCCAGGCAGTCATTGCAAAAAATAAAAAAAATCTGGTGTATGCACGGCCTCGCAACAAACCCCTAAAATCTGCCACGTGCCATGGGGATCGACGTCATTTTGTCATGAACAGACAGGGTGAGTATAAACCAAGCTTAAGAGCTTGGCGCGCTCACACACATACATAAAACCTGTCCAATTGCTGCCTTATCAGATTGGGCAGACAAACAAGGGAGGCCCAGTAGAAGATGAAATTGCTGTGTTCTGTGATAACTTTGCCAGCTGTTATTGTCACCAATCAGTAAGCTTTGCTTTCTCATTGCAATCTAAGTTCCGGCAAACACAGAGGCGTACACAGCCCTTAGTTATCTGTTAGCAGGACCAACTGAGTAGCACTTAGATACTCAGAGCACATGTTTATTTTGTGGCTGCTTCAGATATGCAGGCCCAATGTTGCCACCTAGAGGTGATGGAACAAAGCGCAGGTGGATACCAACAGCTCCACAGGGATATGCTCTAATGATCCGCCTCTGCTTTTCAACTGCTGACACATGGAAAAAATATTTTAATAAGTGCTGTAGCTAAACACAAAACCCCTGCATGACAACAGACAGAAAAGCCTTGATGCATTCCCGTTGAAAGGGATGCATCATTTGTATGCATCTTTTATCCTTGATGTATTAAAAGCTAGTCTATGCAATCCTCTCAGGCCTAGAACATGCATATTTTTAAATGCACCAATAATAGCCGGAGGTATCTCTGTGTAGCTGAGGAGCGTACTGTAATGATTCAGACAGATATCTGAGTGGCACAGGGACCCATCACACTGCTCGGCCAGTGAGCTTCATTCTGTTTGTTTCATAAAACCAACAGACTCGACAGCCTGGTCCAAATCTACGTTATTAAGCTGGACACCAGGGGAGCCTCCTGCCTCTGTGCTCTGGCCAAGCGATGCGGGTTATTGTTTGCTGCGCCGTGCTGATGGATTACTCGCCGACGCGCTGGCCACGGCCTATCACAGATGCACACCAGAGCTCAGGGGAGAGCAGACAGACCACTCGTCCGCTGCGCGGGTGGGGTGGGGTGGGGTGGGGTGTGGTGTGGTGTGCTGCGTGGTGAACTTACAAACCTGTGTCCCTGGCTATGTAAAGGTCTCAGTGGCTGTTGACCAACCAGAGAGATGAAGGCAAGGCTGGGGTCCACCCAGGGAGTACGTCATCACATGTGGAGATGAGTGACGATTGGGCTCGTTTGACTTCGGCTCTCTTACAGCTGGATGGCTTAACGTGACATCAAACAAAAGTACACAAAATTTCTACAGTGAAATCGGAAAGCAGATTATTTGGCATTATTCTTCTTAACTCCAGCAAAGTTTTAGTAGCTGACGTATGTATGGATGAGATGATGCCAGCTGCTTTCCGACTTGTCATCTGTCATTTGTACTCTAGCCATGTAGCCGCCAGCAAATCTCGTCTGATCTAATTTTACGCCAGGTTAAGCCAGCCAGCCAGAGCGTAGCCAAATCACACATACCAATACTAGCTAGCTTCCAAACTAGGGGCCAGCTATTTTGTCCAGCTCAGAATGCTGTGGCATTGAAGACATGGATCTGAGAAGGTGTACATCTGGATTACAGAGGTGACAAGCTGTTTAAATGTGAATATAAGTAGTTCATTGTAGCATAAGTAGTTAATTGTGCAGTTAAACGAATTACAGTACATGCATACAAACTAGAATGTACACAATTCATAAATCATGTGTTTAATGATACACATCTAATGATATAGGCTTACCTGTAGTGATGTCATATGCGAAATCTGTAAATGTGTAACAGGAGACAGATAAATATATGTACTGTATAATGAGTCCAAAGTACGGTTTAATATGCTGTACAGCATGACTAATTAAAACAAAGATAAAGATTAGTAAAACAGTTACCAGGACAGGTTACTTTGCTTTACTTTGAGATGTCACGCAGTTGGTTGAATGCTCACAATCTCACCTTGCATAAGGCACAGGAGCAGTTCTCTGTCTGCTTTAATCAGAAAAGCCTTTTGGATGCGCTCCATTGCCCTAATCTAAACAAGGTTCAGAACATAAAGTAGAAAACTGTCCTGTAGGTTGTTACAAGAGCAGAACGATATTGATGATGATGTCTACACTGGATGCCAATGAGGTGACAAGCATTCAGATTATCAGCTGTTATTTAATTTGTTTTGGGAAGTGTCTGGAATTTTAACCATTGTCATGTTGTTGGCATTCAGTGAAGACATCACAATTAGTGGAGGCTACTTCTACACCGTTAACAAAGTACACAATTAACACATTCTAATACACGGGCACGAAATAGCCTGCCAGGAGCTTGTGAGGTGCCTGTGAGGGATGTCTAAAAAATGTATTTTCCCTTATTCTCTGTGTGTGCGTGTGTGTATGTGTGCGTGTGTGTGTGTGTGTGTGTATCTGTGTGTGCATGCATGCATGTGTGTGTGTGTGTGTGTGTGAGGCGGTGAAGAGGTGGTTCATGTGTAATCTCTTTGTGTTGTTGTTTTTTTCCATTCCAGAATTCTTTGTTGTCCTGCAACTTCTTTGAATCCTGGAAAAGTTGCGTTCCTGAAAATAGTAAAAGGGATATCGGGATGACAAAAGGTATGCAGGAAAAATTGGATTTAAAAGTGACATAGTACAGCTTCCTATAGTTTCAGTAACATGCACATCTAGGTTTAGATAGGAAGGTTATTGTGATGCAACAGGGTCATCAGAAACAGAGATAGACATACATCATTTTCTTTGCCCACTCTCACTCTAGGCATGGCTTACCAGCCTAGTCATAGCATTTCTCAATTCCAGTGATGTACTTTGTGATTAGTCAGTTGATGACTGGCTGGTCAGCTCACTATATCTAGACTAAAACATTATGCCTTTTTAGGACTGCTTTTGTATGTTTCAGTAGTTCCGTAAGGCATTTGGGCTTCTCCCCTTTACCACAACTGTCAGTCCAATCTGCAAGGGTGCCGCTAAGTAGATCAGGACAATTCATGGAGGGCAGAGCTCTACAGAGGACTATGATATGGTTGGATTGGGGCACCTCTGCTAATTTGTTGCCTCTGCAGAGGGGATGTTTCAGGTTGTAGTCGCATCAAACTGCACTGATTGGATGCTCTTCCTCTTTCTCTGGATCCTCATGCAGTCATTTTTTTGACTGGAAGAACCTATTCTGGGATTTATTACTTCCATCTAGGAACTGAAAAAAGATTATCTACTCTAAAATTCTACAACCAGACATTTATTTTAACTTTAGTTAATGCTGTGCATAATGTTAATGTGGTAAATAAACAAATACAGTTTTAAATATTATTTCATGTGTACAACATGGGGAACAATCATGGGGAATGGCAAAACTTGTTGGACAGCTTATCATTTATCATCACCTATGATTTGTAGGACCAATTTTATATACAATTAAATACATCAAATGTCGCAAGGCTTTAGGTTTTTCTCAATTTAAGTTCTCATATGAAGTCATTTTAGAGTCTTATGTTGTTGTGTATGTATGTTGTATTTTTTAATGGTCCATAGTTGTTAGTGTCAGCCATTGACTTCACAAGGAGAATTTTTATACACAAGACACACAAGCCAAGCTGTGGTGAAAACCCGCCTTTAATATCACGTAACACATCAAAGGTGCTGCTCCTTTTTGCAGATCACTTCTGATGTGGGGTGCTTTCGTGCCTCGGTTTTGTGTCCAGCAGATTCAGTATTATTTGAATTACGTTTTCCTCAGTTTCACATTGCTCTGGGACGTCTTTGTGCTTGCTGTTGTGTTTTTGGATGTGTTCTCTTTCCTCATTATGTGGTGTTTGGCTTGGTCAACAGCACCTGGCTGCCTGAAACTGCACCCTCGAGTATGTCCTCTACAGCTGTATGGAATCAGGTTCAGGTTACTTTATTGGTGCCCGTGGGTAAACTAGCTTTGCAGTCAAGAAGCAGGACATCCTTACATTTTCTGAAACATAATGACATAAAACACATACATTGGACATTGGACAGTAGACATTCGACAGTAGAACAGGTAGATAGCAGTACATGACCACACTGACGTATGCAGTTGACTTTGCATGTGCAAATATAACTGCAATACAGTACATCAATGAAGTGCTTTGTGCAGTTGATGCACTAGAGTAATTACAGTACATGGCCAAGTGCTTTATGCGTTATATACAGATAAATTCATTTTACAGCCTATTTAACAAAGTGATTGCAGCTGGAACAAAGCTATTTTTAAATCTTGTGGTTCTACAAACAGGGGCTATTAGCCTCCCCATGAGAGCAACTCTGCATGACCCCTTGGTATCATTATTTGTGTGGAGAAACGTGGTTACCAAGGTACCCTCACTTACTGAACCAGTTAATAAGATGAGGTGCCATTTCCCTTTTTTGAAATATCACATTCTGCGATCACATGGGGATGAACGAATGGCTATTCCTATTTGGTCAGTGGCCCTTAACTTACAGTAGTTGGTTGGTGGTACTCTTTACAGCAATAGCACCAACATTTACGTTAAAGCTGTCATTACAGCAGTAAATTTATGCCACAAACTGACTCACCAGTTGAGATAGACCCCAGCCCGTAATGGCTGTGTGTCTTCTGATCACAGGAAACCATCACATTGAGTTTGACTTTTAGGCTAGTTTTAGTAAAGCTTTACTTTTTTTGTGATTAAGAACCATATCTGGTAAGTTATACCACTTGTATACTATTATCTGCCATCATGCCATTCAGGTTCATTTGATCCTCAGTCCTCACTGACCCATTAAGTCACTCCCTAGTCGTGGTCTTGACAGTAAACCATAAGATCCTTTGCTTGCATATCTTGCATAAAATGTCTTTATACAAATCCTCTTTTTCCTCATCCACTTCCTTCTTCTGATAATAATAATAAAAATAATAATAATAATAATAATAATAATAATAATAATAATAATAATAATAATAATAAACTTTACTTGTATAGCACAATTCATACATGCAAGATGCAGCTCAAAGTGCTTTACAGTTTAGCAGGGTTGTTACAGGACAACATTTCTTGTAGTCCAGTATCGCCGGAGCAGATGAATACATTACTCTTGCGTGTACACGGGTGGAAATAAATGATTTCACCATCTCCTTCACTGTCTATCAAACAACATGGCACATTCTCTATTTTCTTTTAATAATATAATATAATATAATATAATATAATATAATATAATATAATATAATATAATATAATATAATATATAATTGCTACATCATTTAACACATGGCGCCACTTTTCTATTACACCTATAATCAAGTCTACAGCTCACTGCACATTAATAATGTAGTTCCTGAGCAGAAACCAGATTAGTATAATATAACAGTGAATGACACCTGGTGAATTTAGTGAAAAAAAATGTGTTAGGTAATCACTTAAGCCATCAGGGACAGAGGAGAGAGAGAAAGAATCGTTGACTGTAAAACTGACACATAGAGAAAACTGACTGGTTGGTGTTCAGAGATTGCAGAAAGAGAAATCACTCAGAATGCTTTCTTTGTCACTCTCATGCCATGTCTATCACTCTCACCCTTGGCTGCCTCACTTGCAAACACTTCATTTCAAAATATGATATAGTACATAATTCACAGGCACCTGGGAGCCACCATTAAAATACATTAAACTCCCATACTGGCAGAGGTGCAATGTCGGTTTTATAATAATACTGCCCTGATATGTAGGTTCTCATCCATCCAAGTGATGGAAGTCATAGGTGCTGAGCTGTAAAGCAATTCTTCTTTTTTGCAGATTTAAGATGGTGCACCTCTCATCCAAAAGGCCTCCTCGCAGTAAACAGGAGCCAAAACACCAACCAGTAACATGCAGAATAGTAAGAGATGGAATACTGTGGTTCTGTATGTGGGCTGGGTTCTCAGAGAAACTAAGGAGATGACTCTCCAAACACACAACATCACATTGCTTTTCAAACCCAGCAACACACTGTTACGTTCTAGTCTCGGGTCAAAGGAATTTTGGTGGTGAAAGCAAAGCAAGTACAAAACTGTGATAGTTTATTTACAAGTGATAATAATTGTGAAAAAGTGAAAACTGGAAATTGGATATGGAACTCAAGAAAATCTCATTCAAAAGCTCAAAAAACGAATTTGACAGAGCCCAAAAAACAAGCTGGCCGTTCACAGTCAAGTTCAAAAAGCTGGCAGTGGCGTGAAAGCGGTGTGACGATCCGAAAGCCCTCCTCCACAGCAGGTGAAGCACCCTTTTTAAATGAGCGTAGCGTCAATCAGACACTTAGGAGGGGGCAGCCAATTATCCCCATCAGCTGTGCAGCAAACGTTCTGGAAAACAAGTGAACACACAGGAGAAAGAGCCGAGGAGCTAACACACCCCTAGACACAAACCCGTCCACCCCAAGGACAAAATATCTACACACAAGTTTAGCATGCACCGTAGTGCACTGAGTGGTGCTCAGATACAGTATGTACAGTGGAGAAACAAAGCAACTTCTCCACGAAGACACACAACATAAAGGGGCCGACCTCATCAGTGCAAGCCTCAGGGCTCAGTCACACCAAACACTGCGCATTCAGCGCGTGGCCGTTTTCTGTCCGTATTCGTTTAGAATGCATGTTAACAAATTAGACTGTTCCCACCGCACGCGTGATTTGCGCGTATTCTGTCCCTATACAAACATATTGTATACGGATACGCGCTGTACGCGCTCAAGTCGGTGTGAATGAGCCCTCAGCAGTACATCTAGAACTAACCAGAGTAACAAAAAAAACACCTTTTTAAGGATGCTGATGTGCGCATTTTGGACAGAAGAGGCAGATGGTTTGGAGGAGCAGTAAGGGAGGCCTGGAGCTGAAGTAACCAGCTGTGAAATTGAACACTTTGTAGCAAATAATGATTTGGAATAAGACAGTTAAACAGTGCAAATACATAGCTTATTTAATAAAGGATTTTGTGAGTTTTCAGAGGAAGCTGGGGTTTACCTAAGGAGGAGATCCTGGCTTTAGAAAGTAAAAATCCTGTCATGTATTCCTTCTGCCTGTGCACTTAACACAGGTATTGTTTTTTTTACTAATTAACCATTCTACCTGTCTGATGATTTATGTGGTTACCAATCTACCTGTTTGTGATTATTTGTGTGGTTTTTAGAATCAGTTGGTGAAATATGTGGGTTTTTTTTTACTTTTTGAAAGTTTAAAGAAAAAGTTTAAAGTAAACTTTTTAAAATAAGAACAGTGTTCTTTGCCAAACCAAGCTTGGTGCACTGCTGTAAAATCAATATACGTAACCTTCCTGAAATATTCAACGATATATATAACTAGACAACTGGCACCAAAACTGGTACTTGGACAACATCTACTAAATCAGTATTGACAACCAATAGCTAATTTTCTTGACATCAAAAAGATAATATTTAAGATTAAGTTCAAGAATGTATTGTCCCACACAGCACAACTGTTCTACCGATCAGGCTACACATACAGGAGCCTAATTTAGAAAAACAAAATCCTCAAATAACCAGTTTACTGTATAAGGTACATTATGCTACATAGTATTAAAAACACCTAAAATAATCCGTTGATTTACCAGTTTCCCTGTTGTTAAAGTCAGAAAAGTCAGACCTGCACCTGACCTTGGTCTAAACCTCCTCATCTGGATAAACATGAGCTTTCAAGGGTCACATTTTACAGCATTGCCACTACAGAGGAAAGGTCATTAGATCCCAAGAGTCAAAATTTAAAAGTATTTTTAATAAAAAAAGTTGTTATATAACTTTTGTCTTTCCATTCCTATGTAGTCAGAAAGAGCCTACAGTTTTATCTGTCCTTCCAAGAAAAAGTAAGCATCTTTCTCATAAACCGTGTGCTCAATTTCATAATGTGTATTACATGTGTTATTGTGGCAAAATAAAATTTAAAAAATGAGCTGAGCTTTAAAAAGGTCAACAGGAAACATATGCAGTAGTGGAGAATTTTGACTGGTAAGCTTATTTAAAAAAAAGAAGGAACAAGAGAGCTGTCTCCCTCTCCAGCTGTCAAACTTGAGAACAGATTGCATCTCTTTCATTGCTGCTGTGGGAGTGTAGTAAGCCACATGGACACAATAATGATATTTGCTGGATGAAAAAGCTGTTTGCTGGTGCTTAAACTTTAGATGACATAGTATCGGCTGTCAACTGATATCTGCCTTGGTACAATGGTGTAAAACCATTAAATTCATAAAGGTCAAATCGACAGAGCTCTGCCATATTGTGAGGGCTGGATTGTCATTTCACTTACATTTTATTAGGTTATATTTCGCTAAAGATTCTCTGCATTTACCTTTCTGATGTAAAGCCTTGTTCGTTAGCTCATTACACATGTGTTCTTGGGTTGGTTCTTCTTAGCATGTGTATTTGTGTGTTAAAGTGTACATCTATGCAGGTGTGCATACTTCTGAGTGTGCATACACATACACACACAAGCAACATATGCACACACAGACACACAGACACACACACACACACACACACACACACACACACACACACACACACACACACACACACACACACACACACACACACAAACATGGTAATAAACATGGAATATATACATATTTTTGCGAACTTCCATTTCACATGCATACTGCCAATTTGATCTTTTTCTACAAAGTAGTTTGAACTACTTCAGACTGCTTTAGTGAACAAAAGTAGATTTCTCCCTGGGCTACACTAGGGAAAATTATAGATGTAGTTCAACTTCTTCTAGTGTTAAAAAATCATTGGTTTGCAATGCAACAATTTGAAGGTAATTTCCTCAATACTGCTTTTCACTTTGTCTCACTAAATGTTGTTTGGTGACATAGGTAACATTGCCATTTGCCAAAAGCTTTATGGTCCATTGAAATGGATAAATCCTAATGTTCTTCAAAGGAACCTTATAAAGAATAGAAATGCCAGTATAATTTGCAGCAGAAAAACTAGACCTGGCCTTTTAATCACATTGTATCAAGCACTAATGGAATCGTACCAAGGACCAAAAGCTTCTGTGTAAAATGAATAGGGTACTCAAATGAATTACTACATTTAGGGGATTAAAGAATAACACGGGGATATGCAGTACACAACTGCGAAAATAATCACAATTCTTCTCAGGCAACTGTAAAATAAATTCTACACAATCTACAAACCAAGGAATACCTTAAGAAAGGAAAAGGCAAGCATGCAGGGCAACTCAGGTGAGCATCCAAGAATGCATGGAAATATTCTCACAGCAAACAACATTAAGAGTGTGAAGAGCTGGTGTCAAGGCTAGGCAAGATCGCCCATAGACACAATGAACATTGCTAGCATATGAGACAACACTCGAACATACCGAAGATTAAACAATGTGCTCAATATAACAATATAACTATTGGCTGATCACTAGCTGTTGTAATGATGTGTCAGAATAGAGGTGCTTGTGGTTCAATACAATCAGCATGGAATCATAATCTACAGTGCTAAACATATGAAATATTTTATAAAGAATGTGGACAAAGAGAAAATCAAAGAACGCTGTTGATGCCCCTACCTACAGTACTAGGCTACCATAAGATGTTCCTCTGTATGTGTGATTATTATGTGTATTCCTGTGTATGTGTATATATTGTGTGTGGCTGTTTATTTATGTGACTCTGACCATAATAATTGAAAGTAGTGGGCATGTGTTAGCCACTGTGTGTGTGTGTTACATGACGATGTGTGTGTATTTATGTGCATTTATGTGCGTCAAGGTTAAGGCCAATGTATTATTATTGTCCCCAGGGGGCAATTTGTTAGGCAGTCAACCGAGAAATACACACACCAACAATACATACAAAATTACAACCACAGATTAAAAGTACACATAAGAGCATCTATCGATATGAATACTGACAGGCACTAAAAACAGAAAGTATTTAAAAGGATGATTACAGCAGGGATAGCTGAATTTTGTTCATGTGATAAACTAAATGTATTTATATGGATCACATACTGGCACCTATAAATCTCAAAGTTTTTCAGGTCATCTGAATCAAAAAGGACCACCTTATCCATAACCTGTGATGGGGCACAAAATGATGAGACACAGAGTATAGGATGGCACTTGCTGTAGACCAGTATGCTTAATTATGACCGCCGCTAGCGAAGCTAGCGAAAGCGGTCATATTGGAGTTGCTGCAAAATTTTTCCCTTTTTTTTTTTTTTTTATTTTTTTTTTATTTTTTTTTTTCACCGATTTTTCGTCAACGATTCCCGGGACACTGAAACTCGGGGAGACATGAATGTTTGTAGGCATGTAGCCCAAGAAGTTTGTGAGCGAATAACGCCTTTTGGTCCCCCAGGGCCACCCCCCCGCTGTGCCAGTGTCCGTTAAAGAGGGGGAGACCGGCAAAAGTTTTTGCTGAATAACTCAATGAACGTTTCACCCAACAACATGAAATTTTTGTGATATGTCGGTGTTACAGAGACGTATCGACCCAGCCCATAAACTCTCACTTGAAGCATAGCGCCACCTAGTGATAAGGGTAAATGCAAAAATTGGGATTTTGAGTTGCCAATATCTTGGACCGAGAAGGTGGGAACTGCGCAAAATACGTTATGCACAATCACCACAAAGACCTCTAACACCACAGAACATGCCATAAAATTTGGTCCATAGGGGGCGCTGTAATTGTAGAAAATGTCATTTTGCCTATTATCTAGACAATGCTTACGTTTACAACAATTTTTTTTTTATCGTGAAATCTATTGACCCTCACGCATTGAAAACACTGGTCGACGCCCACTTCCAACGAAAAAAAATTCCGTGAAATTTTAATATTGCGAAAACGAATCTGAACGAACTCGTCATAGGCCGTTCATGTGAATCTCACCAAATTTGGTATATGTCATCTACAGACAATGCTGACAAAAAGTTATCAAAGGATTTATCTTGAGATAAACCGTTCCGAAGTTACACGTCAATGAACATTTAACACGTAGCTTAAAATTTTTCAAATGGCCGTATCTTGGCTAATAATTGCTCAAATTTGGTCAAAGTTGACATTCCATCTCTAAACAGATTTCTTTTCATGTGTACTAAATTTTGTGACATTTCGTCATAGGGGGCGATGTTTATTGGCGAAGCTAGGTGTCAAAAAACAGTTTTTGTTAAATAACTCGCCAACAATTTTGCCCAAGACAACGATTTTGCGTTAGTATGTCGGTGTTACAGAGATGTATCGACCCAGCCAATAAACGCTCACTTGAAGCGTAGCGCCACCTAGTGATATGAGTGAATGCAAAAATTGGGATTTTGAGTTGCCAATATCTTGGACCGAGAAGGTGGGAACTGCGCAAAATACGTCATGCACAATCACCACAAAGACCTCTAACACCACAGAACATGCCATAAAATTTGGTCCATAGGGGGCGCTGTAATTGTAGAAAATGTCATTTTGCCTATTATCTAGACAATGCTTATGTTTACAACAATTTTTTTTTTATCGTGAAATCTATTGACCCTCACGCATTGAAAACACTGGTCGACGCCCACTTCCAACAAAAACAATTTCCGTGAAATTTTAATATTGCGAAAACGGATTTGAACGAACTCGTCATAGGCTGTTCATGTGAATCTCACCAAATTTGGTATATGTCATCTACAGACAATGCTGACAAAAAGTTATCAAAGGATTTATCTTGAGATAAACCGTTCCGAAGTTACACGTCAATGAACATTTAACACGTAGCTTAAAAATCTTCAAATGGCCGTATCTTGGCTTTTAATTGCTCAAATTTGGTCAAAGTTGACATGCCATCTCTAAACAGCTTTCTTTTTATGTGTACTAAATTTTGTGACATTTCGTCATAGGGGGCGATGTTTATTGGCGAAGCTAGGTGTCAAAAAACAGTTTTTGTTAAATAACTCGTCAACAATTTTGCCCAAGACAACGATTTTGTGTTAGTATGTCGGTGTTACAGAGATGTATTGACCCAGCCCATAAACTCTCACTTGAAGCATAGCGCTACCTAGTGATATGGGTAAATGTAAAAATTGGGATTTTAAGTTGCCAATATCTTTGACCGAGAAGGTGGGAACTGCACAAAATACGTCATGCACGATCACAACAAAGACCTCTAACACCACAGAACATGCCATAAAATGTAGTCCATAGGGGGCGCTGTAATTGTAGAAAATGTCATTTTGCCTATTATCTAGAGAATGCTTATGTTTACAACAATTTCTTTTTTATCGTGAAATCTATTGACCCTCGCGCATTGAAAACACTGGTCGACGCCCACTTCCAACGAAAACAATTTCCGTGAAATTTTAATATTGCGGAAACGAATCTGAACGAACTCGTCATAGGCCGTTCATGTGAATCTCACCAAATTTGGTATATGTCATCTACAGACAATGCTGACAAAAAGTTATCAAAGGATTTATCTTGAGATAAACCGTTCCGAAGTTATACGTCAATGACCATTTAACACGTAGCTTAAAAATCTTTAAATGGCCGTATCTTGGCTTTTAATTGCTCAAATTTGGTCAAAGTTGACATGCCATCTCTAAACAGCTTTCTTTTTATGTGTACTAAATTTTGTGACATTTCGTCATAGGGGGCGATGTTTATCGCCGAAGCTAGGTGTTGAAAAACAGTTTTTGTTAAATAACTCATCAACAATTTTGCCCAAGACAACGATTTTGTGTTAGTATGTTGGTGTTACAGAGATGTATCGACCCAGCCCATAAACTCTCACTTGAAGCATAGCGCCACGTAGTGATAAGGGTAAATGCAAAAATTAGGATTTTGAGTTGCTAATATCTTGGACCGAGAAGGTGGGAACTGTGCAAAATACGTCATGCACGATCACCAGAAAGACCTCTAACACCACAGAACATGCCATAAAATTTGTTCCATAGGGGGCGCTGTAATTGTAGAAAATGTCATTTTGCCTATTATCTAGAGAATGCTTACGTTTACAACAATTTTTTTTTTATCATGAAATCTGTTGACCCTTACGCATTGAAAACACTGGTCGACGCCCACTTCCAACGAGAACAATTTCCGTGAAATTTTAATATTGCGAAAACGAATCTGAACGAACTCGTCATAGGCCGTTCATGTGAATCTCACCAAATTTGGTATATGTCATCTACAGACAATGCTGACAAAAAGTTATCAAAGGATTTATCTTGAGATAAACCGTTCCGAAGTTACACGTCAATGAACATTTAACACGTAGCTTAAAATTCTTCAAATGGCCGTATCTTGGCTTTTAATTGCTCAAATTTGGTCAAAGTTGACATGCCATCTCTAAACATCTTTCTTTTCATGTGTACTAAATTTTGTGACATTTCGTCATACGGGGCGATGTTTATCGCCGAAGCTAGGTGTTGAAAAACAGTTTTTGTTAAATAACTCATCAACAATTTTGCCCAAGACAACGATTTTGTGTTAGTATGTAGGTGTTACAGAGGCATATTGACCCAGCCCATAAACTCTCACTTGAAGCATAGCGCCACCTAGTGATAAGGGTAAATGCAAAAATTGGGATTTTGAGTTGCCAATATCTTGGACCGAGAAGGTGGGAACTGCACAAAATGCATCATGCACGATCACCACAAAGACCTCTAACACCACAGAACATGCCATAAAATTTGGTCCATAGGGGGCGCTGTAATTGTACAAAATCTCATTTTGCCGATTCCTTGCCTTCACAAATCAGTCCTTCACACTACACATTCAAAACCCACATCCATGCCCACTTACAGGAAATCATTTCCACAGAAATTCTCACCTCACAACACTGCTCTATCACACACTCATCACACCAACAGTTCCCACATTTCAATATACTGCGGCGGTCATACCATGTACCGCTATGCGGTACATCTAGTTAATTACTATACCAGAACTCTGTCAAACTGGACCTAGATTGCAAGCTTAACACCATAAAAAGCATGTATGCTGTCTGAAAATACCTTTTGGGTTAGTGCACACTTTATTGCATTGGCACTTGTGAAAAGGCAGCAGCCCCTCCTTTTCACGAACACGCCAACCTCTCCTATCCCCTCCATGTAAACTGACTGCGTTTCCCCATAGGCACACACAGACACCTGCACACACACGCACGTTAATTGGGTCTCCTACACGCGGAGCCGGCAACCGCATTTGGAGTCCTGATACCGCTAAACAATTAAACTTTGCAGTTACTCACCGGAGTTTCCCAACATCACAGCGTTTGGTGAGGTACCCGCCGATTTCGCTCCACAACTCATTCCACGCCGTTAATCCATACATTTCAAACACAAACGCTGACAAACACTTCCTTGTTCCCCAAACTTTCCTCCCGTGAGGAAACCCGAGCCCCAGTAAGCGTCAAACTTTATTCCCCACGCAGACGCTTGAAAGGGACTGGTTTTCTGCGGGGATGAAGCTGTCGTATATATTTTGTAAATATTGTACATTATGCTGTTATACCATGTAGTTTGCAATGTAATTAACACCACAATGCATTTATTCATTTGCAAATGAATTATTGTGTGTGAATGTGTTTTAATAGTTGGAAATAGTAGGAATATGACGTTGCCTTGTTCACCATTTCACCTGTTCAGTTGGTTTCAACCAATCTTCCAATCATTCCATTTTCCCATCAAGCTCAGTGTATTTAAGCTGCCCAGTTTTTAGTCTTGGTGTGGAGAGCTAGGAGAAAGTATGGTGTTTGGTGTCTGGAGAAGCTGTAAGTTGCGAGATTGTGAATTTGACTTTAAGAATTATTGTAAATAGTGCTTTGTTTAAAACAACCCTTGAGTTGATTTTTGTTTTGCATTTTTGAAAGTTTTTTTTTTTGTTATTTACCGTTACACTTTTGAGCACTGTAAATAAATCTGCACCTCCTTTTTGCACCGGATTCCTTAGTTGTGTATAGTTTTTTTTACCACCATCCTGCGGTGAAGGTGGGCCGGACGGTCCATTTTTTCACAGCACTCTATGAAAAGAAAAACACTTGTGTGAGAGTGTCTGTTGTCCCCCCATTTGCTAATCTCCATCTCCACAGCAATTATCTGGATCTGAGTATTCCTTTTCACTCACTCACTGGCACTGTTAAACACATCTTCCGAAGGACATGAATCATATATATTTTTTTTAATCCAATGAATTACTTAAGCTCAATAGGCCGTGAACGTTTGAATAAAGAATGAAATTGCAGCAGCATTGTGAGGAAAATGACCCTGGGAGCCTATTTATTCATACAGCTCAGATAATGGAGAGCAAAGGTGTGTGTGTGTGTGTGTGTGTCTGTGTGTGTGTGCGTGTGTGTGTGTGCGTGCGTGTGTGTGTGTGCGTGTGTGTGCGTGCGTGTGTGTGCGTGCATGCGTTTGTGCATTTTCATGTGTGTGCGTGTGCATGCGTGTACATTTCCGTGTGTGTCTGTGTGTGTGCATGTATGTGCATGTGCATGTGTGTGTGCGTGTGTGTGTGTGTGCAAGTGTGCGTGCATACGTGCGTGCATGCATGTGTGCATTTTGAGGTGTGTGCGCGTGCATGCATGCACATTTCCGTGTGTGTCTGTGTGTGCATGTGTGTGTGCGTGTGTGCATGAGTAATACACTAACTCTTCTTGGTTATATCATGTTGGCAGCTGCTTGTTATGACATCAGCTGTCTGCTCACACACACACAGGCGCGTGTGTGCATTTCCATGTGTGTGCGCATGGACACATGGATGCGTGTGCATGTCCGTGTATGTGTGTGTGTGTGTGTGTGTGTGTGTGTGTGTCCTGCATGCCCATTCTCTCTGGCTGGCTCAAATGAATGCAATCAGCTTCTCATTCATCTTCCAATCGTGTCATCTGGCAGGATAAAGTAGCGCCTTACTATTTTATTGTTTTTTTTTTTCCCCCAAATCTGGTGCAATCTCCATGTGGCAATCTACAAACTAAAATGAATACATAGGCAAAACAGACGTGGCTTGGATTCATTTTGTTTTGACATGTTTTTCTCTTTTTTTCCCCTTCAATCGAACACGTCACAATAAAAGTTAACTCACCAAAGGAGGCAGATTTATAAGTTGCCAATGTATGAACCAAACTCAACTGAACATAGAGTAAGTACACCATGTGTAACCACTGCCATTTTAGTTGTTAGTTGTTAGTTATTAACTACTGTCAAATGAGCAGCTAAAGTAGGGAGCTCTGCCCTTATATGCGTTAATGCATTCCATTTGCAGTCGGAGCTCAGTTTCCGAGTGGTTGTGCGCATTTAAAAGCAGGAAGTAACCTAACCCTGCATGCTTCTGAGTCTCGGACGGCCACCCTAAAAGTCGGAAGACCACAGAGCACCCCGAGTTCACAATTCACAACTGCGGCTTCACAGTTCAAACAGGTTGGGTGAATGCTACAGTATTTTCCATTAATACATTTGTTATGATGTTTAGTAATAATAAGTGTCATTTTAGTCAATACTACATACTATTACAGTCACGTTATTCGTGAAATACAGCATTACAGTGTTCTTTATCAAGTGTCAATCTGAGTTTGCCAAATTTGGAACACATCCAAACCGTTTTCTGTTGTGTTTTAGTGGACGTGAGGTCAGTCAGAATCAGGAGGCAATCTTAGAGACAAATGGCACCATTAGTTCCCCCATGACCCTTGGCACCATGGGAGCTGTAGTTCTTATTAAGCATACACAACAGGCCATGATTGGTGAGCATACCCACCCAGAGATCCCCCTTAGGTGGGACACAGATCTTTGCTGTCATGGTAGTGCCCGTGCTCTTACACCAACATAAAACCGAAGGCTCATGATCCCAGCCTTCTCTGGTATCTTTCCTTTATGAGACATTTTATTCACCCATAAAAGTCCCATGTTTCATCCACGTAGACTGTATCCTAATGACCCATCACATCCATTAAGGCACCATAACTCATTTCTGCTGTCCCCCTCCTCTCTCTGTAATATAGAATTAATGGTGTATTTTAATGAAAAGTTTTATTTCAGCCTAAAGTACAATGGCCTTTTTTGTTGTGTGTGTGTGTGTCTATGTCATTCTGTAGCCGGTATTGTGTGCATGTGTGTGTGTGTGTGTGGTACACTAACTCTTCTTGGTAATATCATGTTGCCAGCTGTTTGTTACGACATCAGCAGTCTGCTCACACACACACACACACACACACACACACACACACACACACACACACACACACACACACACACACACACACACACACACACACACAGGTGTAGCCCCACCTCTGATTCCATCATTCCATGTGCAGTGTCATCTTCCTCTGGAGACATATTGCCTTGTTTGGAAGGGTGAGGATAAAGGCACTGGAAGAAAGAAAGAAAGAAAGAAAGAAAGAAAGAAAGAAAGAAAGAAAGAAAGAAAGAAAGAAAGAAAGAAAGAAAGAAAGAAAGAAAGCAGAAACGAAAGAAACTGAGTGAATTTCTTCATGGGTATATGGATGGATGAATGGAATAATTAAAATGTATTAAGAAAAGAGAAGGAGAGAAGAAAAGGAGAAACAAGAAGAAAAAAGGCCATGAGAGTGAGGTAAAAAAAACCACAAGACTACAAAGAGAATTCCTAGACTTACAAACAAAAGTCATGGAGCTGTACAATGTTTGAGCACCTGGGTGGCGTGTACAGAAACGCGATGTTGCCACAAGCAGACTATGGAGCACGTAATTGAAAACCAAGACACAAAACTGACTGAGACCCCCAATAACCCGCAAAATAAAACATAATAACAGACCAGGAGTCGGGGGAAAGAAGGCAGAAGCCCCTCTGAGATTGTTCCAGGCGTCAAAGGAAGCAGTAAATAGACGCTATGGCACGAGCACACACACACACACACACACACACACACACACACGGGCACACACACACACAAACACACACACACACACAAACACACACACACAAACACACAAACACACACACATTCCAGCTGCTTGCATCTATCCAACCCGTACCCTATAGGCAGCATCCTGAAGGAAGGCTGAGATACAGGAGGCAATGTTGTATTTATACCTCTCTTTTTTATTTAATGCCCCCCACCATCCACCACCACCCCCCATCCCCTGAGGAGCAGCCCATCTCGAGCATCAATCCTGGGTCGGCCAGTGCCTCTCCTCTTGTCTCTAGCCTGGAGCAGTAGAGGTTGCACTGATGGAACTCGGCAGGCTGCTTTTAGCCTCTCTTAGTTCAGGACAAACAGCCCGACCACCACTCTGAAATGACCCAAGACAGTACGTTAGGAGCCAGACAATCACACAGGCGCACACACACACACACACACACACACACACACACACACACACACACACACACACACACACACACACACATAGTGTGGCGGAAAGTGAGGTGTGTGTGATGAGGAGGGGAGTATATCTATGTCTATGTCTGTGGGTGTACCCATGGGGAACACACACACGCACACACACTACCACACACACACGCACACACACTAGCACACACACACGCACACACACTAGCACACACATGACTGATGTGCTTAATGGACAACAAGAAGTGTTTTCAATAGTTCATGAGAGTGGGTAAGATACATAACTTTGTCTGTAGACAGAAATCACACATGCACACGCACGCACACACACACACATAAGACATGCATGCACACACACACAAATGTACGTGCACACACACACACAGACACACACAAATACACACAGTATTTGCAGGAAGCACTGCGCTGCTTTCCTTGTCAGTAGAACCTTTTTTTTCCCTCACACACACACACACACACACACACACACACACACACACACACACACACACACACACACACACACACACACACACACACACACACACACACATACCAAATACACCAAACACACACCAAATACACACACACACACACACACACCCAAATACACACCCACCTTAATGGGCACAACTCTCTGTATTTTACTGACAACCTGTTTAAAGTTGTGTTGCATCAGATCCCTTCCTCCAAACACACATAAATTTGTGAATTTGCTCAAGGATTTTTTTCCTGTTTTGAGAAACTTTTCTTGCAGCATTCAGTCTTCCGTCCCTCCGAATTGCAGTAAGGACACAAACCTGCATGTCGAAGTGCACAGCCTTAGCCTTCACAGACATTAGATGAATACTACGTGGACACTTTTTGACAGCTCATCTCAATCTGTGCTGAGGTAGGTTTATTATTGTACTGAAACAGACAACCACAGAAAAAAACAAGCAGCCTGCAGTGAATGTTTTCTCTCATATATTTCGTCTCCTGCTTACACTGTGGGGGAATGAGATTGCAGATAAACAAAAAAACAAAAAACAAAGGCCAAACAATAAACTAAGATGGCTGCTTCCCTCAGGAAGCCAGAGCTCGATTAACAGCCCTGAGTTGAGACTGTATGAAGTACACATCTCCGATGCTAATAAAGGCTCGATGTTTTTCTCAGAGAATCCAAGCGATCTTCGCCACAAGCGGAATGCAATATTAAAGCAGAGTTGTGAGTGCTGAGTGGTGGGTGGGGTGTGGGAGGGAAGAGAGAAACACACGCACACACACACACACACACACACACACACGCACACACACATGAGGGAGAGAAGTGAGGTATTTACCCCTCTGAGAGTGATAGATTGAGTTCTGGAATGGCTGACACCTTATGAGAAACCTGCAGCAAAACAGGAAGAGGTGAGCAGGAGGGTAGCAGGAGAAGAGACTGAGAGAAGGAGAGAAGGGGAGAGGAGGATTGAGAGGAGAGGGGAGGAGAGGAGAGGAGAGGAGGGGAGAGGAGGATTGAGAGGAGAGGAGAGGAGAGGAGAGGAGAGCAGAGTGGGAAGGAGGAAAGACGGTCTCTTTGCATTCTTTGCGTGTCTGCAGAGTAGCCCAAGGGAAGGTTCGCCAATCCCATTGTCTAATGTAGCACATCAAATTCTACACCAGTAATGCAAGCTAAGCACAAAGCGCTGATCCTGCAACTCATTTCTCTTCTCTCAATGTCATTTGGGGGGGGGGGGTTATAGTGTGAAAAAAAGTAATGATTTGCCCCACACACACCCCCCCCCCTCCTCCTCTTTTCCCCCTCAGTTCCTTCTCTTTTTTTTCCCTCCATCGTCTCTATTTTTAGAAACAAATGTTTTAGTCCAGCTCCATGGATCCAGGGTATGTATATAGCGTGCGAGTGAGTGAGTGTGTATGTATCCATGTAAGGCAACATTAGCAGGCAGAGCACAGGACACACACAGTGAGCGTGTGTAAGTTTTAGATTGGACCTGATGTGTGGACCAAGTCAGGCAGCATTGCTTGTGCCTCCATCTGGTATATCATGCTATAATGAGCCGTAGTAGTGGTGTTACATTCACTGGCGATCACAAGATGTGAGACTGAAATGGTAATTTTATAGAGATAATTAGAGATTATTTTTCTCAATGATGACCTTGTAATGGGGGTATAAATCAGAAAGACAAAAATAACTATGGTGACTCAGTCCAAATATTAATAGAATTACTGCTGATGCAACTTGGGAGAAATAACACTTGGAATGTGCAATCAGGCCTCGGAATGAGAAATGTGATGTGATGGGAAGAGTTTCTTTTATAGATGGTTGACAGATCTTCCAGTGTTGCTGTATAATGAGACACCTAATCAGATGTAAAACGTTTATCTGTGTTCTACATTAGAAACGTTATTTGGTGCATGTGATAGTTATTAAAATAATGTTTGATTGAAATGTCTACTGAGAGATGCTGTACCACAGTGCATAGTCAGGCAAGCTAGTAAATGAACACATTTTCCCATTGTGTTAACTCATGTAGACACAATGACTTCTGTGTTTTAAGAATATGTCATGCCGAGAATGTAGATTAATTCTGCTCTCTCTCTCTCTCTGTCTCTCTCTCTCTCTCTCTCTCTCTCTCTCTTTCTCTGTCTATCTATTTATCTATCTAAATTGGTCACTGTGAACTGATTGGGGAATGGATGTTTCCACACTTCTGTGGCACAATGACTGAGACTGACTTCTACCAGGAAGTCTACATATGGAATTTTTGTCATAAGACCTAAACACACCCCACCCCACCCCACCCCACCTCATCCCACCCACCCCACCCACACAGAATCCACACTGAGAAAAAAAATCATTCTCCCTCCTTCTCCTAAAACCCTCCATGCCCAGCTCAACACTGACATCTCCCTTTGATGCTGGCCCGGGCATTCAAAGAAATCTGACAGGCCTGTTAAGTTATAACCCCCACTAAAGAAAAGAATCATGGGCAGTCACGACTGAAGAGATTCCAGGACGGCTCGCCATCAAAAGGATCAGCTTCTTCTTTCCTTCGGATTTGACTGCCAAAGCTGCTAATATTGACTGGTGTCTAAGCACGGCTTCCACAGGGGCCAAACCACCACTCAGAATCAACTTGGAGGGGAAAGGAAGGAAATAAAAGGGTTATTGAGAGAATGTGTGTGTGTGTGTGTATGTGTGGAGGGTGGGGGGTATGTGTGTGATAGTGTGTGTGGGGGGGTGGAGATTGAAAATAATTTCCATGCTCTTTGTTTAAGAATATCCCTACAGAAAAAAGGGCAGAGAAGATGAAGAAGTTGAAGTTTAACTTCTTAAACCTCTAAAACTGCTGCTGTCGATCTCACCCTCACCATCCCACCCCACCCCTCACCCCCCACTCCTGAGCCATGACATCCCCCAAAACACTCATTACATTTAGGGTATTATCAAAAGGGCAGCCAGGGAAAGAAAAAAATCTTACCGCATGAAGAGAAAGGTTTTTTATTTGACTGATTTCCCACCACAACTCCTGCAGGGACCGGTGGATTATTGCTAAGGCTAAAAATGTCTGTGTCCTCATATTGCGTGACCCCAATAGCAACGCAAGAGAAATGAAGAGAATTGGAAGAAGGGATATGAAAAGACAGGCGCTTTGCTCTGCGGGGTCGACCACAGACACTATGTTTGCTGTCATTTATAATTGCTGTGCTTGATCCTTAAGACTGATCACTCCACTCACTCTATATATAAACTGTGACACGTTCAACCAGGATTATAAAGTACTGTAGAAAGCTAATGTGGAGGTTAGCCGTGACAGGGTGACCAGGAAGGGGAAGTCGCCTGTCAAAAATGCCTGAACACATTTGATCACATCTCTCACCAATCTGCTGGCACAGTTGGACCTCCATTAGCATCACACTGCAGGATACGAGTGGGCGAATTCACATGGTTGAAGAGCTCAATTTGAACTGCACGGCTGTTCTGAGCAGTCTTAAAGGGCTCTGCATTCAAATGACTTCACAAGATTGACCACGGCACTGACTTCCCTTGTTGTTGTCTTGAGTTTTCTTGAAAAAGTGGCAATTCTGCGCTGCATCGACGGTAAACGATCACATGCATTCTGCACTTTCACCAAAGGGAATTTTATGCATTTACTACTGCTGTTTGTAGCATGCTTACCCTCAAAACGCCACTATTTAGGCTACTTGTAAAATAAATTTTCCTTCATGTCAATGTACATACTGCAAATTGTCCATACAATCTATTTTCAAGTAAATAAGGTTAGTCAGCTAGCTATGGTGACCTGTTACGACCAATGTGTTTGTTAGTAAGCTATCCAGATTGAAAATATTAGTAAACTTACTAAAGTTATCCCACAATATCAAGGTATTGCAGTTGTTTTTGGCTGGTAACGCACATATTCTGAACAAGCAGAGTGAAAGCAAGCCTGCACTACTTGGTGTGCATATAAACTGGCATAGCATTGTTAGCTGCCCTTGACAGATGAATGCAAGTAAACGCAAGTGTGTGGAGAAAGTGGAAGAAATATTTTTTTATGTGTTCCCTAAAGTAGAGCAAATTAAATGTGAAGCATATTTTAATTAATTACATTTTATTTAATTTTAATTTCAATACAGTGAATTAAGACATGAAGAAATGAAAACTTCTTGCAACGAATTTACTTCAACAGACAAGCAAATCAATATACAGCATTCTAAACTCAAGGGTCAACAGGTAACAACACAGTCAAACCCACAAAAATATCCCCCTTTCACAGTGTCCGTAAGCTAGCCCATCACACTTGTCATCCTTATCACTGACATGAACTGATTCGCTAAAGTCAAGCAGCCAATAAAAGTGATCTCCATTACCGATGACCATGCCTGCCTGCAGATTCATTGTGTTGAATCGTCTGCAAACCAGCCGGCAGACGCCTTCTGATAACAGCTGCCGCGTTTCCCAAACCTCTCAAATTTGGCACAAACACGCTGAACGATGACTCTGACACTATCAGTCGTGGTGTGTGTGTGTGGGGGTGGGGTCGTGGGGGGGTTGTCTCTGGCTGTCTCATCATAGGTTCTAAGATTAATTGCTTTATTTTCGTGTCTATACTGAGTCTAAAGGTTTGCGTGAAAGAGATGAACAGGGAAGATAATCGCCTTTTTGAGTTTCTTCATTTCTTAGGCGACACATTCCAATTTCCTCCAGCCTTGCCAGCGAGATGCCAGACAAAGAACCTGCACAGGTCAAGACTCCATCACTCTGGCTTCAATGATCTGCCTGGCCCTCAAAGTAAGGGCTCTTTTAAAACTCAAATCGCATCAGGATTCTTTGTGTCCGTCTTAATGCGAGATGTGATGATTCAGACAGTTTTGGAACGGTGGATTCTCCTAAATTGGAAATTATGCTGTTTCCTTAGCTGAATGGCAAATGGAAAAAGGCAGAGGAGAGGGGTGGGACAGAAGTCAGGGAAATGAAGACCTTTTATCAAACATATAATGAGGTTCCTTCTGCCGTTCCAAAACGGTTCATTACCTCACCTTTCATTTCCAGGAAAGAGACATAGCTGAGTGTGAATATCAATATTTCTCACCTCACGGGTAGAAAGAAGGGGGGAATTACAGGCCACATGCTGCCTGTCTCTCCACTGCCTCCAACCTCTTCTTCCTCCCCTCCCCTCCCTTCCCTCCTCCCCCAGCTCTCCTCAACCTTGGCCTCTCCAAAAACCTTGTCATTAGCCAAAGCAGCACCGGAACTATTCACCTCATTAGGTACCCTTTACAAAAGCGAGCAAAAGAGAGAGAGAGGTGAGAGGGAGGAAGTGGAGTGAGAGCAAGGTAGAGAGACAGAGAGAGAGAGAGAAGGACAGAGAGAGAGGGAGGAGGGGGATGTGAGCAGGGTAGAGAGAAGGAGAGAGAGAGAGAGACAAGAACAGAGAGAGAGAGGGAGGAAGGGGGTGAGAGCAGGGTAGAGAGAGAGAGAGAGAAAGAGGAAGGTGGGGAGAGTAAGGGAGATAGACAGGGAGGAAGGAGGGTGAGAGCAGGGTAGAGAGAATGAGAGAGAGGGAGAGAGAGAGAGAGGAAGGGGGTGAGAGTAAAGGAGAGAGAGAGGGGGAGGAAGGGGATGAGAGTAAGGGAGAGAGAGAGGGGGGAGAGAGGGGAAGGGGGTGAGAGCAGGGTAGAGAGAATGAGAGAGAGAGAGAGAGAGAGAGAAAGGGGGTGATAGTAAAGGACAGAGGGGGGGGTGAGAGGAAGGGA
>CM050203.1:23107500-23110000 GCA_027475355.1 Coilia nasus | reverse complement strand
GAGAGAGAGAGAGAGAGAGAGAGAGAGGGAGGGCGGGAGGCACAGAGAGAGAGAGAGAGAGAGAGAGAGAGAGAGAGGGAGGCAGAGAGAGAGAGAGAGGGAAGCAGAGAGAGAGAGACAGGGAGGCAGAGAGAGAGAGAAAGGGAGGCAGAGAGAGAGAGAGAGAGAGAGAGAGAGAGGGAGGGCGGGAGGCAGAGAGAGAGAGAGAGAGAGAGAGAGAGGGAGGGCGGGAGGCAGAGAGAGAGAGAGAGAGAGAGAGAGAGAGAGAGAGAGAGAGAGAGAGAGGGAGGGCGGGAGGCAGAGAGAGAGAGAGAGAGAGAGAGAGAGAGAGAGAGGGAGGCATAGAGGGTGATCTGTTGGTGACCTAGTAAAGCGCACAGACAGAGGGGGACTTGCTCCCATTGTGTCAACAGGACAGCACCATGGAGTCTGGGAGGCCTGTAACACCCCAAAATACCCAGCAACACACCGCTCTGCAATGACAAACTCACACATAGGCACACAGACACACACACAACACACACACACATATGCGCACACACAAAACAGACACACATGCAAGACACACACACACATGCAATTATGCGCATGCACACATACACACACAACACACACACACACACACACACACACACACACACATATGCGCGCGCACACAGACACACACGCAACACACACACACACACATATGCGCATGCACCCATACACACAACACACACACACACACACACACACACAAACATACACACACACACACATACACACAAAGAGACACAGATACATACACATACACAGAAAGACACACAGAGATACAGTCATACATACACACATACACACACACACACATGGTCTCACACACATGGTCTCACACACACACACACACACACACACACACACACACACACACACACACACACACACACACACACACACACACATACATACACACACACAGACACGGCCACTCAAACAAAGAGACACACAACCCAGTCCAATAGTGCCTGAAATCACTTTTCCGATGCAGTCGTATGCCTTGTAGACACTGTCCTATTGTTCCAGCCCATTGTGTTGTGCTTCGTTACTCTACCCTGTCTTAATGAATGATGGTTGTACAGTTTTTCTGGTTTCTTAAAGATGTGCAAGATTGATTAGCTATGAGAAAATCTTCTCAGACAATGGAAAGATTTAGCACACAGGTTTGTGTTTCTGTGTGTGTGTGTGTGTGTGTGTGTGTGTGTGTGTGTGTGTGTGTGTGTGTGTGTGTGTACATGTATGTGCATACACATGTGCGTGTGTGCGCGCGCGAGCGTGTGTGTGTATGTGTGTGTGTGTGTGTGTGTGTGTGTGTGTGTGTGCATGTACTTCAAATTTTGTATGAGAGGATTGCTCACTTTCCTGTGCAGACCTGAAGACCAGAGAGCACCAACCCCTTTGGGGGGCTTGAGAGACAGACAAGGCAGAGCTCAAACCCAACAGGACAAGATGGAGAGAGCAAAGAAGGAGAGAGGAGCAACAGAAAGGGTAAGACTCCATAAACGCATTCATAGAAGCATATAATGCCTTCATAAAGCTTAAAAAGGATTGAAATTAGTATTCATAATTAATCATACATACTCCTGACTGCACTCGTAAGAAGGTAAAGCTTTATAACCAAGAATGCACTGTGTCATTTGAAGCTGGAATAGGGCTAATTAGTAAAGTGTGTATAAATAGTTATGAACACTACTACATTATTTTATGAATGCATTATAAGCCTTTAGGAATGTGCTTATAGAGTCTTATGAATACAAGCTTTATAAAAGGCGTTACAATAGAAGGACATGTGGAAAAGACACCACAGCAACAAGAATGAATAAAAAAAAGATATAAAACATTTTAAAAGCTGTTTTTAATAGAGTAAAGCCTAGACTTGTGATCTGTTTTAGACTAAACCTTCATGTCGGTCTTACTAAAATAAAGGGTACATTTCAAACTAGCAGTAGTCCAATAATTAAACTTGTACCAACACATACACACACACATATTGCATTGGGTTACACTTTACTTTACTGTCCCTGTTACATCAACTAGATACAGTGTAACAGTGTGTAATAATATGTCAACATGTAATAATATGACTACTTACAGAGTTATGGTTAGTGTTAATTATGTACAGTGTAAGTACATAATATTACATGTTGTTACATGTAGATACACCGAAAAAAGGATCACAAAATAAATTGTTACCGGGGTGGGGTCAGGATTTATGTTAGTGTTAGGTATGTACAGTGTAGGTACATAAGATGGCATGTTGTTACATGTGGATACACTAAAAAGGTATGCCCCAGATGGCTCAAATGCAGAAGGTAAATCTCCTCCCGCAAGGATAACAAAAAAGACTCAAATATAACTTAAAATAAACCTGGCCTTGCTTTGTGGTTGGATTCCTGTAGCGTGTGATATGATAGAGCCGCTAATCTAGGAGGGTTTCAGAGGTGAGTCTGATCATGCAAAGTGCATT
>CM050203.1:23092500-23102500 GCA_027475355.1 Coilia nasus | reverse complement strand
GGAGTTGCAGACATCGTGCCTACCAGGCCCTTGCTACATCAAAATCATACAGTTTTACCCAGATGTGGACACAAACATCTTATTTTCCATTAAAAATGCTGAAATCCTTTTTTCTTGTTTTCACTACATAGTCATGCTGTATTTTTAGTCCTCGTCTTCAGGCAGCTCATACACATACACAGGCTGCCTAACACGGTGCATTACAAAACAAAAAGAACAAAAGAAATACTCGTGTGAAAAATTGTATTGAGCTGCATGTTGTATCCATTCTCCATACTGCACATGCAGAGGCATGTAGCATTTTAACTCTTGCGATGGCAGATCAATGAAATTGAATTGAGACAAACAGGAGGAATGGTAAAGAAGTGCACTGAAACTGTGCACTTAAAGAAAGAGAAAGATACATGCATACATAACATAGATATCATTCTTTAAGGAAACAATGCAGCTGCAGAGATGACAGGTGCAACAGACGTGACAATAAAACTCAATCCAACATTTTTTTTGTGTTATTATTTTTTTTTTTCTTCTTACATTTTTGTTATTGTCTATCATTAACAGAGGACATACATTAATATAATGAAGCTGATTATTTCAGTTCAAAGTGCTACATGGGATATATCAGTGGTCAACAAGCCATAATCTTGTTTGCGATTATTGAAGTGCTTATTTTGGAGAGGTGAAAATGTACAAGGGTCAAACCGAATAAGATGCCTTGTGAGTGCTGAGTTTACAATGTGAGCAGTGATGCACATTTGAATCCAAACCATTAGGCTACTTTATGATGGTCTGCCAAAGTGGCTTCCAATTCAGTCCCCCCTTTATAAAAGGTAATAATGATACCAGGCATAACATACTCGAGACCTATATTTGACAGACACATGGGGGAGTTCCATATCTTCAAATGCACGAAGACAGCAAAACTAAGTTGTACTTTATACACAGGTGGGTTAAAATACTTACCCTTCTGTACTTAAATGACTTTCTCTTTCTTTCAAACACTCTCTTCTTTCCTTTCTTCCATGCTTGCTTTCTTTTTATCACTCTCTTTTTCATTTTATTGTCATTTAACAACTTTTTCTTATCCCACACACGTCCAACATGTCATATGAAACTATCACCAGACAGACACAGCTGACTATTCACATCAGGGAGTGGAGAACTGGAGTGTACCGTAGTCTGTTTCATTTGATCTACCACCTACAACATACATCAACTGACAAAAATAAAATTAAAATAAAGAAAATCAACATTATACACACACTGTCTCTGACATTTAAAAAAAAATGGTCAAAGGAGTTATTAGAACTTTCTTGGGGAATATCCTCCAACTAGAATTCATTACTGCTCAGATAGATAGAGGCAGTAACAATGGCTTGAAAGGGGAGAGACGTGGGGTATGATGTAGTCCAGAAGCAACCAGTCAACTTAACACCCCCCATGCTGTCTAATGTCCACAGGGAGTCTGAGTCTGGCCAACTCTGACACATACCTGACAACCGCCCCCCGCCCCCCCCAAACTGGCAGTATTTGCTGGATCATGCACATGTTTTTAAAAAAAAAAAAAAAAAAAAAAAAACCAACCCAGTTATTCTGGCAAAGAAGCAAGCCATGACCCTACAGCACACTGTGGTGGCTGGAGGACATTTATTTATTTCCATATGTGTGTGTGTGTGTTTGTCTGCTGTATAGCTCCCATGCTGTGGCAGACTAGGTCTATGGGTGTACCAGGCTATTTCTGCTTATAGTTTCTGCTTTTTCAGCCCCCCGCAAAAACCATCATGCTGCTTCGTGTTTACTTCATGGCCAGAATCTCTGCATGGGCCCTTTTTTTTGAGCAGCTTTCGAAGTTCAATTGTGATTTCAGTACATGTTCCAGGCCTCTGTGGCAGAACACATCTGTAAGGGGCCTCAGGGTAGCAGCCATAAAAAAAACACCCCACTGGGCCAAGACGTTGCCATTCACTCTCCCAGCTGGCCTGGGTGACTTGTGCTTTTTCACTGGACAGTTACAAAAAAATACTAAAACAGTGGATATGTCCAATGTCCTCTGCACGAATCAGTGAATCTCTCATAAAGGCAAAAAGACCTTTTGCGGCTACATTACAGTAATCCACTGAGCGAGCAACCCAGGCACCATAGGAATAGCTTTGCATCTCAGCCCAGTGGAGCAGAGTGGCAGTGGGTGTGCATGGCAGTGACTGAGCACGGCTGCTTCGGCCCTTATTCTTTTCTGGTACAAAGCCAAGCCCTACGTAACAAGTCTTCTGAGGCTCTATATCAAGCTATACAATCAAGCTAGGCAAATAGGGACCTGACTTTGGCCAGTCTAGTCCATACATAACATGCTGTGTTACCATAAAGTGATACAATAAAACAAAGTAAATACAGGAGAGTGGACACAAATAAGCAAATATAGAAAAATAAGAAAATAAAAACAATAATTAAAGAAGAAAAAAAAAAACTCTGACCAAGTTCTGTCAACCAGTGATCAGCACAAGCAGTCTTCCACCTGACACATCCTGAGCGCGGCCATGACGTTGGTGTGAGGGTGAATGCACAGCACTCTCATTAAGAATTAAAAAGACATCCCATAGATTACCGGAGCAGAGAAGAGAGAAAATGAAAGATCCTTGCAAAGCACACAAGAGTTCGATTAAATGGGAGGAATTTATCATTCTGGGGACAGCTACGCCTATGGCTGCCTGGAGAAGAGTATTAGTCTGGGCAGTGCACTTGGATGGTGGTGGTGGTGGTGGATGGTGGTGGGTTGGGGAGGGAGATTGATGTGGCCATGATGGGGAGGGGGAGCCATTAAAAGTACATTGGGAATCACAATAACAGGGGAAAGAGAAAGTCCTGTCTGAAGCTTCCTGGGGCATTGCACCTTTCAGAGGAACAGATGGGGTTATTGGGCAGGGGGTTTGGGATAGGCGTTTGGGTGGAGCAGGCTGCAGTGGGGTAGGGTGGGGTCGTGTGGGGTGTTGTGGGGGTCTCATCCTATTTCCGCTGCTCGGAAACAGACCCTCCCTGTGGTCTGCTGTGTGTGTGTGTGTGTGTGTGTGTGTGTGTGTGTGTGTGTGTGTGTGTGTGTGTGTGTGTGTGTGTGTGTGTGTTGGGGGGGTTGGGGGAAGGGGTTGATCAATGTTCCCCAAACAACATAGCGGAAGCACTAGTGGATGGATTAAATTTCTTTGCACCTCATCCCTCTTGGCTGTTCATGTGTATGTCTGTGTGTGAATCTGTGTGTGTGTGTGTGTGTGTGTGACAGAGAGAGAGAGAGAGAGAGAGAGAGAGAGAGAGAGCGAGAGAAAGAAAGAAAGAAAGAAAGAAAGAAAAAGAAAGAAAGAAAGAAAGAGAGAGAAAGAGTGCGAGAGAGAGAGAAAGAAAGAGAGAGAGAATGTGATAATGAAAAAGAGAGAGAGAGAGAAACAGACAGACTGAGAGAGAGAGAGAGAGAGAGAAAGAGAGTGGGTGTGTGTGCGTGCGTGTGTGTTGGTCTATGCGTGTGTGCATGAAGCATAGTTGGGAGCAAAGAAAGGCTGAAGCAACGCACCTGCGTAATATTCCCCTCACACACCTGTACTGTCTGCTGGGTGCCCTTTAAAGCATGGCAGACACACACACACACACACACACACACACACACACACACACACACACACACCGTCACAACTCACATACCAAAGCCTCTGCTTGGCATGCTTTCCTAAGCCTTTCTCTGCTGTTCAATGCAGCTCATTATAAGAAGCTCGTGTGTGCCTTGACCACTAAAAACACTCCCTTCTAAATAGGCCAACACCTGGTTGAAGGTGCTTACAACAACAAAGAGAGAGAGAGACACACAGAGAAAGAGAGAGAGAGAGAGAGGGGTATAGAAAGAGAAGACTGCTCATGTATGTCCATCCAAGCACTATGCTCCGTCAGAGTGGAGTTCTGGGGGGTTCTTGCTAGTTCAAAATGAGATTTGGGTCTGGGGCTCAAAGCAATTAAAATGTGAAAATCCTCATAGACACATTTAACAAACACAAAGGATAGTATAAGCAATAAAAAAAAACAGACAGAAATGTTTTAAATTGAAGGTGCTGGGTACATTCAGGTGCACTTTTCAAAAGTCAAAACTGTAAGAGATACAGTTCTAGAGGATTTTAGCTGAATTCATTGTTGCAGACGATTTAAGCTGTTTTAGTATCTCCCTCCCCCCTCCCTTATTCACACACACACACACACACACACACACACACACACACACACACACGCACAAAGACACAGACACACACCTAAATATTTACACACATATAGAGTACATAGCTATGTAAAGGAATTAAAAGGCAGAAACTTGACTTTAAAAGTGGAGACACTTGACCACCACATAATGAAAAGAGGCCCTCTGTCTCTTTCCTTTGAGACCCAAACGCAAAAGAAAGAAAGAAAGAAAGAAAGAAAGAAAGAAAGAAAGAAAGAAAGAAAGAAAGAAGGTAAAGAACATAAGGTACAGGTGAAAATTAAAAAGAAAAAGAAAGAACATACATTTGTTTGCTTTTTTTGCTGAAGAGCAGAATGCAGTAATGACATATGACATCAAACATGCATACACAGAGAAGAGGAGCTATTTACATTCACGCCGGACATTTTGCACTTTTTTTTTTCTTCTTTTTTCTACTTTTCATATAGTAATCTTTGTTTTTTTTTTTCTTTTCATATCCTTTTTTGCACATGTTTAACACAGTTAACACAAACTCATGCTTGGTATAAGTGAGCTTTAAAAAAAAGCAAAGGAAAATTAACACGCTACTTTAAAAAAAAAAATGCTGTCTACATATTTCAAGCATGGCTTCAGTCTTGTTCAGTCTAAAACATCCTTTAAATCTGTACTTTGCACAAGGTTTACAGCCTTCTGCAAATGTGTGGTATTGTGTTGTGTTTTGATGTTTGAAAGCGTCAGTGCGTAGTCATACGTTTCCATCTCTGGCAGAAGAGAATGTGTGTGTGTGTATGTGTTTGTGTGTGTTTGTGTCTTTCTTCTATCGTCACACATGCTCATGATCTCATTGCAGGCATTGTGTATGTGAGATCAGGGGTGGGCAGGATGCATGCATCCAAAGGTGTTCGTTATGAGGGAGTGAGAGAAAAAGGGCTGTTTGGTACTGTAGATGCTCGGTTGCTCTCTCAACTGCTGAAGGGCAACGCCAAGCCTCCATCGAAAAAACTTTGAACTTGAAAAAGCAGGCCCACATTTCAAGAGGTTGTGAGAAGTGGAGAAGAAAAGAGAGGACAGGACAGGAGAGGAGAAGAAAGGAGAGGGAGGACAGGAGAGGAGAGAAGAGAAGAGAAAAGGAGAGGAGAAGAGAGGAGAGGAGAGGAGAGGAGAGGAGAGGAGAGGTGAGAAGAGGAGAGGAGAGGACAGGAGAGGAGAGGAGAGGAGAGGAGAGGAGAGGAGAGGAGAGGAGAGGAGAGGAGAGGAGAGGAGAGGAGAGGAGAGGGATGACAAGCGGAAGATGAATAGACAAGTCTGTCCATCTGTCCGTCCGTCCATCCGTCCGTCCGTCCGTCCATCCATCACTTCTGGGTGAAGAGGGCTCCAATGGTGACGCCGGCTGCCCCCAGAGCTGCCATTCCCAACACCGTCTTCAGGTAAGGCCAAGATGGAGGCACTGCGCCCTGTGGCTGCCCGTATAGCTCAACAAACCCATCCTGAAGAGAGGGAGAGAGGGGGAGGGAGAGAGACAGAGAGAGAGAAAGAGAGAGAAGGGGGGATTATTATTCCCACTCATTGTTATTATTGCACAGTGATTATAACTCACACTATGATTATCTGTTCAATGTAAGTTAATGCAGAAGTATTATGCCTACATATTTATCATGCCTAGATGTACCATGTGTCGTTATGCCTACAGTATATCCTGTATTTCTGTGTTTTATCTGTATAAGAATTACTTTGGCAATACAGATGTCTAATTATTTGTCATGACAGTAAAGCATGAGACAGAAAGAGAGAGAGAGAGAGAGAGAGAGAGAGAGAGAGAGAGAGAGAGAGGGAAAGAAAGAGAGACGATGTAGAATGATAGATGGAAAAAATGAGTTGATGTTAAAAAAAAGTTTATGGAAAAAAACAGCTGAAACTAATCTAATCTATCACCATCTGTTCATGTAGGAGGTTGCAATGCATGTTTTTGTGATAACTAGTGTTTCAGTTTTTATTCAGGCAGGTTCCCATGTGAATAACAAACTGTAGTTACACACACACAAAGACAAACACATGGGCCTATTACAGTTTAACTCGTCTGGTGAATATATGTTTGCACTGAGTCTCTACCAGCTCAGTGCAGGAGGACTCAAGAATCATGCCAGTGAGGGATTTCACACACACACACACACACACACACACACACACACACACACACACACACACACACACACACACACACACACACACACACACACACACACACACACACACCTATCTAGCTCGTGGGCTTTGACAGAGCAGACACTCAGCAGGGGAGCATCATACACACACACACACAGACACACACACACAGAGGCATGCACAGACAGACACACACACACACACACACACACACACACACACACACACACACACACACACACACACACAGACACACACACACACACACACAGACAGACACACACACAGACAGACACACACAGAGACGGGTTCGCAAACACACACCCACCCAAACACACACTTCCTCACATATATACCTACGCACTTGCAAACACACACACACACACACACACACACACACACACACACACACACACACACACACACACACACACAGACACACACAGACAGACACACACAGGGACGCGTGCACAAACACACACCCACACACACACACACTTCAACAGTCCACACATACAGTATACACACACACACACACACACACACACAGACACACACACACACACACAGACAGACACACACACACACACACACAAAGTCACCACTCACATACCAAACATGCATGTCTGCTGTATGGGCTGAGGGGAATTGAAAGTGCGAGAGCAACAGTCAAAACCAGCGGGGGAAAAAGTGGCCCTCGAGGGTAGAGGAGAGCGAGGAGAGAGGAGAGGATGGGGAGAGTGAGGGGAGAGGAGAGCAAGGAGAGAGGAGAGGATGGGGATGGGGATGAGGAGAGCGAGGAGAGTGGAGAGGAGAGGATGAGGATGAGGATGAGGCAGCACTGCCAATGTCTCCCTTAGTCTCCTCCTACGCAGTCTTAAGCCCCCTGTCTCTTCCAGCATTTCCTCCCTCGCCAAACCTCTGTAAACACACTATACAACACGCCTTTATCCAGCCCACTGCTGTCAGAATATCACTCTTTCCCTCCATCTCTCTCTCCATCCTCCCCTCTCTCTGTCACTCCTTGTCTCTCTCTCTCTCTCGCTCTTCCTCCCTCTCTGTTCCCCTCTGCAGCCTTCACTTTCTGTCTCTCTTGGTCTCTTTCTCTCCCTCCCCCTCTCTCTTTCTGTTTCTCCTTGTCTCTCTCTCCCTCCCTCTCTTTCCCCGGTATCTCCATCCTTTCCTTTCTCTCTCTCCTCTTTCTCTCCCTCCCTTTTTTTTCCCCACTCTGCCTCCCTCCCTTTCTCAGTCCTTTCTTGTTTCTGTCTCTCTCTGTCTCCCTCTCTCTCTCTCTCTCTCTTTCCCCCTCTATCCATCCTTCCCTTTGTCTCTCTCCTTGTCTCTCTCCCTCCCTCCCTCCCTTTCTTTCCCTCTCTGTCCATTCTTCCCTTCCTCTGTCTTTTCTTGTCTCTCTCTCCCTCCTTCTCTCTCTCCCTCCTTCTCTCCCTCTCTTTCCCCCCTCTCTTGTCTATTCTTGTCCCATTCTACATCCCTCACAATCTCTGTGTCTGTCTATCCATCTCTGTCCCTTTGCCTTTTTCTCCGTCCTTGTCTACAGTAGCTACCTTTTTGCCTCGCGTGATGCGATGCCATGATCGTGGCTGAAATGAAATATCTCCGCAGCAACGAGCCGAGTGAAAAAAAAAAAAAAAAACGCCATTATATCATGTGTGGGTACTCATCCAAACAAACCAAGCAGGAAACCAAGTCAGTTTTTCCCCAGCATCGGCAAACGAGGTGATAAGCTGGGGGTTTCCCTCATGATGGAATATTTGTGCTGTGCCGTACCGTGCTGGGCGCGGTGCAGTGCAAAAGAGCCGATCCCTCTCTCTCTCTTACACTCTGTCTCTCTCTCTGTCTTTCCATCTGTCTCTGTCTCTCTCTGTCTTTCTCAGTCTCTCTCTGTCTCTCTCTGTCTCTCTTTCTCTTCATCTCTCTCTGTTGCTGTAGCTCTTTCTCTCTTGCTCTCCTCTTTCTTTCTCTCTTTCTCTCTCTCTTTCTCTCTCTCTCTCTCTCGCTCTCTATCTCTCACCCTGCTGTTCTGATGCAAGGATGTTGCGAGGTGCTAAAGTCCCGACTCAGCCGTTTGGGGGAGAGAACAACGCCAGCCCGCCTGCCAAAGTGCCCCAGGGCCGACCCAGAGTCTAGTTAAGGAAATGCAGGCTAATGCAAGTTATTAGGAGAGCTGTTGTGTGAATGTGTGTGTGTGTGTGTGTGTGTGTGTGTGTGTGTGTGTGTGTGTGTGTGTGCATGCTTGTGTGTATATGTACGAGAGGGGAAGTGTGTGTGCGTGTGTATGTGTGCATGTGTGCATGTGTCTGTGTGGGTGGTGGGTGGGGAGATACCACTACTTTTATGTTGTGAAGTCTTTTGATCCCAAGCACAGTGTGTGTGTGTGTGTGTGTGTGTGTGTGTGTGTGTGTGTGTGTGTGTGTGTGTGTGTGTGTGTGTGATTTGGTGTATGTTTGTGTGTGTCAACATTTGTGTACAATTGGTTTTCATATGCCAGCAAAAATTAGAAATAATTGCAACAGACCTGAAAATATATATTGCTTATTTTGCTGCTATTGCTTTATGTGTGTGTGTGTGTGTGTGTGTGTGTGTGCGTATGTGTGTGTGTGTGTGTGTGTGTGTGTGTGTGTGTGTGTGTGTGTGTGTGTGTGTGTGTGTGTGTGTGTGTGTGTGTGTGTGTGTGTGTGCGCGCGCATGTTTGTATGTGTGTGTGTGTGTGCTTTGAAGGGGCAATAAGCTGGCATCTGGCTGTGAAATAGTGGTTGTTGGTTTATCTGGCTGGGCAGTGGTGCCAGTACTAACACCCACAGGCAGGCAGGCAGGCAGGCAGGCAGGCAGGCAGGCAGGCACTGAGGCACTGAGGCCCAGCCCATCCAGGACTCTCACACCATCCCCACTGTTTGAATTACATTAGCCCTTATCCACCCCCTCTCCCTCCCCACAGGCACAGCCCGGCACAGCACTGCACTGCAGAGAGCGGGGGACACACTACACGGAGAGGGGAGGAAAGACAGACAGAGAAAGAGAGGGAGAGAAAGAGAGGGGGGGAGAGAGGGAGGGCAAGAGGGTGGAAACAGAGAGATGGAAGAGAAAGAGAAAGAATAGGAAGAGGAAGAGAGCAAGTCAGAGAGACAAAGAGAGAAGGGTAAGAGAGAGAGAGAGAGAGAGAGAGAGAGAGAGAGAGAGAGAGAGGGAGAGAGGGAGGTAAGGGAGAAGAAGAGAGGGTGAGAGAGACAGCGATGAGCTTCCTGAACCCTGAGGATGTTCCGCAACATGCAGAGAGGAGGTTGGAGCACAAGCAGAACTGATCAAAACCAGCATGAGTGGACCAGACACCGGAGAGAGGGAGAGAGAGAGAGAGAGAGAATATGAATTCAGGTATGTTGGTGCACGGGAAAGATCTCTCTTCCCTAGTCAAACCTATGCCACCCCCCCCACCCCCCCACCCCTCTCTCTCTCCGCCCCTCGCACTCTCTCTCTCTATCTCTCACTTGTGTGAGTTTCAGCACTATCTCCAAGCCTATATCTCTGTGTGCTGATGCAATATTCATTCTCCAGCTGCTGGATGCTGAGACTGTTTGAACCACACCACATTCACCTCTCTCTCTCTCTCTCTCT
>CM050203.1:23082500-23087500 GCA_027475355.1 Coilia nasus | reverse complement strand
TCGGATTCACGTACTAGCCATGAACTGGAATGCACTGCTTGTAATGTCAAACGCCGATGGCACATTTTGTGTCGTATCAAGGAAACCAAAAACGCTGTTTGTTCGTTCATACGGACTTCCAAACAAAGGAGAATGCACAACATGTATTGTAAATGTTGCTCTGTCAACCTCCTCGAAAGCCATCTTTGTTTGTATGCCGCCAGATAGTTCGTTTATTTTCTTTTTAGCAGCCATCAACCAGAAGTAGTTCTAACACCACTTGTTGAAAGGAATACATCGCCATCTAGCGTAGCGGAAACGGCCAGATCTCTGACCATTATCCGATTACACGAACTCCGTGTGCACTTGGATTTTGGGACAGACCACCCGCTGGGTAGCAACCCCCAATCCAATCCCAATCCAGTCCAATCCTACCATGTGCACGTAGTGACTGACACTGACCTGAGCTCAGTTGGCCATGCTGTTTCTGCTACAGGTAAAGGCAGGATCAAGAGCTTAAGAAACTGACACCAGAACTGCCAGACAATGAGACAACACAAGAGCGTCTGTTGTGGCAGATGTTCGAAGGGGCGTCGCTGTGGCTGTTGGGTCGTTTGTTACCCAAAACAAACTCTCCCGGGCACACAAATACCCCACCCCTCCCCCACCCCCTAACACACACACACACACCTTTTAGTAAACATCCTAATTAGACAGACTTCCGTGCCTGTGTTTGAACAGACGGCTTCTGTTTGCTCTTTTTGTGTGGAAATAGCTTCTGATGCCTGGCCTGGCCTGGCCCTCTGCCCTGGGCTGGGGAGTGTTTGCGTTATACCTGTGTAACTTGTGTGGTAAACTTTGTGTGTGTGTGTGTGTGTGTGTGTGTGTGTGTGTGTGTGTGTGCGTGTGTGTGTTTGTGTGTGTGTGTGTGAGTGTGGCTGTGTCTGTGTCCATGTCTTTGTGTACATGTCTTTGTGTGTGTGTGTGCATGTGTGTGTGTGTGTGTGTGTGTGTGTGTGTGTATGTGTGTGTGTGTGTCTTTGTGTGCAGAGCTTTGTGCGTGTATGTGTATAAATAGCTGAAATGTGTGTGTAAACTTAATGTGTGTGTGTGTCTGTGTAAATGTGTGTGCGCGCGCATTAAGGCAATATTTGCATCTCTGTATGTGCATACATTATTGTATGTGTGTGTGTGTGTGTTGTGTGTGTGTGTGTGTGTCTGTCTTTGTCTGTGTATCCGTGTCTTTGTATGTGTGTTTGTGTGTGTGTGTGTGTGTGTGTGTGTGTGCCTTTGTGTGCATATCTCTGTATGTGTACGTGTATAAATAGCTCGAATGTGAATCAGGAGCCAAAGAAAGCCACAGTGCTGTATGCTAAACGTGTGTGTGTGTGTGTGTGTGTGTGTGCTAAAAGGGCGGACACTTGAGTCAGGCACTGGTGTGAAGCGGAGATGAAGTAAGCGCTGGTTAGGAAGTGGAGGCTAAAGAGTGTCTGAGCTGAGAGGCTCAACTTCCTTTTAAAGGCAGAAGCAGAAGTGCGCACCGCGGCCCATTCATGGCCTGCACAGATGAACTACTGTACGTGATGACCTGCCTACTGGTGAAGGTAGTCTTCTCTCTCTCTCTCTCTATCCCTCTCTCTCTCTTTTTCTCCCTCTCTCTCTCTCTCTCTCTCATTGTCTTACTTGCTGTCGCTGTCTTTCCCTCTTCCTCTATTCCTGCCTCCTCCCTCTTCCTCTATTTCTGCCTCTATTACTGTGAAGCTTTCTAGAAGCACAAGGGCTCATCAGCAGGCTGTCTACTTACAAGTGTGGTGTGGTGTGTGTGTGTGTGTGTGTGTGTGTGTGTGTGTGTGTGTGTGTGTGTGTGTGTGTGTGTGTGTGTGTGGTTGTGTGTGTGTTTGTGTTTGTGTGTTTGGGATGGAGTATGTGTGGCTGTAAGTAGGTGTGTTTGTGTGTATGTGTGTTCGTGTGTGTGTGGCTTTGGCTGTGTACAGAAAAAAGGGCCATAATTTGGCAATTCAAATGGTCATCTGTGTGTGACTGCGTCCCCTCTTCACCACACACACACACACACACACACACACACACACACACACACACACACACACACACACCACACACACACACACACACACACACATTCACCTCAACGGCATTCCTCTCCTTTGCTTTCTCATCTATTTCGTTGCTTCCTGTGTCTCCCCAGATCAGATCTGCTGCCGTCCACACCTGCTGCACTCCTAACCACAAGCGGGGGCGCTGCTAGAAATTGTTGGCCCCTGAAAGAAGCTCATTTTGGGCCCCATCCCAACCCTAACATAGTCCTTTGTGGACCCATGTGAAGCTCTTGGCCCCATAAAATATCCTGATCTACACCCTCCCCACCCCCACCCCCACCCCCACCCACAGCTGCACTCTTAAACAGGCACTCTGATAAGGGGGGGGACAAGCGGTACGGTCGTGTCTTCTGAACTGAACACTTTCTCTCACTGATCCACAATCCACCTCCAGGCCTGAGCATAACATGGAGAACATAGAGAGATGAGACTGAATAGCCAAACCCTAATCTATCCTAATGCCACTCCTGAGGACAGCAGCTGTAGTCCTTTTTGCCTGTCATCTGAGCAGAGCGCCTTCAATGCCTGAAGCCGCAGAGACTCCTCCCACACCCATAGTGTAGATGCTGTAATTGGGTTACATCATACACGGTGTGTGTGTGTGTGTGTGTGTGTGTGTGTGTGTGTGTGTGTGTGTGTGCTTAGCTATGTTTGTGTGTGTGTGTGTGTGTGTGTGTGTGTGTGTGTGTGTGTGTGTGTCTGTCCGTTTGTCTGTCTGTCTGTCTGTCTGTCTGTCTGTCTGTCTGTATGTCTGTCTGTGTGAGGCTTTAAATGACAAAGAAGACTGGGATGTGGGGCACATTAGATCTTCTTTAGGCAGAATTATAGGCCAACTTTAATGTTTAATGCACTCCTGCCTGGGGTGGGGTTGTTAAGTCATGTTCCTCCCTAAGAAGGGTTTAAAGTAAAGGAGTTAAAGGAGGTGAACTCTGTGTTGAAAGAAAATAACAACTTAGTCGCACACAGTGACAAAGCGGGTCTGACTGTTGTAACACTTCACAGACACAATCTCACTTCAAGCAACACATTTCCAAGCAAAGCATCTTCCGTCTAAGGCTTCTGCAGGCAGTTTATCCAATGATGGCTGACACAGACTCCCTGTAGTATCTAGTTGCCACGGCTGAGAGAAGACTTCAGACGCTTAGACGTTAAACATCCATGGCAGCTAAAAACACTCAAGACGTTTCTGGAAACTTCTCTGAGTTGGTAGGTAATGAGCTAAGCCCCTTTGCCAGCTTGTTTTTTTATCCTGTGACTTGATCAGATGTTCTCATCGTGCCCCAATTCAGAGCTGATCATGGAGTCCGATCACAAACCTGACCTCGGGTCAGGGCTGTTATCTGGAGCTGAACCTACTTATTTCGCAACGGGTCAACAAGCGGACACGCTCAAACACACAGACTCACTCACACACACAAACCCACACACACACGCGTACACACACACACAAGTGCAGATAGCACTGCCGCTCAATAAAGACGAGCATTGTGCAGGGCTCTTCTCGATAAGCCTCCAGTGCCAGGGATGTTCACTTCACTGCTTCCAGGGACGTTAGAGCAGCCTGGCAACCCTGCAGCAGCACGAATGGGTGCAGTTAACGGCCGGGTGACAGGGTGGGTGGCAGCTGTCGGGAAACAGATCTCTGAATCGCTCTCTTTTCTTCTTTTCTCTTCTTTCTTTCTTTCTTTCTTTCTTTCTTTCTTTCTTCTGCCTTGTAACTTTCCTTCTCACCAAATCCAGTGCCATCAGACAAAGTGGGTGCAGCTGTCGGGAAACAGACCCCGAATCTATTCGCTATTTTTTCTTTCAATCTCTTTCTCTCTTTCTTTCTTTCTTTCTTTCTTTCTTTCTTTCTTTCTTTCTTTCTTTCTTTCTTTCTTTCTTTCTTTCTTTCTTTCTTTCTTCTGCGTTGCAACTTTCCTTCTGTCCAAATCCAGTGGGCCCATTAAGGCCAAACAGTTTACCTTCCTGACACACACAGAAAAGAGGCTCTTACAGCCTTTGTGTGAAAAAGGTGATGGAGGAGGGTGGCTGAACAACTAGGATGAGAGAATGAAAGACAGAGGGAGAGGGGGAGACAGCAAGAGAGAAAGTGAGTTTGTGAGGGACAGAGAGAGAGAGAGAGAGAGAGAGAGAGAGAGAGAGAGAGAGAGAGAGAGAGAGAGAGAGAGAGAGAGAGAGAGAGCGCCAATGAGGGGAGCTGCTTCATGTTGCCAAAATGTGACAGGTGCCTTGAGCAGAACCACTATCCCTCCACCCCCAACCCCTCATTCTTTGGTTCTCCCTCATCCCTCCCTCCCTCCCTCCCTCCCTCCTTTTACAACTTCACCACATGCTCTTCCTCTCCTGACACTCTTTCTCTGCCACCATCGGAGAAGAACTGCGTGGGCCACTAGTGGTGGTGATGGTGGTGTGTGTATGTGTTGTGCGTGCGTGTGTGTGTGTGTGTGTGTGTGTGTGTGCGTGTGTGTGTGTGTGTGTGTGTGTGTGTGTGTGTGTGTGTGTGTGTGTGTGTGTGTGTGTGGAGGGGGGGCATGTGGGAAAAGAAGGATGTGTTTTCACACACACACACGCTGTGCCCCCCTTTGTCTTCGAAGCGCGAGGAAGCGAGCCCCAACCCAACCCCCACTCACCCCCACCCCCACCCCCTCCCCGCGTGTGGCAGGCAAGAGGCACAGAGCAACGGCACAGGAAGGTTTAACGGCCCAACCGCATTCATCGCCCTGCAGGAGTGGACCAATCAGAAATGGGCTTCCACCCTACCCTACCCCACCCCCCCTTCCCCCCATTTACAGTTAGACAGAGACAAAAAATGTTGAAGAAAGTTTTCTTATCCTCGAAATGCTGTGTGGTTTGCATAGAGGACGCCTCATGCCTCTTTGCCTGTGAGGTCACTAACGGAAT
>CM050203.1:23075000-23077500 GCA_027475355.1 Coilia nasus | reverse complement strand
AACACCATTAATATTGCAGCGGATCAATGTCAGCTCTAATATTAACTCCACCTGAACGTTATCTGATGCACATGGCAAACGTTGCTATTTAAACCTTTTAAAAGACACCCCCTATTACAGTACAACTTTGTTGTTACGAGAATGGCAATGACCACGTTGTAATGCGTTACTAAAAACTCTCTGTAATGTCGTAGTAATGTTGTAATTGTGTAGTTACGTTTGTTTTTCATTCAGGGTGAGTTGTTCCACCGGCGGTACGATGACCGCTAAAGGGCTACAAACGTTGGCATACACGCTTTTGAAGAAACGCAAACCAACAGATGGGTTTTTTGTTTGGGATTTTCAGAATGGCTTCCACTGAAATTCCTGTGACACGACTCTTTTTTTGTTCGTTTATTTTTTTTTACATTGAAAACGTTGGCCGCATGGCACGTCTTTCTCCTCTGCGCTGGTTAATTGTGTCCAGCACGTGGAGGATGCGGCTGTCCATTCGGAAAAGCATAAGCACCATCCATCATCTGCGCTCATCCATAATTCAGAGGCAGGATGCTGGTTGTAAATACACTCTCCCTTATTACTACAACCAGCTCATCAAATATTCATCCGGCCAGGGATCAGGATGGTGTTACACACAATATATCAGACGTGTCGACCCACAGGGTCACTGGAGACTACGAACCCACCCCACACACACACAGAACCTCACACACATACATACATACACCCACACACATACATACATGTACACACACACACACACACACACACACACACACACACACACACACACACACACACACACACACACACACAATCTTCCTTGTAAACACAACACACACTGGACTGAGGATGTCTCTGGACAAGGTGTTTGGTGCAAACACAGTCAAGAGGAATAGGAGTGAGGCTTCTGACAGGGAGATGAGAGAGGAGAGGAGAGGAGAGGAGAGGAGAGGAGAGGATAGGAGAGGAGAGGAGAGGAGAGGAGAGAAAAGAAAAGAAGAGGAGAAGAGAAGAGAAGATGAGAGAGGAGAAGAGAAGATGAGAGAGGAGAAGAGAAGAAAAAAGAAGAGAAGAGAAGAGAACCGAAGAGAAGAGAAGATAAAGAAGAGATGAGAAGTGAAGAGAAGAGAAGACAAGAGAAGAGAAGAGGAAAGAAGAGAAGAGAAGAGAAGAGAAGAGAAGAGAAGAGAAGAGAAGAGAAGAGAAGGGAAGAGAAGGGAAGGGAAGAGAAGAGAAGAGAAGAGAAGAGAAGAGAAGAGAAGAGAAGAGAAGAGAAGAGATGTGACAGCAGCATCCTGGGGAATGAAAGGCTCTCCAAAGCCACTCTTCTTGCAGTCATCAGCGCTGATCTGTAGAAGAGCTGAGACAGGTAATAAGAATATGGCCTCCCTTTCTGCCTCACATCTTTAGACCTATCCAAGTTTATTTAGATCAGCTCTCCGGAATAATATGGAGCCTGTCAGAGGAAGAAGGAAGAATCCATCAAAACTCCTCTAGTGCTGAGGAAGAACTTTATGTCTGTCAGTACTGACAAGAGCCTCAGCAGGAAATTCTACAGTGTATTGTGTGTGTGTGTGTGTGTGTGTGTGTGGGTGGGTGGGTGTGTGTGTGTGTGTGTGTGTGTGTGTGTGTGTGTGTGTGTGTGTGTGTGTGTGTGTGTGTGTCTGTTTGACTGTGTGTTTTGTGTGTGTGTGTCTGTTTGACTGTGTTTTGTGTGTGTGTGTGTGTGTGTGTGAGAGAGAGAGAGAGAGACAGATAGAGAGAGAGAGAAGGAGAGAGCGAGAGAGGGAGAGAGAAAGAAAGAGAGATAGCATGATGGTCCATTAGTGTTTGAATGTATAGTAACATCGGTGGCACTCAACGGAATAGCTGCCAAACACTAACTCATCTTGGCCAAAACACACAAACACACACACACACACACACACACACACACACACACACACACACACACACACACACACACACACACACACACACACACTCAGACACACACATACACACACACACTCAGACACACACACACAGACACACTCAGACACATACACTTTGTCTGTCCTCAATCACCCCCCAGGCAGCAATCAGTAGTAGTCAGTGCAGGGAGTAACTCTGGCCTCCACTTCACCCATTCCAACCCATCAGTACACAACTCTTGCCAGAGCAGTCAGAGCAGTCAGCTGGCCACTGCAAGACCCATTACAAAGGCACCGCTAATTACACAGGCACAGGTCTGAGGTCAGTGCTTAGATGTGGAAAAGGAGGCCCAAGATGTACACGCAGGAAGCCTGGCCTTCACAGAGGGTTTTAAAAGGGGTTACAAAATGGCTGCTCTGCTAATCCCTTAAGCGTGGCTGTGGAAACAGGTGAGAGCATTTAAAAGGGTCATTACCGGAGTTTATGATGCGGTGAAGCTACTTATAGCGACAGACAACTTTCCAACGGAGAGAGGTGGAACAGAGGAGACACAGAGTCTGCAGGGGGCAGGCGAGTGTAAAACAGT
>CM050203.1:23025000-23055000 GCA_027475355.1 Coilia nasus | reverse complement strand
TGTGGGTTCTGGACAATCCTGCTTTGTTTTCTGAAGGGCTTTTAGAAACCAGAAGTTGGGGGGGGGGGCAGAGAAGGACAGAGAGAGTTCTTCCAGTGTTTGCCGACCTTCTCTCCATTATGCAGCACAAGATGGGCAGAATAAAACTAAAGTCTCATCCAGCGATTCATGTTTTCTTTTATAACAACAGACACAAAACTGACTGCACGACCTGCAGCTCGTGTAGCAAGTAGTCTATTTCCAAGTGCAGAAGCCTCGCTCTGTCAAGTTCAACTGCAAGGTGATCCATGTTGTTGCCCTTGGGAGCTTTGTTCACTGACAGAATAAAGCATCGAGGCTATATCTTCATGCTGTAAATTTCTCTTTAGGCTTGTATATATTTGTTTTATGTTCTTATTTGTATATATTGCTGCACATTCAGAATCTATATTCTATTCTACTTAATTATTCTTACTGCTTCTTACTTTGTGCATATTTTGGCTGCTCTGAACGACATTTCACCACTTTGTATACTGACAATAAAGACCTCAACTACTTCCTGGGAGCTTAGCATCGAGGCTAGTGCCATAAATCACCAACCTCCTTCCTCAAAACTAAAGCATGAAAACCCTCATACTGTCTCGCATGATTTCTTTTGGTAAACAGACACCTTGTCCTTGGAAATGAGCAATCTTCTTGTCAATGACCCCCAAGTACAAGTAGGTTGGAGGCTCAAATTAATATGAGATGGGAGATTGCTAATGAGCTTCCAAGGCCAGCCGAGGAGGAGGTGGGGGGTGGAGAGGGCATGTGAAACAGACAGGCAGACATTGTGGTTGGCTGGGGAACAGGGAGTGAAAAATATTATAAGCTCTCCCAAAACAATCTGTCAGATAGGGCCAATTAGCAGGTGAGATGGTGGTGAGAATCGCATCGCCTCCCTCTGAGACTTAATCGCTTCGTTTAACCTTTGGAGTGGAACCGTAATGCTGACAGTCGCAAACCCAGGCTACTGTTCCCAGGATTCTGCTTAGGGATGCTATCCACTTCCTGTATGCAATCTCTGTGTGTGATCTATGTTTAAGCCTGTTGGCAATCTCTCTCTCTCTCACACACACACACACACACACACACACACACACAGACTTCCCACTCTCATCTCCATTTCTTAATGTGATATCCAAATGCTTCACCATCTCAGACATTGTGTGTCACTTAACCTCAGATGAGCCTCACTGCAAAGGTCACTACATTTGACCGTTTATGGTGGTGTGTTCCTCTGCTTTTCAAATAGTCACTTCACTGCTGCTGCTGACTAATGTTGACTAATGTCTGATCTGGCTTTGTCACCTCACTGCTGCTGTTGATTATGTATAATATCAGTTTGCCCTGCTACCTCTCACTGTGCAATACCTACTGCATAGTGCAATATTATTATTCACAGCTTTGTACATAGCACATTGACATTTTACTATGTATTATGCCTTTATATATACTCCCTTCTTTCCTTTGTTTCTACAGTGTTTTGTACAATAGACTCTGGAACTTCCATCTTGCACCTTTGTGCCCTTGTTGTCTAATTTCTTTGTACATGCAACAGTTAAGGTCTTGAAGTCTTGATGCCTTGAAGTCTTGAGGTCTTGAAGTGCCCCTGCAGTGCACCCCCTGCTACATCCCCCCTGGGGGCACGTTCAGGACGCACACACGCTCACTTCTCCTCTTGTTCTTCTTTCGCTGGGGGAATACCAGCAAAGGGGACTTCTACAACATCTCTGCTTCGGCGGCCTACAGAGCCTGTAAACAGCACCCTCCCAGAGTCAGCCAAAGGGACTTTTCACCTTCACCTTCATTTGCATTCGCGTCAAAACAGAAGTTTCTGTCCTTTTCGCTATCTGCCTATATCTATGTTGATGAAAAACAAGTTCCTGTTTGTAAAAAAAAAGGGGTAAAACCCTTAGTTGTTGAGTTATAAGAGTACCTTAAGGTAGGCAGTGATGTGTATCTCACCAAATGAGTTTTTTTGTTCTTTTTAACTCTGACCCACCCAGCCTATTTAACACAAGCACACATATACTCAAACATACACTCATAAGTAAATAAAACATGTAGCCTGAAAGTCTTTGTGTGAGATCAATCTTTTCCATAGCAGTCATCACCCTGGAAACTTCTGACTTGTCAGAGCCCTTAAGAGTCCTTACAGGGATTTTTACCATACGTTTTGAGAAAACACCCCCACATCTTTTGTTTGTTTTGTTTTTTTGTCTTTGGTACTCATCAGTGGAAAATATCTCAGTAGCTTCCATTAGCAGACATAACTGTAGACCAAGATGGGAAAAAATACGGCCCTACTTTCTCTGGAAAGCTGCACCGGTTCTCAAGGGGACCTTTTCAAACTCCTTAGGAAAGGGTGAGTGGTGTGTGTGTGCATGTGTGCATGTGTGTGTGTGTGTGGGGGTGGATCATTGTTTGCGTGTTTTGAAGAGGTGATGGTTTCCCGCTCCACACAGCCTGATGCATTACTCATTCATTAGCACACAGCAGCTGCAGCGGAGAGTTCAATGGGAGGAAATGAACCCCCCAGGAGGAAGGTGTCTGGAGCTCACCCACTCTACCGTCCAGTGACAGCACCAGCACCAGTGCCTCTAACAGGCCTTATTAATGTCTGATGACCAAAGGCACAATGATTCTCGGGACTCCTTGACAAAGTGCCTACAGGTGTCACTGGCTTTGGATACAAACGTCAGTAGGCCAGAAGTAGAAGTAGAAGTGGGTGTCTTTTATTGTGACTATACAAGTACAGCGAGACGTCGTTTGGAGCTGGCCAACAGATCCACACAGTATGAAACAGTAGATAAAAGAAGGTAAATAGAATTTATGATTCTAAAAATGTACAACAAATATACACAGCTCAGAAATATATAAATTGGAAGTGCACCTGTGTGTGTGTGTGTGTGCCTTAGCTCCTGTGGGAGCCTATCTCTACACAGTCAGATGCAAATGTGTTCGCCTTCGATACAATGCAGACCGAGGTCTACTGCTGTCCAGTACAAACTTCACTGAGTCCAGAACAAACATAGCTCCAGTCCAGACTAGTACCAGCATTGTCAGTTACGCGGGCACTGAAAACACTGTTTCCTTCTCAAAAGATGGATGCTTAAAGCAACACGAAAGCACTTTTCCTCTTCAGTCGCCCTACAAGTTGGAAGCAGAATTGTCTTTCTTGTCAATGTCTCATTTGAACTACACACACACAAACACACACATGGACACACACACGGACACACACTTCAGAGGCCCTGTTAAGAAACACATACTTCAGTCACTCCTCAAGCCTAGACCAGTCTGTACTTCTAATGCAGCTCCACAGAGCCTGTATGCAAATGTTGTTAAGGCACAAACACACACACACACACACACACACACAAACAAACAACTACACACATGTAACGACTGATTAAGCCTGAAGGGCCCTAGCTAGCTGTGTACTCACAAAGCAGTGGGTTGAGGAACAGAGGCAACCCAAAAACAAAGCCAACCCCCAAAGAAAACTGGAGCTCACACACAGGCAGAAAGGGGGGTGGAAGAGCAGCTTTCAATACAAAGACGATACTCCAGAATGATTTGTGTGTCTATATGTGTGTATGGCTGTGTGCATGTGTATGTGTATGTGTGTTTGTTCATGTAGATGTGTTTGTGTGCGTGTGTCGAGGTATGTGTGTGTGGAGGTGTGTGTCGAGGTATGTGTGTGTGTATGTGTGTTCGTGTAGATGTTTTTGTGTGTGTGTGTGTGTGTGTGTGTCTCTGTGTGTGTGTGTGTCTGGAAGTGTGTGTGTGTGTGTGTGTTTTGTGAGTTTCTGTGAGTAAGAAGAAGGTGGTGGTGGTGGTGATGAGGGACATGCGACCCCCCCCTCAGGCTCCCTGCATGCTTAATCACCCATCTGCCACTGCCAACCTCTCGCGCCCGCCCCCTCACCCCGACACAATCTCCCGCTATGGCATGGCCTCAATGGATGCCTGTCGGAAAAGGGTGCCTGCTAATCTCAAATGTTGTGGGCTCGTCTTAGCCACTGGAATTTATTTATGTGTGTGTGTGCCTGTGTGTGTGTGTGTGTGTGTGCCTGTGTGTGTGTGTGTGTGTGTGTGTGTGTGTGTGTGTGTGTGTGTGTGTGTGTGTGTGTGTGTGTGTGTGTGTGTGTGTGTGTGTGTGTGTGTGTTTGTGTGTGTGTGTGTGTGCGTTTGCATATGTGTGTTAGTGACTGACTGCCAATGGGCTGGGGTTAAGGGAAGCAATGTGTGTGTGTGTGTGTGTGTGTGTGTATGGGTGTGTGTGTGCTGCCCCTCCCTGTTTCCAACCACTTCAAACCCAGCTACTGTTTGGGCGTTCAGCCTCTGGAGTACTGCAGCTCCACCCAACCACCCGACAGCATCTGCCTGCCTGCCTGCCTGCCTGCCTGCGCACCACCGAGGTTAACCCCCCGTTGCCTCACTCGCCCCCAGCCACCTTCTCTCATGACCCCCCTTCCTGGAGCCTTTACAGCTACCCTGGTTCTCCCGTCCAGTCAGCCACCGTTGGTGTCCCCAGCTATCTCACCTCTGCTCTGGGTTATCAGGTCTGTGTGACTGGCTAATGTCTGCTCAGTGGTTCCCTTTGGTCTGGCTGCCATGGCTATCAGTGGTTCCTTCTCTATCATTATCAAGTGGCTTTGGTCTGTTGTTGGCTCTGGAACTCATGGCTTTGGAATCTACACTTGCACTGATAAAGGTACAACTTGTTTACCTCTTACGGTCAGGCAAATTGTGCTCATGTGCAATGCTTATTTGCAGTAGGTGCGCACACACACACACAACAGCTTGGAAGGTGCAACATTTTTATTATTAGAATAAACACTGTACTCTATCTATCTATCTATCTATCTATCTATCTATCTATCTATCTATCTATCTATCTATCTATCTATCTATCTATCTATCTATCTATCTATCTATCTATCTATCTATCTATCTATCTATCTATCTATCTATCTATCTATCTATCTATCTGTCTATAAACACAGACACACAAGGTAGACAGTTTTGTCTACCTTGTGCTCCTTGGAATAACTGATTCTCTAAAGTTGTAGCCATCCATTTTGGGTCTCATAGCAACCCCACAACACACATCTTAGACTTTTCCAACCCCCTTTATAAGGCGTGTTTTTTTTCTCCTTTATATGGAGTGCTTCCCTTCTGGCTGGAATACTTTCTCCATTGCATAGGCTTGAACTTGTGGCTTTTGCGCTTTTAGGGGGGAGAAAAGAGCCTTTATTTGGCCAATAGATGATAGGCCAACAGATCCAGCCTTTGGCTCAGTTACGCACAGCTTACGTCAGTGTGGAATCTGGTCTAGACGTCCAATTTTCCCCCTCAGCCATGGTTGACGCAAAACATTGGATCCAAATGTACTGCATGTGCGAGTCTGATGGTACCACGACTGTGTGTGCGTGTGTAAGTGTGTTTATGTGCATCCGCATATATGTGTGTGTGTGTGTGTGTGTGTGTGTGTGTGTGTGTGTGTGTGTGTGTGTGTGTGTGTGTGTGTGTGTGTGTGTGTGTGTGTGTGTGTGACTGTGTTTGTTCCAGACAGATACATTAATAAAAGGGGTCTTAACTGCTGTGACTGTGGGATTATGTAGTTTATTAAAGCATAGCGTCTGTGAAGGCTGTTCAGGACTGAAGTTATTTAAATCCAGTTATGGAGTCAATCAGAAGAGTGAGATCAAACACTGGAAAAGTGTCAAAGGTTGTGATATGATGGTGATATAATCCTGTGTTAAAGAGTTCTATTCCACTGAATGCCGTTAACTGGAAAGAAAAACCCAGTCACGTTATTTCACAAAAAAGATGGCTCATGTGTCTATGTGTATCTGTGTATCTGTGTGTGTGTGTGCGTGTGTGTGTGTGTGTGTGTGCGTGTGTGTGTGTGACTATGCAACTCAAACAGAGGCAGAAACTGTGAACTCACGCCTCTCCTCTCCTCTCCTCTTCTGGCAGGCTGCTCACAGCCCTTTGCACAGGAATGTGACAGCCCCCCCAACACCAACCCCAACCCAAAACCCCAACCCCACCCCACCTGCCTCTCGACGGCGCCCTCCTTCCCCCTGCCTTTCATCTCCGTCTCATCACACTGCACAGGTGAGCCTTCCCTCCACCCCCCCCCCCCCTCCCTCCCTGACCCCCCACCCCTCCACCTGCTTCATGCATCAATCCCCTATCACCCATCATCAAAAGGCGGAGGGGAGCCTGGGGGCTCAGGTGGAGGGTTTGAGGGTTGAGTGGCGGTGGTGGGGTGTGAGGTGGGGTGGGGGTGCAGGAGCCGTGGGTCTTGCCAACCTTGCGAACCTGGCACTGACTGCGCTGACGTCTGTTAGCGCCCATTAGCAAAGCTCACAAGCGCTGCTGAGGGAACACAATGCAGAGGTAATGAGGAGTGCTCTGTAGGCTAGCCCGCAGTATAGAAGGTTCACGCTAGTGTACATGTTTACATATTAGGGCTGGGCGATATGGCTGAAATCTGTATTACGATATAAGTGTTTCATATCGGTCGATATCGATAATTATTGAAACATTGTGTGACCTATTTAAAATAAGTAACAGGAGGGAAAAAATTTAAATTTAAACATTTTTATTTTTAACTTAACCTTCCTCTGACAGGCAATAAGCATTCAGGCAAAATGACTGTCAACACACGTTCAATGTTACGATCACAATGAAAACTGAACAATTATCAATAAGCTAATAAAGTGCTTAACAAAGCTGGTGTTATAAAGACATGTGCAAAGTGTTAAATGTAAACATAGCGAAACCTGATACCTGAGAAGAACTATCATATATGTATATAGTTTTACAGCATTATTTGCAGACAACATTTGTCTGACTACGATGAGATTTGTAAACTCCAAAAAAGCTCCCATACTGGTGAGCAGAGCTTTCTGTTCTTAGGGCTCATTCACACCAAACACTCTGCGTATTCAGCGCGTGGCCGTTTTCTGTCCGTATTCGTTTAGAATGCATGTTAACAAATTAGACTCTTCACACCGCACGTGTGATCTGAGCGTATTCTGTCCCTATACAAACATATTGTATACTGATACGCGCTGTACACGCTCAAGTTGGTGTGAATGAGCTCTTATCCACATTTTCCTCGCTCGTCGCAGTGGCACTCATCTTCCTTTCTTGACCATGCTGTTTCTGGAAAAAAAAACACGACTACGAGACAAGAGATGGCGCAACCAAACCCGATACTGTGACATGATTGGCTATTAGCGTGTCACTCCCCATACGTTGCTAGGCTACAGAGGACGAGTGCCTTTCTCATGCAACCAAGCTTGCTTCGCAACAAAGATTTAAAGCGGCGCCCAATCAAAGAGGGCTCTGACTAAACTTACGCCGTTTTCTTTAAAAAAAAAAAAACATTCTATCGAAACATTCTATCGAACGCATTTTCTATTGTTATCGAGTAGGTGTCTATCGAGATACATATCGTTATCGTTTTATCGCCCAGCCCTATTACATATACACACATACATTGCCACACACACACATGCACAACAAACACACGAACACACACACACACACACGCACATAGTCACGCAGACACAGACTCACAGCATACCAGTCCAACAGAACTTCAAGACTTCAATACTTTACGACAACTGGGTGCCAATTAATTCTGACCTAGCTTTGTAAGACTACCAATGGTAGTCACAGCACGCAACAGTCAAACTTCAGTTATGCTGAACTCTGACCATGGCACACAGGCTGGCATGATTGGCCGAAAAAATGTTGTGGTGCGGTCAAGCCGTTGGAAATAATGGGTTTGAGACACACAGTGGTCCCATTGTCACAGTGTGTTTAAAAGCCTTTTTACACAGCCATGTCCCCATATCTATGTCTGGATCCTAACTGTCAGGGCATGACTCTACATCTCTAACACCTTACTACCAAGTATGCTGCAATGGCATACAAAATGTGGATAGCACTTTATAATAGCTACTTCATAATAAGCATTTATTTTGCATTTGTTATTTCTTACTGTACTTTTCACTTTGTTCATCATTTGGTAGCCATTGCTTCTGCAATATTTCTCATCAATAGATCATTTATAAACATACTGACACAATGGCTACTAAAGGATGAGCACAGCCAAATTACTGTCAATGGTAATATGATATTATCAAGTCACTGATCAGTAGCTTTTATAATATGTATGACATTTGCTATAACACATTTATGTCACAGTCACGATAGTCTTCCAAAGCCAAATTAAACTGCATTGTTACTCAGAGCTGAAGGAACACAATCAGTGGCTGTGTATTTCACAATGTGTTTCAGAAGGTCGTAGACCATGGTTTGCAACACTCTCGATTTTACTATTAAGAGTCTGTTTTTTCACAGTCACACCATGGTTTTAATTTTACTGATGCGAACACATTTTTCTTTCATTTTCACTGCCTGCTTTTGGGGAAATATCTCAGGATGTAAAAATTAGCAGCCATTAGATAATTAGCCTAGCATAGAAATGTCACTCACAATTGGATGGTCACCTGAAGACTACTTATAAATGCTTAGCTTATAAGTGAAATATCTATTGACACTCTTCAGTACATCGTGAAATCAGGGTTAGGGGTTTGGTTTTGGAAGAGGTGATGTTCAGTAAACAATAGATAAGACTGTAGTAAAATTTCAACAAAAAACCAAGTAAATTCTCCAAATTGTACTGGAATGTCTGTCTTTTTGGGACTTATTTCTGAAATGTATTTTTACTTAATAAAGGCTTGAAGGACAGACAACATTGTTGCAAACTGAAGACCCATGTGTCACTCATAAGTGCTAAAAGAGAACCATAGCTAACAAATGTAGCAGCGCTACTATTTATGTTAGCATGTGCTGTGATGATCTATAAGCATGAGTACCGCATTACTTTGAAAAACACACTCAATCAGACTGGATATATATAGAGATCCTCATCTCTCACTGCAAAAATGTTTTTAAGTAGTATTTATAAGGACACATGCTGATCTACCCGGAGACTATACAGGAAGGGTCATTACCAGTGTCTATGATGCGGTTTATCAGGCGCACTTGTCAATAAAGGCTTCCTATAATGTTATAATGTAATGACACAGTGAGTCACACTTCGTGATGATCTCAGCCAGTACCAAAAATACACACACCACCTCACTGGTGCTGCATGGAATGGCATTTCAGTCATCCTCTGTGTCTGAGGCTCACTGTACAGCTGGACAATACTCTATGTGTGTGCCTGCTTGTGTGTGTGTGTGTGTGTGTGTGTCTGTGGCCCCCCTAAGTGCCCCCTGTCTACCCCAGCCTTGAGGCCAGCGGACACAGAGGGTTTGTGAGGGTGTGTGCGGCTGCCTACACAATATCTTCCTTTTCCAGTCCGGGAATTCCTCAGGGCGACAACAGTTTCCGGATATTTCTTTGTGTGTGTGTGTGTATGTGCATATGTGTGTGTGTGTGTGTGTATGTGTGTGCGTACGTGTATGTGTGCGCACATGTGTCTGAACGTGGGCGTGTGTATGTGGGTGTTAGTGAAGCGAAGGCAACTGATGGGTCTTTATGTTTGACTCCACTGTAATCCATCAGACGGCGCTGGCCATGACCGCTCTGTAATCCAGGAAATCCCCCTGTAGCATCGGCTAAACCGTGGCCCTCTCAGCCTCCTCCCAATATGGGTTGGGAACAGAGCCATCACCTCTCCATCTGATAAACAACTCTTTGGCCAAATTCAGGAGGATTATGTCATGTTTTTGGTAGAGCAGAGTAGGGTGTTGTTTTAATATCAAAATGTGCCAAATCTATTAAGTAATGTAGTTTTGTGTTCGTGGAATCATGCAGAATCATCTGCAGCTCAAATATGTTTTTGGTATTTGCTTGACTTGACCGGACGATTTATGGTAGATTGACAGATTGATTGACTCACTCTTGTTTTCCAGAGTGGTAACACTTTCTATGAAGCTAGCATTCATAAGACTATATAACCACATTCATAGAGGGTTATAATGCCTTCATAACGCTTAATAATGGTTGAAATTAGTGTTTATAACTATTTATACATACTCATGACTGCAGTCATAGGCAGGTGCTGCTTTATAACCTAGAATGCACTATGTCACTTGAAGTTGGAATAGGCATTATGACATAGCATTATAATGCCTTAGTACAGGAGTACAGTCATGAGTATGTATAAACAGTTATGTATACTTTACATACTTTACGTATGCATATAAGTCCTTATGAATGTGTTTATAAAGTCTTATGAATACAAGCTTCATAGAAAGTGTTACCCAGAGAGTTTTTAATATTTTCAGGGCCCTGAGCCATGTAAGCGTTGTTTACACTCTCAGGCTGCCCGTATCGATCTCTGACTCATATCTCCTCATTGAATGACATCACAGTGCTGAACAGTGGTTTTGAATAGAGAACTCTGGAGAGACGCTCTTGATTGTTCATGAGCTCTTGCAAAAACATCACCGTTCTTTTTTTGTCTGACTTTAAACACACCCTCACATGTTTCTCCATGTGCTCCTAAAACATTCTGATGGCCACATGGATGGGAAAATATTTGTCCAGAGACTCTGGCGGGGAGCTAGTTTCACTTACAGTTCTCAGACAGTACTTAAGCTCCGGCTGCCTGCAGTGCGCCAACCTCTAGTACATTTCAGTTAATTATTAATTAGGCGTCTTTGAAATGGCGTTGGGTAGCGCTAGGAAAGAGATAAGCCCTCTCTCTCTCTCTCTCTCTGTCTCTCTCTCTGTCTCTCTCGCTTTCTCTTTCTGTCTTTGTCTGTCTGTCTGTCTCTTTCTTTCTCTGTCTTAATCTCTTAGTACAGTGTATCCCTGCCTCTCCTGGTTGGCAGTCACCCATCCTCTCCATTTCAGGTTTTTTACACTTGTCAAGTGCCATTCTGATGTTTGGCGGCAGCTCGCACCTCATGTTTTCTGTGAAAAGTCTCACGTGCCGCAGTGGTAAATGGTAAACAGACGGCATTTATATAGCGCTTTCTCACACTCGGCGGACGTTCCCAAGCGACAGGCCAAAAGAAGGGGAAGGGGGGGTGGGGGGGGGCAGTGGGGTGTTGTGGAAGGTGGATGTCGACAGACGTTATGGTGTTCTGATTGGGTGAGAGGAGGTGGCCCAAAGGGGATGGAGGCAAGTTCTTTGAGGGGAGGGTGGGGAGGGAAATTACTGTGCCCATTAATTATACATCGTCAGATGCTCCTCCGCGGCTCACGTGGGGAGGAAGCAGGGAGACAGGAGGAGAGCAAAGAGAGGAAGACAAGAAAAAAGGAATGTAAGAGAATAGAAGGTAGGCTGTACATACAAGATGGAGGAAGAGGGAAAGAGATTACAGGTAAAAACTAGAAATGCACTCGGAGAGCGCAGACCTCCACCAGGCAGTTTTTTCTCATTCCGTCAATGGGATTTCTCATGTTAATTTTCCTTTTTTTTTGTGAGGTAACCAATGAACTGATTTTCACCAAAAAAAGAATCAACCTCGAGGCAGTCACAATACCAGCATACTTCAAAATTTTAGAACAGTACTTGAGTTATTTTGCTAGCAAACAAACAAACAAAACAGACAAACAACCAGACAGACAGATAAACGCAGGCAAAGCAATAACCTCCTGGGCAGAGGTAACAGAATGAAGGACTGATAAGTCTACTATTTAAGTATCTATGGGCTTAGAGACTTAAGAATATAGGGGAGAGATCAGAGAGAGAAAACAAGACATGGGAGTATAAAACCCATGAAAAGACACATCAAGGACTGTATCTACAGATAAAAGATGATGACCAGGCAGACAAAAACAATAGACAAAAACCAAGGGCAAACTAAATAAATAAAATAGAACAGATCAAGGCAGCGAAAGCAAGAGGGTGAAACAGCCAGAATAAGAAATAAAAGAGAGAGACAGACAGACAGACAGAGAGACACAGACAGACAGCGGGTGGGTGAGAGAGAGAAAGACAGACAGAGGGTGGAGGGACAGAGACAGCGAGAGACAGAGAGAGACAGACAGACAGTCAGACAGACAGACAGTGTGTGGGAGAGAGAGAGACAGACAGAGGGTGGAGGGACAGAGACAGCGAGAGAGAGAGAGAGAGAGAGAGAGAGATTCAAAGATCTATTTATTTCTTGTAAATGCTTTCAGAACATTTTTCTGCTTTTCAGAAGTGCTCTTGTCATGTCAATAAAGTTTTTTGTATTTGAATTTGAATTTAGAAGAGAGAGAGAGAGAGAGAAGAGAGAGAGAGAGACAGAGAGAGAGACAGAGAGAAACAGTCAGACAGACAGACAGGGGGTGGGTGAGACAGAGAGACAGACAGAGGGTGGGGGGGACAAAGACAGAGAAAGAGACACAGAGAGAGTGACAGAGAGAGAGAGAGAGACAGACAGTCAGACAAAGGGAGGGAACAGGGACATAGATAGAGGGAGACAGAGAGAGAGAGAGACAGAGAGAGAGAAAGAGAGCATGAGCAAGGATAGCGATGCAGTCACATGTTCCAGCAACAGCAGATGCAGGGCCGGGCCTGACATCAAAGGCTTCTCCTCATGTGACCGTATGGGGGACATTAGAGATGCAGGTATCTGGAAATCAGGTCAGCAGAGACGACTGCTCCATCCATTAGCCGTCAGAAGCCCCCAGCTCTACCTTCCGCCTGAAGGTCCCTCTTAGGCCACCGTAGTCCGCTGCATTCCACTCACCCGTCCCCTTCCAGATGCAATGCCCCACCTCAGTTCCAGGCACAGTCAGGAGTAAAACCAAAAGTCGGCACCGCTAATGAGCGGAGCTAAGCTCGGCCAAACAAGTCCTAACGAGGAACTAAACGTCAAACCCTCGGTCCCTAGTTCCTGCTAACAGCGGGCACTTTCGCCCGCTTTTAACCCAGACTGCATGAATTATTCATTTCGGAGCTGGATGGACCTAAAATACATAATTACTCTTCGACTTATCGGGGCTTTGATTCCTCCCTATCTTACATCAGCGCTGTTAAACGTTGCGGCAACTTTAAAATAACGTCTCATTAGTATGCCACAAGAGCAGCAACCCAGAGGGTGATAGCTGCATTGTTCTTTTTTTGTGATTCTTCTTCTTCTTTTTTCAATACGCGGAAGAGAAGTGTGTTCAATGACCTATAGTTGTGAAAGTGAAACTAGCTACCCAAGGGGGAAAAAAATGCCGACGCAAGCAGTTCTGGGCAGAAACCTAGCTACAAATCATCAACATCAACCGAAAATACAAACCTGCCAAACGAAGCCAATCCCAGAATTCTTTGTGTGTGTGTCTCCTAGATACCATGAAAAGGGGCGTACAATGAATATCTTTGTTGACGTGCTGCTTTGGCTTAGAGAGTCTCGTGCGGAAACGGTTTCCTCCCTCGCTTATCCCTCCTCTCTTTCTTTGGTTGAAAGTTTCCAGGAGGGGTGGGGTGGTGGTTGGAGAGAACTGTGGCCTGGAAGGATGGAGGGGGGGCAGTGTGGCAGAGGGCATGCCGTTTGGTGTCTGACACAGGAGCACCAGAGGCAGATGGCAGGCGGTCCTGCCAAGAGGGGACCCACCCCAGAGCCCCCTGATGAAGGGATGGGGGGTGGGGGGGGCTGGCATGGGTGCTTATGGAGGGGGTGTTGATAGAGACCAGATTCCATACTTCCAGACCCCAGTGCCTTTTGGGCCACCAAGAGTCTGAGTCGATGCAGTTTGTCCTCGGGACAAAAGAAGCCTGGGGTGAAAAACTCTCTCAAAAAAAGCGCAGGGGCCTTGCCAAGCCACGCTTATGCAAAGCACGCCAAGAGGAAGACACAAAAGGCCTGTAAAGGGATCCAACCTGCACCACACACACCCACCAACCACCACCATATACCACCCATCCACACACACAGACACACACACACACACACACACACACACACACACACACACACACACACACACCCCTTGTGCCTCAGTCAGGATCCTAATACAAGTATGATGGACAGCAGTTGTCAGTGGAAGGGTGGTGTGGTGGGGTGGGGGGGTCGAGAGGGGTTGTGTGTGTGTGTGGTGTTGGGGGGGGGGGTGGCATTTGAACTGCGGCCTCCAGTAGCCCGTCCTGCTGACGGACACACACACACACACACAGGGATGAAGGAGGCCGGCCAAAGCTCCCTTCACCCGGAACACGAGGGGTCTACAGTACGCGTCTGAAGATGAAAGCTGCTCCCTCTTCGGTGTCGGTTCTATGATTCCCACCACCAAAAAAGAAGTCAGCAAGTAAATAAATTAATAAATAAATCGATAAAACTTCCAACCGCAAACATACAAGGCACACGCGCACCCGAAATCCCCTGAAACACAGCAGCAGTGCTGGAAGTTGTTTAAAAAAACATCTGAAGTCTTTCAGCAATGGGGTAAATAAATAAATAAACAAAAAAAAAACTAGGATTGAACAACAGTTGGACAGAATTGATCCAGGGTGAGAGGTAGAAGAGACAGAGAGAGAGAGAAAGAGAGAGAGAGAGAGAGAGCGAGAGAAAGAGAGAGAGAGAGGTAGAAGAGACAGAGAGAGAGAGAAAGAGAGAGAGAGAGAGAGAGCGAGAGAAAGAGAGAGAGACACACACACGCTAACAAACACACACTACACACACACACACCCTAACACAGACACACACACAAACACACACATACAGGAAAACATAGAAACACAAACACACTACACACCCACACACACAGTACACTACACACACACACACACACATACAGGAACACACCCAAACACACACACACTACACACCCACACACCCTCACTACACTACACACACACACACACAAACACACACACTGATTCCACTAGGCAGGGTTGTGTCGGTGTCCAGCCTACACTCTGCCTCCCACACCCAGTGATGGAGGCAGCCCCTCTTTCATCTGCCTCTGCCTCTGCCTCTGCCTCTGCCTCTGCCTCTGCCTCTGCCCTGCACTGGAAAACCAGCCGCCGCACCCTTTACCTCACATGGCTCTCTCTTTCTTTGTGTTTGTATTTGTATGCATGTCTGTGCCTGAGTGTGTATGTGTGTGTGTGTGTGTGTGTGTGTGTGTGTGTGTGTGTGTGTGTGTGTGTGTGTGTGTGTCAGGGAGGGGGGGGGGGGGTCTCAGTGTGTGTGCCTGAGTGTGTGTGTGTGTATGTGGGTGTGTGTGAGTGTCTGAGTGTGTGTGCCTGAGTGTGTGTGTGAGTGTGTATGTGGGTGTCTGAGTGTGTGTGCCTGAGTTTATGTTTGTGTGTGTGTGTGTGTGTGTAATTGTGTGTTTGTGTGTGTGTCTGTCTGTCTGCCAGTGTGTAGACACACAACACCAGATTTACACAGTTAAGTGCCTCTCTAAGCCAAGCATTAGAGCTGACATCTCTAGTGTGGGAGGTTCAATAACACTGTGTGGGAAAGAAGAAGAAGAAGAAGAAGAAGAAGAAGAAGAAGAAGAAGAAGAAGAAGAAGAAGAAGAAGAAGAAGAAGACAGAGAAAGAGAGACAGAGAGAGAGAGAGAGAGAGAGAGAGAGAGAGAGAGAGAGGAGAAAGGAGCACCCAGCACTCCACCAGGGCACCCTCCTCTTCTTCTTCTCTGTCTCAGGAAGAAACATAAGATTTCCCTCCTCTTCCTCTCCCTCTCCCTGTGTGTGTGGAGAACATGCCACAGAGAGTGAAACTCAACAATGCTGAGGAGAGGAGAGGGGGAAAGAGGGGAGGGGAGAAGAGGGGAGGGGAGGAGGACTAGAATGTCTCATGGAGCTTGTGGAGGGGGTAGCAGTTAGGCCCTGACAGCTGTGCTCCTCAGGAACCCCACTCATCATCGTCTCTTCACCAGTCAGCAGCAGAATTCACACCAGGACACATAGCTCACACACACATAGCGTTTGTATATGGCAAGTATTGACAATGCAAATTGAAAGAAAGAAAGAAAGAAAGAAAGAAAGAAAGAAAGAAAGAAAGTAAGAAAGAAAGAAAGAAAGAAAGAAAGAAAGAAAGAAAGAAAGAAAGAAGAGGTAAACTGGCAGATAGATAGATAGATAGATAGATAGATAGATAGATAGATAGATAGATAGATAGATAGATAGATAGATAGATAGATAGATAGATAGATAGATAGATACATACATACATACATACATACATACATACATACATACATACATACATACATACATACATACATACATGGGACACATAAAATATGGAACACATTTTAAATGCTTATATCTGTCTGAGTGTGTGTTTGTGTGTGTGTGGCATAGTGTAGTGCGTGTTTGGATGTGTGTGACGTAGTGCAAGGTGTGTGTGTGCGTGTGTGTGTGTGTGTGAATATGTGTGAGTGTGTGTGTGCGCGTGTGTGAGACTAAGTGTGCGTGTGCAGTTGGGTGTGTGTGTGAGTGTGATTGTGAACAAAGGGCCGGCCTGCATGCTCTGGTAAGGATCAGAGGCGGCTGTCATTAGACTAATGGGTCTGTGTGGATCAGGCCAACAGGGGCACTAAGTTGAACTCACACAACGAGGACACTGCCTACGAGAGTGTGTGTGTGCGTGTGTGTGTGTGTGTGTGTGGAAGTGTAAGAGTGGGAGAGCCAAAGATAAAGAGAGATCAAAGTTGTATTGTCTTCTGTCTCTTTTTCCACTGCTTCTCCCTCTCTCTCTCTCTCTCTCTCTCTCTCTCTCTCTCTCTCTCTCTCTCTTTTCTCTTTCTGAGACTGTTGGATGTTTTGTATGCAGGGATTGCCAGCAGATTTGATGTGAAGCCTTAGATAGCCTCAGTAGGGAGCAAAAGATGGCCTGAATTTAATTGTGTGTGAGCATTTCAAATTACAAAAAGACCAAGTGACTTGTGATGTTCAAGAAAAACCCTACTCACACACATACACACACACACACACACACCTCAAATCAATCATGATAAATGCTTTAAGTGCAAAGTTGATTTCCCCCCCACAACAAAGAACACAGATCCATAGTCCCTTAAAAACACCTTACTGGCCAATACCCGCACACACACACGCCATTATTCAAAATGGCTGCTAAATCAATTACTCCTACTTACAGACCAGCGAGATGCACAGTTAAACAGTATACGGGAACCATTAGCACTTTGCTGTGTCTGTGTCGCTGTGTGTTTTGAGTGAATGTGATTATATGTAAAATATATGCAATTGTTGTGCAATGAGTTATATGATGATGCCAATAGCATATGTTCGAATGTTCTACAAGCTGTGTGTGTGTGTGTGTATGTGTGTGCATTGGCGTGTCTGTAAAAAAGTCTGGATTGTTCTGTGATTTCATGTGCATGACCTCCTTGTATATATTTTCCGAGGTGTGTGTGTGTGTGTGTGTGTGTGTGTGTGTGTGTGTGTGTGTGTGTGTGTGTGTGTGTGTGTGTGTGTGTATGTGTGTGTATTCTCCTAGTTTGACATTTTATCACTTGCCCCTCTCATTCCTGGTGACTGTATGTGGCACTGCCAATTTGTAGTCATGTCATTGCTCTCCAGTGATGGCACGGCAGAGATGAAACACATCATCAAGCTCCTCACACTGACTTAGACAGTCAGACATATTTGCTTTTCACTGTCTTTCATCTGTGTGTGTGTGTGTGTGTGTGTGTGTGTGTGTGTGTGAGTGAGACAGACAGAGAGAGAGAGAGAAAGAGAGAAAGAGACTGTGCATGTCTGTGTGTGAGAGAGAGAAAGAGAGACAGAGACAGAGAGAGAGACAGAGGGGGAATATCTGGAGTGTGTGTGTGTGTGTGTGTGTGTGTGTGTGTGTGTGTGTGTGTGTGTGTGTGTGTGTGTGTGTGTGTGTGTGTGTGTGAGACAGACAGAGAGAGAGAGAGATAGAGAAAGAGAGAATGAGACTGTGCATGTCTGTGTGTGTGAGAGAGAGAAAGAGAGACACAGACAGAGAGAGAGACAGAGGGGGAGTATCTGGAGTGTGTGTGTGTGTTGTGTGTGTGTGTGTGTGTGTGTGTGAGAGAGAGAGAGAGAGAGAGACAGAGAGAGAGACAGAGTAAGAGAGAAAGACACTGTGCATGTCTGTGTGTGTGAGAGAGAGAAAGAGAGACACAGACAGAGGGGGAGTATCTGGAGTGTGTGTGTGTTGTGTGTGGGTTTGTATGTCCATTTGTGTGTTGTTGGTTTGGGGTCATGTTTCACAGCCAATCAGACGCTCTCTAGCCACTGCCAATCGTCCTTCAGGAACGCCCATCCATACCTGGGAGCAGGTGCAGGAGACTCAACGTCAACAGAATTCCCCCTTCCATCCTTTCATCTGCCGTTCTTTTTCTTTCTTTTTCTTTCTTTCTTTCTTTCTTTCTTTCTTTCTTTCTTTCTTTCTTTCTTTCTTTCTTTCTTTATTTTTCTTTCTTTCCTTTTTTCCACCCTCCACCTTTCCTCTCCTTCTATCATTCCCCTTTGTTCCTGGCCTCTCTTTCCTTTGGCTTTCTACCCATTCTTTTCGCTTCTGACTTTCGTGTAAGTGCCCATTATCTCTCGACCAACCGTGAGTCAAAAACACGCCTGCTGCAGAGTGGGCATGGGGTCTGTTTGAAGTCATTACTCTCCGCAAGAATGTCAGAAGCGAGCAATTAGGGTTTTGTTTTTCATTTTCTTTCTTTTTTTATTTTTGCCTTGTTTCTCTTCATAAATCTCTCTTCTTTCCATACCTGCACTTTCACTCCATCTGTCTTACGTTCTTCCTGCCTTTCTCTTTCTGTCTGTCCGTCTTTCTTTCTCTTTCTTTCTTCTCCTTTGGAAGGTTTTGGGGCTCCACCCTGGCTGTCGACTAGGCTTTCATGAGCGGCACCACTTGAAAGGCTTGTACAGAAGGCACACACACACACATGGCAGAATGAATATAGGAGAGCAGTCTGGAGCGTTTGAAGTGCCCCTCTTCTTTTTGTCCTGTCTGTCTTCCTTAAACAGCCTGTCCTAATACTCTCTCACACACACATGCACATACACACGCACACACACACACACACACACACAGAGCGAGCCCAACCCATTGTGATCTTTTATGAACCACAGGTAGGCAAAGCGTGGGCTGCACACCTGTGTGATTCTAGCCGGTTAAAGCCTGCACACACTGACATGCTCACACACACACACACACACACACAAACAGATTCAGGCACACACACAGACACAGACACACACACACACACCCACACACACACACACACACACACACACAAACAGATTCAGGCACACACACAGACACAGACACAGACACACACACCCACACACACACACACACACACAAGACACACAACCAGATTCAGGGACACACACTGACTCAGACACACACACACATTCAGGCACACACACACACACAAACACACACACATACACACACACACACACATACACACACACACACACACACACACACACGCTGCGCTGTGCAAGCACAGACAGACATAAACACCCACATACACACCAGTGGTGCAGATGCTAAAGATAGAAGTCAAACAAAGGCTTGCACCCTACAAACTCTGACCTAGCGACACACATGAGCACTAGCAGGCCTGGCTGCTTCTACGCTCTTGTAATCATGGAGGCACGTCAGGCAAAACAATATGCAACCGCGGCTTATGCCCCTCAAGGAGATCAAGGATGTTAAGCAAAAAGGCTCTCGAAAAGAAATTATGCATACGAGGGCAGAAAATGTGTAACTTTCTTTCTCTCTCCCTCTCTCTGTCTATCGCTCTCTCTCTCTCTCTCTGTCTCGCTCTCTCTCTCTCTGTTTCTGTGTGTGTGTGTGTGTGTGTGAGAGAGAGTGTGTGTGTGAATGACTGAGAGAGAGGGCAGACACTCAGAGAGAGTAAACGGACTTTAATCGTTCATTAGCACAAATCAATCTCATTAGCGCTGGCCGAGAAACAACAGTGATTTCCTCTGAAGACTGCGAGGATGTCTACAGGCAGTGTGTGCAGACACACACACACACACACACATGCTAAACACATACAAAAGTATGCACATTCAGGGGAAACACGCAGACACACAACAATAAAAACAGGCACAGAGGTGGCATAGGGCATTCATACATAACACGTTTCTTCCCCACATTAATTCATCATATCAGAAACACACATACAAACACACACACACACACACACACACACACACACACACACACACACACACACACACACACAGAAATTCAAACATACGCAAAATATACACATACACGTGTGCAGTTAAACAGTAATGATACCAGCAAATGCTAATTTGCTCAGGGAGAGAAGAAGAAGGCACTGTGAGATCTAATTGAAGCAATTCAGCAGTTATGCCATAATGAGAATTCTTGTTACAGTATAAAGGCACTCTCCCTTACCTGTGTGTGTGTGTGTGTGTGTGTGTGTGTGTGTGTGTGTGTGTGTGTGTGTGTGTGTGTGTGTGTGTGTGTGTGTGTGTGTGTGTGTTTTGAGAATGTGTGTTGTGTGTTTCAAGATTTCAATTTGAGTAAGAGCTTCTGTGTCCTCTTAAGAACTTTCTTTCTTTGCTCGATATGACAAGGCTGGAATGTACCTTTACAAAAAAAAAAAAACACACATACATCAGTCAGACAGCCAGCTGCTTACCACCTCCTTCTATCTCTTTCTCACTCTCTCTTGTTGTCTGTCTCTTTTTGCTCTTTCTTTCTCTCTCTCCCCCTCTCTCATTTTCTCCATCTCTCCATCTCTCTCTCTCTCTCTCTCTCTCTCTCTCTCTCTCTCTCTCTCTCTCTCTCTCTCTCTCTGTCTCTTTGGGGGAAATTCAAATTCATTCCAGTATCTCATATGCTTCAGTTGACATGTCAACGCAGCTGACGAGAAAAGGTTGGCGGAGCTGACATTTGTTAGGGACAAATGTAAGAGATTGTTCTAGAATCTTTTTCCATCTCAGTAAGAAAAAAACCCCAAAGTGTAACAAAAAAAAACCATAGGTTTGTGTTTCTGGTAAAATTTCCATGCGGCATTTTAAATGTCTGATTCAAAGACCTCAACAGCAGCTCAACATCAGGCTGACTGTGTAGTCCTCTGGCTAAAGACAGCCTGTAGTCCAGCATAGGGAAGCAGAGTAACAAATGAGATGCCTACTCTTCCTGACAGACCACACAGACTAACAGCGCTCATCTTTCTTGAAATCATCTCGAGTCCTAACATGGGCTTGAGTGTTGTTGCTGTGTCTAGCTTAGACTTATCTTTTGCAGTACAGCGGTTGAGTAATTGGCTTGTTTTTCCCCCATCCAGTCTCAGAAAAAAAAAAAAAAAAACATGGGGTCATTGGAATGGCAAGAGGTCTACTCCAGTGCTATTCTTAGCAGGAGGTCAGTGCACTGACCAAAGCGGATTATACCCGTGTCTGTGTTGGGTGAAAACACAGTCCCCCATTTCCAGAGGCGTCACAGGCCCCAAGCCTACTGTAAACATTTAACGGGTCTCCACCCGGCCAAGTGCACCACACCTGGGCTGATGCGTTACAGCTGGGTAGGCTCCAGACCAGCTCTGCTAAATCAAGGAAAGAAGACACATAATCTCAAGTCTTTAAATCTTCACACTGACTTGGCAACGTCAAACTCACTGTTGCCGCAGTCTCAAATAAGACGATGATGGGACTGTAAGAATGTACTTGAGCTAGTGTGTAAACACACATGCATATACACAATAAAGGACAATACAACTTTGACCTCTCTTTATCTTTGGCTCTCCCACTCTTACACACATACACACACACACACACACACACACACACACATATATATATGGCCATATGAATGTGTATGTATATATATGTATGTCTGTCTATGTCTATATATATATGTATATATATAGACATAGACAGACATACAGTATACATGACAGTGTGTATGTGTTTATGTGTTATATGTATTATGACATGTATTTAAATACACATAGTATTGAACACATACCCCATATCAACAGTAAAACACATAGGCCTACATACATATATGCGCTGTAAAGGTTTCAGTCTAATGGTATGACGCATACATGTCTTCCTGCACACCTTCTATCACAGTTGGTCGAGCCCCACATGTTTTCTTTCCACGGGGGGTGGAGGTGGATATGGGTGTATGAGGAAGGTGTAAGCCTTCCTCCCCAGCCCTGCTGAGAGAAACTGTAGCTGTAAGAGTTGCCCTCTCCCAGCAGGGGGGCACCGGAAGAGCGGGAATGTAACGGACCAGCGCGTTCGCCGTCCCGACAGAATCGTGTATTCTCCACGGGCCTCGCAATTATTCCAGCAGCTTTATCCCTGGATTAATGAATCGCATGAATTCAAAAGGAGGATGATAACACAGGATTAGCCACCGGGGGGTGGAGGGGGCTGTAAAGGGCTGTTCCGCATGACGGGGGGAAACCAACACCATCTGACCAGCCTAAAAAAGGTACGTGATGTTTCCCTGTCCTGCAAGCACAGGGTTCCACCAGTTGGACACAGGCTGCTGGAAATAGCTTAGCAACAGTTTAGCCTTTCATTGTGGCATTCACGGTAATCTGGTATTAGCAAATTAATTTCTCACTCACAAAGTCTTAAGCTGTATTGATCCTTCCATAGACACTAAGGTTTTTTTTGTGCACTTTTTTTTGTTGATTTTATTTTTTTTTATTGAAAACAACGTTCAAGTCACTAGGGGTTCACAAATAAGTTTATGAACACCACGTGTAAAAACCAACCATGTACTGTACAGCTTGGTTTTACTGGAATCCATAAATCTCTGTTTAGCCTCAGCCAGGATGGTATGATTTATGAAACGGTCATGCAGTCGGCAGGTGTTAAAGCATATTTGCTTTCCCTGTGGCTCAACACGTCCACTTTTCTCTCTGTAAGCACTATCACAGGTGGGCCAGATGTGTGTGTGTGTGCCTTTTTAAAGAAAAGCTGATCACAAGCTTTCTCTTTTCTGAATTGAAAAGTCTTTTGTCTCCCTCTGGAATATGTCTGCAGAAAACCAAACCGTTACACATTTATCATATCAAAACAGAAACAGCTTCCCAGTTTCACACTGAAGCCATTTCCTCTTCTCTCTCTCTCTTTCTTTCTCTCTCTTTCTCTCTCTCTCACTCTTTCTTTCTTTCTATTCCTGTCATCCTCAGCAACCAGACTGCTTGGAACACCTCAAATGATACTCAAACAAAAGGCCCTGTCCTAAAACATGTGCCAGATGGCCATTGGGCAGGAGGCCCTTCTCTCATCCCAGTGAACCAATCAGATTACGTAAAACCTCCCACCTCATAAACCCCTAATATGAGTTAGTGCCAAAACTAAGATGGCACACACATAACCTCATGTGCAGATGGACAGGTCTTCTTAACTCACCCATGGGCTGCACCTATATGGTGGACATAAAAAGGGGCTAACATATCCACCAGCCTTCCAACAGTGGTGAAGGAAGTGTGGGTGAGTCCTCTCACACCGATTGGTCCATTAGTGTGACTGGCACTTAAGGTAAATGACTCCCTGGCTCTTCACCGTAATTGGTTTCCCCAGCAGTCTTTGCGTGAGATGCTAAATGTGCCTTATGACGGCTAAATGAAATAAATTAGTCACAGACACCCCCCCCCACAGCCACGGCAGGAGACAGGTTCGTAAATAATAGAAGCGTGTGTATTAACAGCCCGCAAACGAGACCAGGTGCTAATGACGTCCTAATTGTACGGGCGCCTGGTCACCTGAAGGGAGGTGAGAGTGGTGGGTGTGACCCCGGCCATCCATCATACACACTCATACAGACACTATCTGTCTCTGCCACACACACACACACACGCGCTGACACACATGGGCGGAAAGAGCTCATTTATTCCCCAAAAATAACACCACCTGTCTTGTTATATCCAATTTTAGAAATCCAAACCCAAGCCTGTATCCTAGTAACAGATAATATCATGTACTTATGGCAAGTTGATGAATATCTCCTCCTCCGTCTCCTCCTCTCCTCTCTCGCCCTCCTCTCCCTCCTTCCTACCAAATTCCACCTTCCACCATTCCTCACCCACTGCCATCCTCTCTCACTCTGTCTCCATCCCTCTATCTCCCTCTCTCTCTCTCTCTCTCTCTCTCTCCCTGACCACTCTCTCTTTTTTCATTCTTTCTGTTGGGGGAGCTGTTAGGCTGTCCCCTAGTATTCTGGAGCAGATGTGCAAAGTAATGAGGGTCATTAGTTGATCTTTCTCCCTCCCTCTCCCTCCCTCTCTCTCTCTCTCTCTCTCTCTCTCTCTCTCATTCTCTCGCTCTGTCTCTGTCCTCAGACAAGTCACCTATAATGGCCTTTGCCTTTTTCCTCTCTGTGAATCCTTCACCGGCAAACCACATTAAATGCCCCAGCTCTGTCTGCCAAAGGGCAGCTCACAGGCTATCACTGGGGTAGAAAGACACACACACACACACATACACACACACACACACACACACACACACACACACACACACAATTATCCTTTTCTGCATTTTACTGATGAATGTAGTATGGCACAAGTAGACTGAGTATAGAACACATTAATCACTGCCATTCTGCCAAACTCTTATGTCCTCTCGTGTCTATGGATATGTTTCTTAATAACATCAGTTATAATGCTCCAACTCTCTCACTGTCTTTCTTTCTCTGTCTATCTGTTTGTCTGTCTGTCTGTCTCTCTCTTTCATTTGTCTATTCATGCGTGTCTTCGTTAATAACATCAGTTATAATGCACCATTTCTTTCGCTGTCTGTCCCTGTCTTTCTCTCTGTCTGTCTGTCTGTCTGTCTGTCTGTCTCTGTCTTTCGCCCTCCTCCTCTCTACCTCTCCCCCAAGAGGAAGAGTTAATAGTCTAAAGTTTCAGTTTTCCCCTTGGCTGCCCCTGCTCTAATTCTCCAGGAGCCCAGAGCACAGCCTGAACACCGAACCCCAGCGGAGCGGATGAGCCCTTCAGGCCTGAGTGGCCCACTGTCTCCCCAACACACTCACACACACACACACACACACACACACACACACACACACACACACACACACACACACACACACACACACACACACACACACACAGCCCAATCAGGGTGCCGCTTCTTCTTTGAGGTGCACACACGGCCATCATGCGGGGCTGGTAAAATCCATGCTGTAAATTATTCAGCGCAGAATGAAAACTAACATCAACGCAAGGGAAATGTTGTGCTCCTGTGTGTTGTCAAAAGGAAAATGTGTGATTTCTAACATTTTTTCCCCCTACATGCACTGCTGAACCGTTTTCGGCATACTTTTTAAATATAGCTCCAAAAATTCACACACACACACACATTCTCAGAGATGTCAAAGCAAGTAGTGTTAAATTTACCTCAGACTGTAATGTTGTCTCTTCAGTACACTGAACCCCACATGAATCAGCTGCAATTACGCATACACTAACACACAGCATCAGTTTGTTTTGGGCTTTAGTGGTGCACCTGCCCACGGGTCATGCACCTTGCCACCCACACACATTTAACCCTGAAAGTCACCCCTACCACCACCACACAACACAAACACACACACACACACACACACACACACACACACACACACACACACACACACATACACACACACACACACACACACACACACACACACACACAATTTCAGAATAGGTTGTAAGGTCATGGAGCTTGTTATTGGAAAAAGCCAGTGTCTGCCACTCAGTGATGGGACATGTGGGAATCGACACATATCGCACCAATTATGGGACTAAAGACAGCCACTACCCAAAGACCATTACATATTCATGATGTCTTGCCAAGCAGTGCAGCGGCACTGCTTTCGTTTCTCCCTCTCTTTCTCTCTCTCTCTCTTTTTCTTTCTCTCTCTCTCTCTCTCTCTCTCTCTCTCTCTCTCTCTCACACACACACACACACACACACACACACACACACGCATAGGCAGTAGCAATAGGAAGGGCAAACATGCCAGACTGTCTCTGAGGCGCAGCCAGTGAGGCGCATATGCAGAGAGAGAGAATGTGTCTGGAAAGATCTCTAAAGGAAGTTCACGCGTCTACAGTGACAGCAGAATGGTGCAGAGCGCTTGCACACAGTGAACCATCTCCCCCCCTTGCATACTAAACTCACTCACCCAGCCGCCGTTCTCCTCAATCCAGTTGTGAAGTGGCCCGTCTAGGTACTCCGTCATCCAGTGCGCTATGAGGTCCACTTGAGGAACCATCTGCCGGCTAACGCTCTCCGCGCACATGGTCCCTCCAAACTCGAAAAACGCCACGATTCGACCCCAGTTCACGCCGTCGCTGAACAGCTCCTCGGCGACAGCAGTGAATTTCCTCTGCGCGGTGCCCGGGGTGAAGTGCAAACGATCCCCCATGGCCGCAAAGTCCCGCTGATACATTCTTTCTATTTCCTCCCCTGCCTCGCGGAGGACCCGGTTCAGCCTAGCGTGTGGGTCTGGCTGCGACAGCAGAGCGGGCACAGGGCAGTCAGGGTTGTCTCCGGCCGCGTCTGCGTGCAGTCTCCGGGGGTAAACTTCAGAGTTGTCCGCTAATCCGTTGTCTGGAGAGTCGATTTCGGCTATATTGTTAAATTCCCAGACGTATCCCTTCTTCAGAAGTTTGTGATATATGTAGTTTTGTACAATATCACGGTTGTCATATGAATTCTCGTTTGCCATAATGGTAGCTATACAATAGCACAATCACTGTGAGCGAACACCTTTAAAATGAATACACATGAAAAGACCGCACAATAATTTCACACACACCAACAGAAACGGACTGAATTGCTACACCTTCTATTGTGAGGTACCTGCAAATTCGGTGAACTTGGGTCGCATCAATCCCCGGTAAGAAAGTGTACCACTTCATTTGATTGTATTTTGCAGGCCCCTTTCCCCCGAGTAACACAAACGTTTATATCCTGTTGCCTTTTGTTTTAATGGCAGGCATGTAGATGTTTCCGAAATTGTGATAAAACACCCAATTCCGATCTGGTCAGCGGGGTTAATTCAACTTCCAGGCGCTACCATCATTACGTAGCTCAAGCTTGCGCTCTGTAGCCGCACGAGCAGGAATGTCTGATCTCCGCATATGGTAGCTTACGCCCCTTTTCAGACACAGGGAGTGCAATCCATGGGAAAGTAGCGAGTGAGTTTGAGGCATAAAGTCTCCGTTGAAGCAAAATGTCTTTCCCGCAGTAGAACGCAGCCACCAATGCGCACTCGGCAAAGAATCGCGTCTCCACCAGCTGCTATTTCCCATGTGAAGTTGAAGTAGTTTATGGAAAAACCTGCGTTTTCCACGGTTTTGTCAACCCCGTGAACATTTACAGCAACAGAAAGACGGAAGAGAAAACGTTTACGATCCCTTCGAACTACATTTACACCCTCTAGCAACAGACAAAATAAAATAATTACAGCTAAAATTTCAGATCTAATTTCTGATAGGGTATGCGACGGAAACGCGGTGGTCATGCGTCCATCTGTAATCCCGCAGGCTTTAGACGTCTACGATTAGCGTGTGCGGGGACTCCACTTGAAAGCTTGTGTCATTCAGCTTTAGGTCCCTACTCAGCGTGTGCATAAAGTCTGGCTGGCTAGTAGCGCAAGACTACTCCCACTGGTTCCCACTGGTTCACTTCCCTTTCTTGCTCTACGTCACATTTTTTTTTCTGAATGAGACCATCTGAGACTGTGCAGTGCATCCTCTGTAGTAGTTCAAACCATAATTACTTTGCCAACAGTAGTGTTACCCGAGAAGTCTTTCCACGCATAGATGAGGGATCTATGACACTAAAAGCGCCCTCACTCGTGCCAGTTTGTACTGCATTTAGTTCCGTTGGCAATTGCCCTGCGTTAGTGCGTTTATGTCAGCAGACACCACTTAAAGTTGTAAAGGCTTACAACATAGCATTATAATGCTATACAAGTGCACTCTCAGAAATAGGGGAACAATAGGGGTACAAATCTATATCTTAAGGTACAATAAGTATTAATGTACCCCCAAAAGCTAATATTTGGACATACGGTACTGATGTGTACCTTACAAGGTACAAACTAGTTGTGAAACAGTGGCTAAAAGATACAATTATGTGTCCTTGGGGGTACTACCAGTGTGACAAGCCTTTGTACCCCTAAAAGTACAATTCTGTACCTTTTTTCTGAGAGTGTGCAGTCATAAGTATGTATAAAGCATTATGAATGCATCATAGCCCTTTTGAATGTGTTTGTAGAGTGTTATGAATATTGGGCTCATAGAAAATGTTGCTGAAAAGTCTTGCAACATGCATGGATACAAGTACTATTATTACAAATGAAACACTGTTTAGGAGCAGCCTAGCTCAGTTGGTCCATGTCTGGGACTAGTCTATCCTACTCATAGTTGTAGTAACATCATTGCAATAATCACCACCTTTTTTAATGTTCCAATTAGTGCAGAGTCTGACTGTTCTTGATCATTTTTATGTATTAACACTGTATGAAGAAATCCTGATATGCATGCATTTAATGTGGCCTATTGTTGAACTGCTGCAAAGGTCTGGTGTGCGTCAAACAAATATTATTGATTATTTACTCTTAAATCTGTGTGGCTGACTAAGACAGGATGTGACAAGCATTTATGCAACCCAAAGGCAGTGTGTCCATTCGTTCTTTTTCTTAGCTATAAACAAAAATGATCACCAACAAACCTTTTCAGTGAACTTTTAACTTTATTAAACATACTGCATATTGTGTGTGTGCGTGTGCAATGTGAGATCCTCAAGTTTTAGGGCTTTACAGCAGAGTTCCTTGTTACATTACATTACAATCATTAGAGACCGCAAAGCGGTAGTAACCACACTCCTTCATTTCCACTGCTTCTTCTCGTAGTCCCACTTGGATGCAAAGCCTTCCACTGGGTTGATGCGCATGTCAATCATCCTCTGAGTCTGTTGCTCCACCCACTCTTTGGAGAGTGTGTGGGGTACGTCTCCATATACTGTGGGACAGACAGACAGAAGACACTATGATGTCACACCCTAATCATGACAGGACACATTATTTCACTGATACACGTATTACGTTTGACCAGGGTGGGGAAAAGCGCATTTATAGCAGCAATAGTGGCAACAATGTACCGCCTAATTTTGGCAGCAGGAAGTTTGTGCTGTGCTGTTTATTTTGCAAATGGGATGAGTGTATCTCTCCACTGAACTTGCAGACAGTCAACAGAAAGGCTCCTGTGAGGGAGACAGGAAAGGGTTAAACTAAGAGCACAGTGCTCTGTTACCTCGAAAGAGAAAACCCATCCAACAACCACAGAGAACCACCCATCTAGACAGGGACGGTTGATTGTGCAAAAGCCCCTAAAAACACCCCTCCTTTATAACTGCCTGTATGTTTGTGTGTGTCTCAAAGACAAAGAAAATGACTGAGTGGGTGAGACACAGAAAGATAGATGGATCGAGAGAGAGAGAGAGAGAGAGAGAGAGAGAGAGAGAGAGAGAGAGAGAGAGAAAGAGAGAAAGAGAGAGAGAGAGAGAGAGAGAGAGATAAAGGTAGAGGAAGAGATATTTGAATGGAAGGTAGGAGATCAAGCAACGGCATAAAAAAAGGGGAAGAAGAAAAATGGAAGCAAACAAAGTGAAAGCCTGGGATGAGAAGAGGGGGTAGAGAGCACAGCAGAGGAGAGGAGAGGAGAGGAGAGGAGAGGAGAGGAGAAGAGAGGAGAGGAGAAGAAAGGAGAGAAGAGGAGAGGAGAGGAGAGGAGAGGAAAGAAGAGGAGAGGAGAAGAGAGGAGAAGAAAGGAGAGAAGAACAGAGCAGAGGAGAGGAGAGGAGAGAAGAGGAGAGTAGAGAAGAGAAAGGAGAGGAGAGAAGAGGAGAAGACAGGAGAGGAGAGGAGAGGAGAGGAGAAGAGAAGAAAGGAGAGGAGAGGAGAGGAGAAGAGAAGAAAGGAGAGGAGAGGAGAGGAGAGGAGAGGAAAGAAGAGGAGAGGAGAAGAGAGGAGAAGA